>WBNH01007661.1:27474-78634 GCA_013401255.1 Urocolius indicus | reverse complement strand
TGCTGCTGCTGCTGCTGCTGCTGCTGCTGCTGTTCCCGCGGGGGCACCGGCGGGCTGGCCCCGGGGGGCTGCACGATGGCGGGGTCCGGAGTCGTGTCCAGGGGGGCAGCGGGAGGCTCCATTTCTTGCGAGGCGGCTGCAAGCGGCTAGTAGCGACTGTGGCAGCGAAGCGATGAGCGAGCGGAGCATCCAGCCCGGGTGCGAGCCCGGGGAGAGGAGGAGACTCGGGCTCAGAGCATCAGAAAGACGGGGACAAGCGGCAAACAAACTCCTCCGGCTGCTCCCCGCCAGCTGCTCCCCGCGGCCGCCTCATCACTAACCTCACCGGCGGAGGAAGGGAGGGAGGGAGGGAGAAGGGGGGAAAGCGCAGGTGGGAGAGCGGTGCCGCCTCCCCGCGCTGCCCTTCCCCTCCCCGCCCCGGGGAGCCCCTCCGCCGGCGGCGCTGGAGGCAGCGGCTCCGGCTCCGCAGCGGGGCTGCAGCTCGCCCCGGTGCAGGGCGGTGTGTGAAGGGACTGTGGGGCAGGAGACGGGGCGGGAGGGGCTCTGGTAAGTCTCCGTCAGAGGCTCCTCGCCCTCGAGAGGCCGCAGGCACCTGCAGACGGGGCGGCAGGACCTTGGCCTTAAGTTACGTCTCCCAGGCTAGCAGAGGAAGCGGGAGACCCGACAGCCTCCCCTCGCCATGGTGGGCTCTGCTTCTCTCCTCCTCTCTCTACTGACTCTCTCAGGGGAAAGAGTTATCTCACTGACTGAGAGGCGAACGCCTAACGCCGCTCCCGAGGGCTGCGGTGCCGGCCTGATGATGCGAAGCCCTGCCGCCGTTGCCTCGCCTCCCCTCATACAGCGCTCCCCTGTGCTGGGGGATTTGCTCATTCCCTACCCGCCATAGCCTTGTTTCAGGATCAGAGCCAAATTGCCACACATATGCACCTCTCGGATCCCCCAGCGCTGACCTTTTGTTAACGGTGACAGTTGGTTTTAACCAATATTAGCCTAAAAATTGTCTTGCATATAGTAGTCTCATCCTGAAGCGTGGGATCAGAGCTGGAGACTTGCTAGCATTCAGGGCTGGTTGTGATTCACTAACCTACTGTTCCTAGGCTGTAGAAGATTATAGGGGGAAAAAAAAAAAGCTTAGGAGAACAAAAATGTAAAAAAAACCAACCCAAACCTGGACATTTTTACTGATAGATCTGTGCCAGAGCTGCTTTCTCCTTCTCCGGTTTCTAATGGCTAAGTGCAAATAAACAAAGGCATTTTCTATGTTAGCACAGTCTCCAAGTTGCATGCTCACTAGCATGCAGATAAATGTTGAAACTGCATTGTGTTTTGACTTGAGTCTAGGAAAATATTCGAAAACAATTACACATTGCAGCCCAGGTCCATAGCTGCTGTGTGTGAATATAATCCCTGTTTTAAGTTCTGTGAAGATCAGGCTGCCTTTCTCTTTTGAGGAAATTGGTACATTTGGGGAGTATAGAAAGGCCATCAGGAAATTAATATGTATGCTAGCAGAGAGATGTGATTTTATAGGCTGTCAGAATCTTGCTGATGTCAGCCTTAAAAAAAGTTTTGCAGTAGTTTAGTAATACCTATTTGGGAATTAGTGACACATTACTACCAAAATGTCTTCATTTTAAACAATGCCTCTTAATGCTGTATGCTAATCTTCAAAGTCTTTTCAGCCGTATTTTAAAGCATTGTGCAAGTAAATGTTCAGGTAAGTGACACGAAGCACTGTTTTTGAAACTTACTGGCATTCTGGCAACCTTGTGGAATGGAGATGGCTGTTGTGATGTGAGGGACTGGTGTTTAATTTCTACCTAATCTTATGATTTCTTTGTATATCTCTACCATACCTACTAAATGAAATATTTGTGACGCTTTCATGGCTCTTGCCTGAATTTCATCTTCACCCTTAGCTGTCCTACCCTGCAGCTCTCTGTCTTTTAGTTGGGTTGGCATTAATATGAACATAAGCAACGCCAAAAGTGTTTTTCCTCATGTAATGCCATGTGCCTGCTTGATGTTCTCAAAAGAGGTTCCCATGCACATAAGCTAGAACAAGTGAGTTGTTTTGAGGGAAATGTTGGGTTTTTTTCAGTTTGGGCTGTGCTGGGAGGAGTTGGAAACTATTAACTTTATAAAACTATTAACTTTATAAACTAAATATAGGATCGGGAGTTTATAGGCTGCTTATTAATCTGTTGACCTTGAACCTGTGGGATACAAGAGAAGATCTGTATGAGTAGGCGTGTGAGAGATATATGAAAAGTATAAAAGACTTACCTTTTGTTACATGTTCTTAATAATGGATTGTCTATCACTTAAAATGTATTTGTAAAATGAGATTATTTAAATGAGTAGAATCAGTTTTGTAGCCTGGTCAGAGGCCAGGAATGGAGGGCAAATCCCTTTTCAGAACCTGGCAGGTATAGAGAAACTCTCGGTGAGTCAGTTTGGGAAGACACTTTCCCATGCAGAGTGCGTCCAGTACAAGCCATGAAGAGCCCCCTGAAATTGCTGCAAATAATATAACACTCTCTAATGCAATTATTGCAGGATCCTTCATCTTTTGGGGAGAAAACTCCATACCTGATCAATTCCAGTAGGAACCTTTTTATTCCTTACATAAGTGAAAAATCGACCAGTGACACTCATTGAACTCTGCCTCCTTTCTATAAGTCTCTCTGAGCTATTTTGATATTCTTACAACTTCCAGAAATCAACACAAGAGGAAAGTGCCTGGAGATTCCTAATTCTTTTTCATTAGATGGAGGTGAAAGGAGTAGGTTTCCAAATGATTTAAAGTAACTAGGAACACCAAACCATGAGTTCTAAACTCAGATGCGTTCTCTTTATTTCCAGTTCTCAATTGCTGCTCTTACATAAAACTCTGGCAGGGGTTGCAGCTGTATCTGTCTGCATAAGTGCAGTGGTGTTCAGGCTATAGCAAAGAATATGAGGCTTGCAAAGACTATTATAGTTTCTTTTAAATGATTCTCTTCAGTGCTTTCAAACGTGCTCATGTGAGAAGGGATATACTCTGCATTTAGCAAATACAAATTCAAAACATTAAGTAGATCCACAATGAGGGGCTTTTAAGATCAGGCCATTATTTATATAAGCTAGCTACTAAGAAGCAGAAAGGCTGCTGTATCATAGAGGCTGGAAGATGCTTTCCAGCATTGTCTCCTGTTTCTCACAACCCCTCTTTCACCTAAAGCATATTCTATTGATAAAGATATAGGGCTAGAGTTTTAAAGATATGGATCCCATTTTCCAGCCCTGTTGGACTTCTTCTGTAGGAAGCCTGTAAGCAAAATCAATGAAGAGAAAAAGACCTGACCCTAATAGCTGTATTATTGTATTATTTTATTTCTTGGCCCCTCAATTCTTCCTTTGTTGGATATGATGAAGAAGAAGCCAAAATCAATTAAAAAACAACCCCCAAAACTAAAAAGCCACATCTCTGGATTCAATCTAAACAGATCAATACCATCCCATATTCTGCTGCAAGATGAACACATTCTTGCAGAAATTTGTTCTCAGCTGAAACTACCTGTAATTTGCATAATATTTTGACTTCCAGAGGAAGATGATTCCAAGAAGGATGGAAGTCACTTGTACCACAGCAACCAGAAGCAGCAAAGAGACTTTCTCTTGTTTTGCTTCATCTGGATTGTCTGTGGTCTGTGTTTGCTGTGGTTATTTATAGTGGTTCGATTCTTCCCCTTTTCCTTCCTTCTATTGAATAAATTAAAAAATATCAGTCAGATTTGAGATTCTTCCTCCAGGTCCCCCTAACTCTCAGCAAAGTCAGAGGAAGAACTTCAATTATATTAGACGAAAATTGGATTAGGTCCATCATTTTATTCCTTTTCAAGGCAGGCATTTTCCTGAGGTAATAAGCAATCTCTGGGCAGTAGGTTGGCCTACTTTCCTAAGTTATAGTCCCTTTGTTTCCCTTAAATATCCTTCACATACTACCAACAGCACCCATTATGGGGTGACAAAAAGTAGCATGGTGCAAAACAGCAGAGAGATTGTGGTGCTATTTCACTCTTGTAGAGTGAAAGTAGAAACAATGGGTGACAATTGCAAAACATCCTGGTCCCTCAGCGAGACAGCAGTCACTGTATGAATGCAAAACATTTGTTATTCCTCTTCAGTCTTTGTGGAGTTGAAATAAATCTGTTTTCATTGTAAGCAAGTCTGGATATGTTGGTGTTATATGTTCATTTGTCATTCCAAACATGAGAGCTACATCTATTCTGGACTTTCTGGTTTGCCTTTTTTTTTTTAGAGCTACTGACCGGAATGTTTTCACTTGAGTTAGCAGAATACAGTGGTGCATTCAGAGGCACCTGAGAAGGAAGTTTGCTTGATTTCATTGAAGTTAACTAGTCAATGTTTGCTATTGACCATCGTCTTAAGTACATCACTTAATTTAAGAGCACTCTTGCATATTTGGCAAGAGTTAGTCAGCTAGGCCAGCGATAACTTTTTAGTATGTTGAAAGGCATAAGAGCAAAATAAATGATACTGTCACCACTCACCATTTTGTTTGCAGGGTTGCATTTCATACCAAACACAAACCTGCCTTTTTCTGGCAACCAAATACTACATTAGTCACTGGCATGATATTGCAGTATGAGAGAGTGCTCATGTAAGAGAAGGATGTTGTCTTAGTTTGGTCTGTTGGCATCTCATCCGTGACATTGAAAAGAAAATGCTCACTTCTTACTTTCATCAACATGTCTTTCATGGAACTACAACAGGAGGTGCTAGCATCCTCGCTCAGCCTTACTGGAGACACATCTGAAACAAAACCTAGTTCCAATCCAGTTCTAAATGGATGGGCAGACATCAGTCCTGTAAAGGTCATTTCTATAGGTAATTTTCAGCATTACTCCTCTACGACCAAAGTCTTAGACTGATTTTTCCCTAAAGGCAACGTTGTTGCATAAGTATTTATTCTCTTTAAATGCTTTGATAGTTTGCACTACAACTGCTCTTTTGTGCCTGTTGTGTGGATGAGATGAGAAGATATTGCAGATCATTCTTTGCCATTTAGACATGTCCTCTGCTGAAATTAATGAATAAAAAGTCTCTTCAGTGACGGAAGCCTCTGGATTCTGCATATCATACCCTTTTTTTAATGAACCTGATCTTTTCTTTTAATAGTCCCATGACTGTCTTGTGCAATAGTAGTTTTCTTTTACAAAAACAAATTAGGCTACATTTCATAGGATGTTTTAAATCTTTTATTTGTATTTGCTGGCTTATTGGGTGGCACACAGGCAGAGGCAGCTCTATATTTTGTCGTTTTGTAGATCAGCTTTAGTCCCACAGCATGTTCAGTGGTTAACAGGAGAAGGAATTCTCCACTAGGTTCTTTTAACTCATTCTATATACCTCTCAGCCAAGTATTACTCACCATATTTTTTAAACTTATAATCAAACAATAATGATGATGTTAGTCCGAAAATGCTACATTAACAGAGCACGCTTAAATTATTAGCCCATGTATGTAGGTCATTTGCTGGTCAGGCACTAGGTTACATAGAGTTTAACTTGAAATCATCTCTCGCCTTGGCATTTTTAGACTGAATATTAACTTGAGTCAAAAGTAATCAGAATTTATTGTGAGAAGAGAATATGAACATTCAATATCTTTTCCTTCAGGCTGTGAGAGAGTGTCTATAATGTGATTTCCAGAGAAGACAGCATGCAGTGACCTTGGTAAGTAACTGAAGACACCTCACATAAGCACCTACTCTTTCTCCACATGATGTTGTTGTAGGATCATATTTGCAAAAAATGCCAAAGCTAGCAAGACCCACAAGCATTGATAAATTCCATTATGGCAAGAAAGGAGGAATAAAAACATAAAATGCAAAAATATGTCATCTTAAAGTGAGCAGAAGATAAAGATTTTTTTCACAGTGAGCATTTTCCGTCTTAAAATTATTCAAAACACTGGTTTTGAGTTAAAATTGATATGTAAATATGGAAAACCAAAGGTTTACCCACAGAACCTGAGCTCAGTATTTTGCTCACAAAAACATTATGCAGTCACGCAAGACTACATGCCTCTACTCCAAACGATGTTACTTCTTTATATCACTGAAGATATTTTGTTTTCAGTTCTTACCTTACCAATTAAAACCAACGGAGGCTTTATTTCATTGGTAATATTCACAATTATTGAAGATGAATGGAAGAGAAAATTAATACCATGCTTCCTATGCTATGTGGAAGGTTCTTTTTTTGTTGAATGAGACTCTAACCGTAGCCTCATAGATGACATAGATATAAGCATCTGAGATTTCATTCACTTATAAAAGAAAAAAAGACAGCCAGGAAATTCCTAGGAAGCAAAAGTCAATATAATTTTGTAATAAACTTATCCAATACCTTATAATTACTTGACCGTAATTCCTATACAGAAGCATCTTAACAACAAGACTCTTCTGATGTATTTGCTTAACTTCACGTTGTCTCCCATATATTTGCAAAGCTGTTACACAATTTTCCTTTAAGTTTATATGATTAACTATGACGTGAAGTACAGAAATCACAAAACATTCTTTTTATTCTACAGAGACTGGGTCACTTTTCCTATTCCAAGCCTATGCCCGTTCCTTCTGGTGTGCTTGTCTACCAAGGCCTTTCCCCACCATGTCAGACCTAAGGTTTCTTAAGAAGGTTGTGTGCAGGTGTAGACTACTCAAGTTAGGCTCATGCATTTATGAAAGATTTATAGTTTGTAAATTTAACCTTATGCATGGAAAAAAAGTTAAGAATCCTAATCCCTACCTTGAAGGTGTAAGGATTTAATGAGAAAAGGGACTAGTTGCATTTCCTTATGGGATTTACCTGTATCAGAAAAGAAATGTATGTTTTACGGGGAATAGCACTCAACTCGTATATTTTTCTGTTAAATTGTTTTAACCTCTAATTTGTGATTTGTATTAATAACTTTTTCCTTGGCAATCAGTGTCATCAGCAAAAGAGTAATTTCTTTTTTTTTCTTTTAATCTTGGTGTATTTTTATCTTTTGTTTAAAGACCATGCAGAAGTATGTGAGGCAATGACCTCTCTACTGATCTATAGTAATAATATTTATATTGTTTCTACTCTACTGGTAAGCAAGTAGTCCACAGTTCACTTTTGCTGAGAGTTGCTTGATAACCTGTATGATACAGTAATATTTAAGTGTTGTTTTGAAAAGCCAATCCACATTGTTTAGTGACTTGGGAAAAAAAATATTGTATCCTTTTCTTATGCCAAGTGAATTGTAACTAAGGTTCTGTATATTCCCATGAGTATTTAGCTGGGGTAATTATAGAAGAGTTTTGAAAAAAAAAATGATAAGCACAGCCAACATGAATGTTTTACAAAACACATCCTTCATCCTAACCACAAAACTATACTCATTCCATTGTGTGCCAGTTTGTGTGGTTTTTTCGCATCTGCTCAAGCAGATGTTTGCCACTTTCATTTAACTCTTCTAGATTTCAATGGACATCAATTTCTTGTGTTATCCACTTAGTGGTTGTTGTTTGGTCGGTTTTGTTTTTTATTTTTTTGCTGGAGGAAGCAGAATTAGTTTCCTGAGTCCTGGCATGCAATTTAACCTTGAATACTTCATTTTAATGAGATATGCTGCAGGTAAAAGCATTCAATTCTTCAGATAATAATTTTTGGAAGAGGCAAAAACAATGAGTTATGGAAAAACAATGTCAACAACATACAGAGCAGTTTTAAGAGATTTCTGCATCCTTTATTCTCGTGATACATTCCTTGTTTCTCCTTCTCTCAGGTGAAAAATTCAGTGGGTAATGGAAAAAATAGGAGATGGTAACAATCTCTTTTGTAGTTTTAAGAGAGTGAATCATATAATTCACAGCATTCTTCTTGTAAAAAGAAATGGGAACCATTTTTTTTGTGGAATTTGACCAGAAAAATTTCTTCTCTAGTGTAGACAAGCCTTTCTCTGTATGCAGCAGTGGCAAAAGCAATGGATCTGTATTTGATCTAGCATAATGTAATACACTGTGAATATTGACATTTATCTATCCATAGTGAGTGCTATCTGATCTGGATTTATATAAGATGGATAGGGTAGCTGGTTAGTAAGCCTACTAAAACATATTACATTTAGCAGTGATACAGCATTGCACATGGCTATTGGCATTTGCTAATTTTACAAGGAAGAGCAGTATCTTTAGGAAATGGAAGAAGCACTTTTCTCTGTACAATGAAGACAGACAAACACACTTCACCTATGAATACCTTTTTTAAACAAACAGTAAAATTCAAATTTAAAGGCAATTGAAGCTTGGAGTTCAAAATGTCAGTGAAATTTTGAACCTCCGCTGCAATAAAATTGTCTTGTTACCAAAAAAGGAAGAGGTAGGTGTCAGTTATATAGTTTAATCAGATTATGATAAAATTAAATTACTGCCTCCTTCATATTTTCTCTAAAGCTGTTGATGGTGCCTAAAAGTAATTGAGACAAGCAGTCACACTGTAGTGCAGACAGCTTTCTCTCCACCATCAAGGCTACACTTATTTTCAGTACTGAGATACAGGGATGCTTTGACAGCCACAGAAATTTCTCTTAATTTTTGTGTTGTCTTGGTTATGGGTTTTGGTAGCTCAAGTCTGCAATTGCAGTAGAAAGTCTGTGGCTTGTCCACATCTATACTTCAAGCCATCCATGTCAGAAGATGAAGTGAAATCAAGATTCAAAAGGGTAAGGTGACCTGTTTTTTAGTTAGCTGGACTTTTAACAAGTAGACTAATATTATAACACAGACATGTGAAGGAAATAAAGGCCTCGCTGTGTCATTTCTACTACTAAAATATTCTTACAGACCCATTACACATTTCATGTTCAAGAGGAGCCCAGTTGCTGCTCATGGAGCAATCAAAAGCACTTCTTATGTCAGACTGAATAAGCTCTGAATATTTTTCAGAGCTTATTAGTGCTTCAATATCGTTGTTATTTAGTTCTAAACCAGACCTGGCTTTTTGTTTCTTGGTTCTTAACGTGTTTTTCTTCAGCTTTGCTGTGCATCAGCACTATCTTCGTTAATTTATTTGAGGTTTGCATGGAGCTTGAGAACTTGAATACATATAATCAGTTCATGTCCGTAAGATAGGATTTTTCCATTATTCTTCTGCCCAAAGTCTGGTTTACTTCTTCAATAGAATTGCCTGTTGTTCTTCTATTTTCAAAGCTGAAGAGGAAGACTAAGTAGCATGATAAGAATGGATAGCCTGAGCCAGTGTCTTGAGAGTTTCTGATAGCACATGAGAAAATATTCTTGATTATGATATTAGTGTGGCATTAGAAGAGATTACTGAGACAAGTAGTGGAATCTGCCCCCTTGAAAGATTTCTCAATCCAACTAGCAAAAAAAGCTATAGGTAATGACAGCTGACCTGGTGTAGTGGTGCTTTTAGTCCTTTTCCAAAAAGAGAGTTGAACTAAGTCATATCCATTGGGTCCTTCAGGTCCACACTTGCATGATTCTACAAATATGAACACTGGAGATATGTAACTGCAATGTTTGACCTAGTAAATGGTAAATTAATATCAAAATAGGTTGCTGCAAAATGTGCAGGGGTTTAGAGACAGTGCTAATTCAGGCCTAAGAGCACGTTAATTCCACAACAAAGTGCAAGAGCTGTTTTTATGAAGGATAAAATTCTGATGACTTTGTCCTCTTAGACCATTCCTTTCCTGTTGATTTTAGAAGGGTTATTGATGGAGTATATCACTTACCTGATACAGTCTCTGTAGGTCCCTTATTCTACTCTAATATTTTTATGACAAGCCTTTTTCCTTTACCTTATATAGTTTTCCATTTTAGGCTCTTTTTTCACCATTTCCTTTTTTTATGTAAGAGTATAGATGACCTCATCGTTATCAAGATGAAGAGCATTCATTCTGAAACTCTACAGAATTATAGGTTGTTCTGTCTGATGTATCAGTAAACTTCTTTGAATTATCTTCTTTATCAGCTTGAAGTGTGCATAATTCTGTTGACCAAAAAATTCAATTTCTGAATGAAATCTAATCAGGAATAAAACCCAAGAGCCTTCCAAGGTCTGTTTCACATCCTACCATCGTTATACATTCAGGTTCACTGAAATTGTTTTGTATGTTTTAACTGTGAGGATAAAATATCTCTGGAAGATACTTAATTTTTGTGAAGGTCTTTTTTCATGGTGGTTTTCAAATTAAGTTACAGTTCTCTTGCTTTAAATTCAATATTAAAGTATTAAAGTATTAAAACTGTCAAGTGGCTGCAACATTAACTAGATTAATGTTGTGTGGGATATCTAGATAGACTTGTTGCTTCTATACTTGTTGATTTTTCCACTAGATGGCATTATGCATTAACTGCAAGTTAATTTTCAAGTTTAATTGCATATCTAAAGATGTAAAAAAATAAGAATCAATGCCTTGCTCTTGCTCTTATTCTATGCAACAGTGAAAGAAGTATGGCTTAAAAAACAGTTGACCTACTTCTACCAAACAGTAACCCAATCCATCCTTAATGCATCAAATATGGATTTACTCAAAGCACTAAAGGATGTCAGCCATGGCAACAATATCTGATCCTGTGTGCAGTGCACCTTTTAGAGTAAAACCCTTCCAACTTTTTCTGCATTTAATGTTTAAGGAATGACTTAGTGCTGCAAATTGCTTCCTTTCTGGCTACATGGCTTCAACTGGAGTGATAGGAAATGTCCTAAGCAGAGCCGTAATGCTGAAGATTGCTTTTAAATGAAGAGCCTCATATGAACCTCTTTTTTTATTTAGTGGCTGATTCAGGATAGATTATCAGAATAATGTATTGCTACAAGTTTAAATATAGATATTCTGTTGTTTCCTCCACTCAGATGAAATAAGCTATTAGCAATCCCTTACAAAATTACGTGGTGCTCAAGAATGAGGTTTCTAGAAGTTAAGGTCCTGACCAGTGAAGTACCATCTGATGTGAAGCAAAGGTCCAATACCTTCAAAAGAACAGACTAGTGGGATTTTTTTTTGCTTCAATCCCAAAATTGTGGTGACTAGACAAGGTGAAATCAGCAAGGATTTGGTAAGTAAGAAGCAAGGAAGCAGCAGTAGTGGACTTGGGCATGAAGAGGGAGGAAATGAAACAGGGACAGATAGCAAAACCAGGGCTGGAGAAAAAGAGGTAGGCAGAGGAGAAGAATGGGGTGCCAGGAAGGTCCAAATTTTTCATGCCAAGGCTCCTGATTTTGTGAAGTGTGCTAGTGTGTGTAGGTACATGGGTGTTCAATTTAATTTTGTGTTCTGGGGGAAAAGAGAAGAAGTGGCCCTTTGTTTTAAACTTGTCTTCCAGAATTAGAGATGATATTCACAGTTGAGGACTCCTTGAATTGCTTATCAGATACTTGTTATCTAGGGTACATTTTGGTACGTTCCATATTCTAAGCTGGCTTTTTTTTCTTGATTCTTTGTGTAGAATGTGAAAGGCTCCAGACTGGAAAGGGATCATCTAATATAATGTTTAGGAAGGGGTAAAGAATTCAGGTTGGATGAACCAGTTCAGCTAGCCTGAACCACTAATGGGAAAGCATACAAGGCCAAAAAAAATCATGGAAATATTAGCTTACTATTAAACAAGTGTTTTAAATTCTTATGGTGGTCAAACACGGAAATTAATTAAACTTTTGCTTAAGGTTGTCTCTGAATTGAGTTTTTGTGAAGAAGATGTACCAATGGCACTTGCAAAATCTCTCACAAAACATTGCCATACATTCAAGCTGTTAAACTATTTGTGCTTTCTACTTAGAACTTTTAGATATGCTACTTCCTGATCTTTTAAGAAAAACTCCATAAACCAACATCATAATTAAACCTGAAGCCTTCATGGGAAGATGGCAGAGGGTCCATCTTGCTGTGGCAGCCCACCTTTGCAGTTTCCTGGCTAGCAACCTTGCAAGCAGATGAGTGTCTCAAAGAGACAGGACACACAAAGTATAGTAATACAGATGAGAATGAAACAAATTCTGAGCTTTTGAGTGAAATAAGAGAAACACATAAAATATATTATTTAAGAAGTCATTTAACTGAAGTCATTTAACAGTTACACTGTTGAAGAGCCAACGAACTACTATTAACTAGTATATAGTTCTGCTGAACTGGAGCAACTGGCTTCCTTTTGTCACTTGAGATAAAGAGACAATGTAGGTTTTAGTTGGTTGGTAATATTAGAAAATAATTATTGTTACTTTTATTATTGTTTAGTTTTCACAAGCACATGTATTTTATTACCAGGATCCAAAACTTGAGAGCTTCACAAATGGTACCCAATCTTATTACTAATTATCATATTTTCATATGAAAAAAGTTAGTGACAAGGACTTCCTTTATTATATGGTAAGTGGTGAGCATTTACTGAAAATCAACATACAAACCCTAGTATCTGAAACATGTATTTTACATCGTGATCCAAATGGTAATGCTCCAAGCCCTCAGGAGTTTTTAATATACCCAGCTGTTTAAGAACATAAGGCAGAGGTGAGCAAGCGTGTTAGAAAAAGAGGTATTTGAAAGCACATACTTTCTTTCTGTTCCTAAAAATGCTGTATGACTAGAAACAAAGGACTTGTTCAAAAGTCCTGTTCACCAGCCAACGAATTATGCAAATGTGTAAAACATTCATTACACATCCACCCTACTTTGCAGCAATTCAACCCAGTTGTACTTTGACATTGCAGTGTCAGCCACCAGATCAGACAGCACAAGCTTGCATCACTTACCACAGGCAAAATCCATTCCAATCAATATGAAATAAGTGCCCTATGTGTATATTGCAATCACTGTTTGGTGCCCCACTTAATGCACTACAAATTGCAATCTGTATTATTCGTTGTGAGCTGCACAAACATTATTAACAAATTTGAGATATATAATGCAGTTCTCTCTTTTGAAGGCACCATACTAACATGGACAATCACACATAATACAAAGCTAGCGCTCTAAACTGCCCTCACATTTAATTACTGAACTCTAGGCAAAGTTTACCCATCTTTCCAATGGTTGAAAACCAGTTTTTGAAGCATTACTTGATAGATCTCTTCTGAAATGACTGGATTTCCTGGTGATTTCAGGGGGCTTGCTCTTGGGTTCACAATTATTAATTACAATAGAGTACTTCTGAAACATCTGCAATATTTTTAGATCATTTAAAAAAATAATATGAAATACTAAGTTGAGTGACAATGTCCCAAAGAGGAAAACGTATCTTATTTAGAAAGTGGCTTTGTTTATGGCATTCACACTCAGAAAGAAAAATAGATGTTTTGGTGTATCTGTAGTACAGTCCTGGCTGTAAGTGTGACGAATAAAGTGTAAATATCTTAATCTTTTTCAGTGCATATTAAAGCACAGTTAAACACAGCCAGGAAGTCATGGACTTTTTTGTTTTAAGAATTGTGAAGAAGGTTGTTCATCTTGACAGGATGTTGTTAAATTCCAAGTGTTGGGATTAAAAAAAGAAGACAGTACCTGCCTTTTCCCAAGAGGAAAACTCAGTATGGTAGTTGAGAAAGTAACTTAAATTATAATGTTAGTTCTACATATATCAGCAGTTGCATTGGATTAAGTCTTTTGTCTGGATTTTGCATGGCACATGTTGTAAATCAAAGAGCATCTTACAGGCTTCTCAGTGAAAAGAAGTTTGTTTATTTATATGGATAATATTGTTTAGCTGTGAGTTTAGTATAAATTTACTAAATCACTTTTGAAACATACATTTTAAGACTGTAATTTGGTGGAGCTTTTATGCTTGCTAGAGCATATGGAACCAAAATGACTCCTCAGTAGAGTGAATGAGTTGGTGGTCCAGACTCACTCCACAGTGCTTTTGGTATAATTCTTGAAACTGTTCTTTCTGTGGTCTCTATGTGTGTGTGTATAGTTGTTAGTAGAGCTTGTTGCATGTGAATATAAGCAGAAATTAGGTGAACACTGAGGTATAAATACGGTGATTAATATTTGCTTAACTTAGTAGTGCTACCAGTTCCAGTGGTCCTACTGTGTCTCAAAATTAAGCATGAATTCAAATATTAATTAGTGAATATGAATCAAAACGCATTTCCATTTGGAGTGGAACTCTCCCCAGGAAAGGCAGTCTGAAGGTATTTTATTGGGCAAACAAAAAATCTTTCTTAAAAGCCATGGTAAAAATATTGATGAGTAGCCTTCTAAAGGAGAAAAGCCAATACAACAGGTTATATTCCTTCCTATTCCACTCCTGGAACTCCCAGGCTAAAATAAAGTGATTGGAGCTCAGTGACTGAATTCAGTCATGGTATAAGCCTATCACATTCGTTGGTTTTTCTAGTCAGTGATGGATTTGGCTTTGGGATAATAGACACATGTAACAGGAACTGGGATTTGCAAAATGTTTCTTTTAGCTGATGCAGTATTTCTGGAGGTGTTTGGTGTTATTCATGCACAGTCTGACATTGCTGTGTATGGTTGGTTTACTAAATTAATCAAAGTCCTAGCCTAATGTCATGCTAGGGTTTGAACTAAATGGGCATGTCAACCATGTATTTAACTATGCTTATTTACCTATTATGTAAATGTCTTACTGAATATGTCAAATGACTTGTTTGTCAAGAGCACATTGAAACGCATAAAGCATTTTGAAAGATTACTAACTTGATTTCTGTATTTTGGAATGGAGCTTTCATTTGTGGACCAAGTCATCATTTATACCAGGCTTTTCTTTTTAAGACTTGTAGAGTGAAAAAAAATATATTCATCTGTTGAGATTCATCTGATGAGTTGAAAGCTACATCTAGTAATGATGGGGCACAACTTTCAGGCAAAAGGTTAGTGATAGATTGAATATTAGGAAACATTTCTTCACCAAAACAGTTCTCAAGCATTGTAATGGGCTGCTCAGAGAGGTAGTGGAGTCATCATCCATGAAGATACTCAAAACCATGTAGATATGGCACTGAGGGGACGTGGTTTAGTAGTGGATGTGGCAGTGCTGAGTTAACAGTTGGACTTGATAATCTTAAAGGTCTTTTCCAACATAAACAATTCTAGAATTCTGTCACATCATTGTATATATTCACATATCAAAATCTAAGCATTTGTCACTTTGGTTGAAGAGGAAAGAAATGATCAGATAATTTGCAAAGAAAATGGATATCAATTTTGCTGTCTGGTTGACAGTCAGGATTTTGCAGTTTGGGTATCACTTTTCAATCAAATTGCTAGGGGACTTGTTTTAGCTAGTAATACTTTATTTGTGTTGAACAGTTATTCATTAAGTTATCTTAATACAATGAGGTGCTAGTATTATATTCTGTAAACCTTCACTGAATGACAGTTCTGAGTCTGGAGGGGAGCGATGTGGCCTCTTGAGCATTACAGAAATGTAGTCTGACCTGTAGCAACACCTTCTGATTCGACTGTAAATTGTGACCAGACAACACAGCAATACTTCCAGCAGCGTTCATATTAGATTTGCTTAAAGTAATGCTAACCATCAAGGGTAATTTTCCATAGTGGTACTCTTTTACTAAGGGAGAGCAAAAGTACAGTGACTATCTCCTTAGAGTTTCCCAGCAACAGCCAGTGTTTTTTTTCCAGCAAACAGCACTTTCTATGAGATGTTTGCATTAGGGTTGTAATCATTAGGCCAAAAATTTGCTCTAATTGATGACATGGTTCTATAGAGGAAGTAGAATGGGTGAAATCTTCAGTATTTGGATCTTTCTGAATTCCTGTGATAATCTGGACTATATTCTCACTCTAATCCTTAATTTTAATATCTTGTGGATTTCAAAAGAAACAATATGGAAGCATAATCCTATCTTGTAATTAATGCATGTGGGAAAATAAAGACAGAAAAATGTTTCTATCTGAACTCAACAAGTGAAAGCAGACTTCAGAAACTCTCTGTGGAGACATTCCTCTGCCAAGCCTCCTCCTCCAAGTAAATGAATAAATGCAGCTGCAGTACTAAACTCTGAGCATTTACATCGTAAACATCCCCACAGTTGGAAAGGTCTTTGCTTTGGCACTCACTGCTGTGATCTGCAGATGTCAGTACTTCTGCCTCTCAGACACTTAGTAAAGGCATCAGTTTAAAGCCAGGGCTAACCACTTGCACAAGCACATAACTGGGACCCAGGGTTTCATTTCAGTCCCTTGCAGAACATCTCTTTGGTGACAGAGATTTACAACTACTCAGAACCCATTCTATGATGTTCAAGCAGACCTTGAGGAGCCAGGAATAAGCCTGCTTCATTAGCCCAGTCCTGATAGCACAGAAGAGGCATAAGCATATTTCTGCAGAGTTCTAGAGGCAGGTGTAGGGGTTTTTTTGAAGCAGCTGAACAAGTTCAGATACTAAGTTTTTTTCTGTTGGTTTCTTAGCTTCCTTTCTAAAGCAATAAAAGCTCTAAGAGCATTCACATCTCCAAAGTCCATATGCCCCCAGTGTCGCAGACAGGCCTCTACAAGGAGGTAAAGGCAGGGATTTGAATATCTATCACATAGGAAAGAAAAGTTGTTAGACAATGTTTGGCAACAGTTAATATTTACCTATTTTTCACACCAACCTTCTAAACAATTGCAACTTCTCAGGTGTTTACCATGTGATATTAACTTGAAAAGTATGACTTTCCAGTATCACTATCTCTAAGCTTCATTCCATCTGTTCTTCTTCTGGCCCACATTTGTGCTACTGGTATCTGGTTTCTCCCATTGCACAAGAGTGATACTTGGGCTGATATAAGGCTTAAATAAAGTCTTTGTTTTATTATTTGTTTGTGTCTACTCATGTTAAAAAAAAAATCTATATTCTATTATATTCACATTTTTGTAAAATAGGCATTTCATGACCATTTTTGATAGAACATTTCTATGCAAGATAAATACACAGCAATTGTAAACTGCAGAATTGCCATTGTATTAAGAAAATAATTAGATTGTTTGAAAAATAGGGGTATGTTTTGTTTAGAATACTAGTTGAGTTTCAGAAAAGGGCTGTTTTCTAGAAATCTAAAAATAAAGGAGGATTTATTACAGCTTAACTTCCACAGCAGAGAACACAGTAATGGTCAGGAATTTGGCACAGGACACGTCGTTTGCTTTCACTACTGTGTGATTCATCAGGACTCTCGCTAGGCTGGTAGTCACAAAGCTGTGTGGTGTGCTGCCAAAGGCATCAGCGAGCTTGGTTACTGTAACGTGTAGTGACACAACTGTGGTGGCTGTGGCAGGTCTAATAGAGAGACCACCTGCTGAGCATCATCCTGAGCTTGTACAATCATGAAGTGTCACTAGGCAAATTTGATTGCTTAGATCTTGGAAGCATCGGAGAGCATCAGTACGGTATCACATCTGAGCTAAAAAGCCCAATTTCTCTGCAAGGCTAAGCTGACTCAGAGACAGACCAGCATCAGCTCTGATCTTTGTCTAAACAGAGGCTCATTCAGTTGTTTATTTTCTGCAAAGGCTTTTGAATAACAAAATGAAAAGTCTAATGTACTTGTTTTCAGTATTTAATGATGAATACAGCTGCAATGCTGCCATCTTGGACGGATGTAGTTGGTTCTAGATTGGAGATGTGTGTTTTTTTCCTGTAGCATTCCGTAAATGTATCTAAATGAAAGGCAGACATGACAATCCAGCTAACTATGCAAGCCATCAGGAGGTTAGACAGCTGTTCTGGAGTGTTTGGTACAGAGCATTTAAGAATGGGGCATGATAGTGCCTCCCATTGTCTGAGGCACGTCTTCATTAAGGACCTTAGTACTGACCTTACTGGTGTAACTGGAACTGGATACACCTTCCTGATGTAGCTATGCTGGATATACTAATGTCTTCCTATCAAAAATAGCATCCACTGTAAAGCAGTTGAGATTTACATGCAGAAAATGTTACATGGGAACTGCATAATTTTATTCCTCATTAGGAGAGAAACCATAACTATTGTTATTGTTTCCTGTAAAAGGGAAACAGTACCACTTCCACTAAAGCCCAGTGTTCCTGGAGTCTCAGAAGAGGATTAAGATCTGTGATTAGGCTAATTTAATAGGAGAGGCTTAATTATTTGATATCACACAAAAAGCCAGAATTACTGACTTTTGCATCCTTTCCAAATGTGACATTTCCAAGCAGGTCTGTACTGGCAATCTCAGAGGACCTGTGCAGTCCCCAGCACAGCCAAAGGACAACCTGTTGCTAAGCAACCAATATAAGTGTGCTGCTCAACATTTATTTCGTTTGGAAGGGGACATATTCTTTAAATACTTCATCTTAGCTACTGAGCACAGAGGTTTCCACTTGTTTTTGCAGAGCCATGCACGTGTTGAAGGTAGCCAGTATGCACAAACTAATGTGCAATTTAAAGAGCAGATGCCAGCGAAGAACATGCTAAACTGAAGGTCTGAAAAATTGGCACAGGTATTTTAGCCCTTTCTAACATCTGTGTCCTGCCTTTGCCTCTTGGTTTCTGTGTTTGTCCTACTTGAAAACTGGCTGCCTTGATAGCATGCATGTGGAAGAACTGCTTGCAGTTTTCTGATGTTTGTTGATGCACTCTCTTTTGAAGAGTGCTCTGACATTGTTTTCCCACTGATAAAAATAAATACCTTGTCCCTGGTAAACAAAGGCCAGAAATGGACCCTCCACTTTCCAGCCTGAAGACTCCAAATGTCAAATTCTGTGACTATTTCAGAAAAGCAGCAAAATAGCTTTGGAAAAGAGCTTTTAGTGCTCCACATCCAACACCACTTTCACTGTAGCACTTGTCACTGTAGTGACAAGAAATCCTATAGTTCTGCTAGACTGGTGTCTGCATATCTGAAATCAGCACTGGCCCAAACAGTGTCTAGCTAAATTGTCATTAAGGAGTTGCTCATTGAGTTTCAGAATCTAAAACCACACAAATAGAAATCAGATAATGCCTAAAAAAAAAACCAAAAAAAAAAACCAAAAAAACAAACCAAAACCCTAAAAAAGCCCAAACTAAAAAAAGAAGTTGGTCAAAACCCAGAATATGGTTTGGTGTCTAATGGCCAAGATAATTGCATGTTTTGTTGCCTATAAAGATGGATATGCCATGCATAAGTGTACTGAGACAAGTGGGGCATGCCATCTTGAGGTATGTGCTATTTTAACATCTGGAGGAGGCTACTTGTAGCTGGGAAAAAGCCTGTATGCATTTTAGTTCTTCTCCCTAGCAGACGTTGCAAGTTAAATGCATTGACTGATCCCTTTTATTTTTTCCTGACCAGCTTTGTGATCTCATCCAGATGCTCAAGAATGTAAATGATTTGTAGCCAAGAATGGCGACAACTCAGGTCTTGTATGGGCCCACAAATGGCCAAATGGAACTTTCTGTTGCCCCAGACATAGTGCTTGTGAAAGGTTCCATCTGGTCACGTGTTCCTGCCTGACAGCACAGTGAATTTAAGCTGAATCCTGTCTGTGTAGGGCCATCTGACACAGCTGCAGATTTTCCTGGCTACTGTAGCCAATTCCTGAGCCTCTGCGTTGCACTCCAGAAAGTGTCAAACAGGTGGAGACAAATAGCAAAGGCCATGCTAAAAGCCATCGTGTTGCACTAGGACACAAACTCAAAAATGAGCCTGACAGGCATAAGTCACTCACTGTTATCAAGCAATTTGTCCAAAACATCAAAGTGTCCTGTTTTTCACACCCACACACTCAAAGCAGGAAGGGTACCTGGGTAGCTGAAGATTCTTTTGTTTCTAGCCACTGGTGGTCTTTCTGCTGCTGATCCAGCAGAATGGATCGTATCTGGTATAGAGAGATGGATACAAAGTTTGCCATTGACTGATAGGGTTTCCAGATGATGGATTTTGTTAAATGAAATGCAGTGTGGGAGTACTGCACTGTTTGCAAGCTAAGCTATGTCTTGGGAGAGGCAACTAACAACTCCATCTTTTTTTAGAGCTGAGAAAAGTAAAGCAGAGTGTTGAAGAAATGCTGCTGATCTCTGCATGGTAGCCTGCAGCTATGGTGACTATTCAGATACACAAATCTCTTCCTGCCTCTCTCCTTTGCTAGTACTTTGACTTTCTATGCTTAAATAGAGAATTGTCTTCCAGACATGTC
The DNA here is from genome assembly GCA_013401255.1 of Urocolius indicus. NCBI lineage: Eukaryota > Metazoa > Chordata > Aves > Coliiformes > Coliidae > Urocolius > Urocolius indicus. The sequence continues at coordinate 58,467 of WBNH01007661.1, read as the reverse complement.
TTCATTGAAGGACTCAACTCTTTGCCTGATATCATGACACAGAGTTCCCCCAGATAAATCAATACTTCTTTCTTATCTCTGCTGCTGTATCTGCAGGAACACGGCTTGCCAACATGCTGACGCTGGAGTACTAGATCATACAATGTAGCTGGCACATTTGAGAGCAAGAGAGCAACTTTGCTGTTTAACCTGGCAGCCTGGTCATGAAGAGATGGAAATAATTGCTATTTTCAATCCCATCATTTTATCTGTAAAAGTGAATTATTGACTGTCCTGCTTTTTCTAGGGAATACTCTCCCAAAGCTGCTGCTTTCTTTTTCTTTTGAACACTCAGTCATCAGTGATCTCACAATGCAGAAGGGCACACTATCAGGTGAACAACCAACCCTGTTCCAAGGAGCTGGCTTGAAGAATAACTGAAGAGGTTAACTGATCAAATGTAAAGCAGAGTTGCTTAATGGGTGAACAAGCAGGGAAATAAAGGAGTCTGGGATTTGGGGGTTTTATTTTCATCAAGTCAAAACAAAATCAGAAAAAAATGTCATAGAATCGTGGAATTGTTACAGTTGAAAAAGACCTTTAAAATCATCAAGTCCAACCATTTACCTCACTCTGCCAAGCCCATCATGAAACTAAACCATATCCTCAGCACCTCTTCTATATGTCTTTTGAATATTTCTAGGGATGATGACTCCATCACCTCCTTGGTGAAAAAGTTCTTCCTAATGTCTAATCTAAACCTCCTCTGGTGCAATTTGAACCCATTTCCTCATGCCCTGTCATTCATTACTAGAGAGAAGAGACCGACCTCCACCTTACTACCACTTCTTTTCAGGTAGTTGTAGAGAGTGATCATATTTTGTCTGTTTAGCCCATTTCATCATATGAAACAAAACGGAATTTCAAGTTTCACTTGATTTTCAAGTTGCTTGATGTTAAATAGAAAGATTAACAACAGCTTTTAGTTTGGAACAAATCTGGATTTTTCACCAGAAACAAATTAATCAGGAAATGGCTAACTAGCCTTTCCAAGAAGACACCATGTGAGTAGCATACATTGAAATAAAACTATAGAGGAAATGAGTTACAGAGAAAAATATGGCACCAAAAAAAAGACACAAGGGTATCTTGAGGAAAGAAATGTAATTCTAAATTGAATTAAGGGTAAAATGTGAGATGTAGTTTCACAGAAAATCTGAGCTAGCTCCAGTTACACTTAACTTGGGACACAAGAACTGTTTGCTATATTAGCTAGTGAGCTCCACTAGCATTAATTACTGAGGCAATCTGAGCCGTTCTCCTGCTGATCTCGAGCCAGATTTAGAAACTGTAAGTTATGCAGTAGCATGTGTAAATACCCTAAGTAAACCAATAACGAGAAGGAGGAAATAAAGGGCATAGACAGTTCAGTATTTCTGGCTACAGTTCAGTATTTCTTTGTTTGGTTTTTTTTTTTACGTAACTGTAAAAAAAAAATTAAAGGGAATGAAAGGAGAGTAGATGAGGAAGTAGGAATGTTTACTATGGATATATTCTGTGTACTCCACAAAATGTTTCAGAATGTAAAATGGAGAAAGGATGACATTCAATTCAGCATGTTTAATACATTTATTCTAAATCAATGTTATTGAATGTTTTTCAGCTGTAAGCACATTTGCATTGTTATGTTCTGTGTAAAAATATCTTGATAGTGCCAACACAAGGACACATTTTCCCTTTGCCCTCGTTCAGCTGTAGTTTATGCATTAACAGAGACTTTCTGATAGAAGCCTTTGTTCTTTTGGAGAGCCACTCCTCTGGGATTTCGGCTCCCTGGTTGGCCACTATACCTAGCTCTCCTGATATGACAGCAGGTGGATCTGAGCAGAGAAGTTAATAACTTGCTGAGCCAGGGACAGGAAGGATAGTAGGAATTACACAGAAAACATTTTCACTGAAGGAGTTTTTCTCCTTTTATACTTCAAAAATGAAAATTGATATTCATAGCCACATTCTACCTAAGGAATGGCCTGACCTAAAAAAGGTAATAAGAGTTTAGATATTCAGTGCCTTATGTTATCAGCAACCATTTCTGCCAATGTAATTTTTGAAAGAACAATGAATGAAGGGTTTTGTTATAAATATCTTTAGGTTTTTGTCTAATCTGACTTCTTATTTTCAGATATATTTGTGTTGGATTGCTTTGCAAAGCAAGATTCCCATTAAGAAAGGGATGGAAAACTGGGCTCTGTTCCCCACTCTTTGTTTAGTCTGAAGCAATACTTATATTTTTGCTTATTTTTTTGTGAGACTTAAAATTGTCAGATGATGAGGTGGAAATTCTACTTTCTTGATAAAACCACAGCTGTGAGGTTCCAAAATGGTGTTCACTTTTGTTTTAAATAAGAGAAATAAGCCAGTAATAAGCAAGGTGGATGTTACCCATGCCAAAAGTCATTAACGTCTTATACACACAGGCATGAAAGTCATGAAGTTCAATAGTAGTGGGATCGCTCCAAGTACGATTAATTGATGATGATGACGATGATAATTTTAATAGTATCTGCCATTTTTTCAGTTACTGGAAAGAAACAGCATATTGTGTTAAAAATACAAAATCTCAGTTGTCAGAACACTACAGCTGTAAGTCAACTTGTCTTAACTCTGAATCTTTGCGTGGTATGATTATTACTATCCAATGACATAAATTTATTCTTGTCAGTAATAATTTCTGTGATCCTGTGAAAAGTATTTGAGAATGGAAAGTGACATTTAGGGTTTTGTGCAGTAAATCTTATCTTTTCCTTATGTAGGATTATCAATATCCATGTAGTCATCCCATTCTGATTTAGGTTTTAGAGTTATTGCCTAAATAATTAAAATCACGATTCAATAGAGATGTCTGATCACTTTCTAACTCATAAGAGATCACATTTCCAATGTTACCAAGGCTACTGAAAAAGATCACATGAAAATATATTTGCATATAGTTTATACACATGTATATAAAATCATTTGCAATTCAAAACTGCAATCAGTTTTTCCAGGAGAGTTATTTTTGTAAGTCTTTAATGTTTCCATTCATTATTTTTTAAAAAGTCACAGTAGAAAAGAGAAAATCTGCATTGTTACTTCTTTCCTTATTGTAATTCTGTATTGGTTGTAGTTTGAATGAACATTTTTCATGTCTATCAGTATTATGGATACATTTGATTTCATTGTGCCTGTCTTTGACAACAAAAGAATACCATTATTTCAGCCATGCTCTTTGGCATCTGACACAGTACCTGAAACCCTGCTTTATATTGTACATTTCATAATTTCTTAATTATTTTGAGGCTGATGATGACAAGTTCTCAGGTAAGTGTTTCGTATGTATTCACTCTGTGTTTCTGTCATTTTAAACTTGACAGCCCAGTATCAGTTGAATACTGGCCAGAGAGCAGCTCAAAAAATGTAAACAGCATATTAGAAAAACGTCACAAGGAAACCTGGCATGAAGAACATACACAGGATTATTTCTTTGTTAGTGGTGAAAAGTATCGTCATTGTCATAAAACCTGGAAAGGAAAATTTGCTTCCCTGTTTACCTAGGAAGGTCTTTTTAAACACCTGTTCGAACTTCCTATTTGTAATAAGAGCTCCTCAATGAAGTGACACATGTACACTGGGTAATGTAGCTAAGTTGACAGATATTTTTTAAAACAATTACATCTGTTTTCAGTGGATAGAAGTTTAAGTATCCAGGCCTCAAAGACAGGTTACTCTTGCTTGTTTCAGATTTTGTAGTCCTTGTTTGTGCAATAACCCTATAAAAACACCTATAAAATTCCCTCATTCTGAGTGTACATGGTTTTAAAATATTTTTTAAATCTGCGTATGCTTTAAAAGGGCCATAAATTGACTGAGATAAAATCATCCCAAGGATCCTTTGATATTCACAGACGTACACCACTGAATTCACCTCTGTTAGACCCTTAAGGCCAGTGTTGAGTTTATTTAAACACCAATAATACCAGATTTTTAAAGTTCCTTTCCACCTGCTAATTATTTTTCCTCTGTTCTAATGTCTGAGTGATTCAATAGTCTATGAATGGGCCCAGAATAGGAAACAATTCTCAGAATTCCCTGGAGTCTTCTAAAAATTCAGTCCATTAACATAGTTCTCTACACCTCATGCATGGAAAACCAATGAGGCAATGCTAACAGGCACTTTTTTTTTTTTTCCAGCCTTATAAATACTGAATGCTGAACCTAGAAAATTCTATTGTCAAGATACTCATTTACTAGCTTAGGAACCCATTATAAGTACAAAAATTCACATAAACAAATAAAATAAGGACTGTGAATAAATCCAAGTAGTACCTGAGAGGAAGAAAGAAGAAAATAATTTCAAAAACAGATCCATGAGTTTCTCTGTTGCCTAAATGCTCCTTGAGCCACCTTTAAGGTTCTTGTTTTCTGCACAGCTCACAGTTGCGATTAGCATGGAGCTAGTGAAAATATAAAGATCTCATTAGGTGTCACTCGCAAAATTTTCCCTACATTTAAATACTTTTTATATATAAACCTATATATATTTATAAATTTAAATAAAACATCCATAGCTACATAACTAAACATAGCTATATAAAACATAGGTAGCTTGAGCCATTAGCATCTCTGACTGGCTGAAGTCAGGAGGCTTGGCTCTGCACACCTATGTTAAGAAAGCTTACAGTGGCATTAAGCAATGATTTGTTACCACAGGAGATTCAGGACTGTATGCAAATGGTTTACACTTCAGTGAAAGAAACGCCTGCTTTTACCCAGTTCCCAGAAAAATGGGGATTCTGAGCATTGTTTTCACTCTATTATGATCTTTCAAGATTTAATTTATTTCTAACCTGATAACATATGAACGTAAAAGGAAATCAACATCTTTTGCAGGTTTGGGCTTTTTTTTTTGCATAAACAATTTTGTATCTCTCTGAGAGAATCAATGAGCATCTAAGCTTCTCCTTTCTAGCTTCTCTTGACTGTTTAAATATTAATAGACAAGAGGCTGACCTTCAGTCCTGCTGGTGAGTCATGGAAGCTGAAAAGTGGAATCAATACATCTTTGTGCTAATGATTAACTGATCACAGATTGGAAAATTGTCAGCTCTGTTTTCATATTGCCACATGTTTGATTTAATTTTTCTACGTTAAAATCATTTCAGTTAAAACCTCAAACTAGTAAGCAGCTTCATGCACTTTGAAATCAGTTGTAGGGCTTACGTAAAAATGCTTTTAAAGTGGGAACTAAAAGTTCACATCTGCAAACACTGTTAGTCTGGTCCAGTTAAACTTCAGTGCTTCTGCTGAAGTCAGTGGGGCTACTCATAGGCTCAAAGCTGAGCCTATGTGTGTTTCTCCTGAATGAGGTAATGCCGGGTTGTAAGAGCTGAGATTTTTACTCCTATTGCAGAGTTATAAGCAGCACTGGCTTTTTCTTCTTTTCTTTTACAGAGATACGGGTATGGTGGATGGGTACAGCTGGATCATCACTGCAAGGTTTGGGCTGTTAGTAGTCTAAGCTGATATTGTGTTATCATCAGGAGTACTAACTCACAGTGAATACACTAGAAAGCAAAGTGGCAATAAGATTGGCTATGTCTTTGATATAGATTTCTCTAGAGGTCTATTTTCTATGAAGTAAGCCCTGATACACCTCAGCAGAACTTCTTCCCTGAGAGATGAAACTCAAATCCTCTCATATGAACCAGTATCCATTTTTCATCACCATCTCATTTGAAGACTCAGAATGGATAGCTCTGAGGAATTCTTTTGAATAAGATAGGTCAACCTAAACCAGATTATATGGTTTTTGGGTTGTTTTTTTTTTTAGCTAAATGCAGTCATCTATATGAGAAGCAAACCCAAGAGGAACTAGCATTTTAATAAAAGTTAAATATGTGAAAGTGTCTTCCCATCTGAGTGAAAGGGAAAGAGTAATTTCTGTAACTTCATGAGGAGAACATGTAGCAGAGCAGTAAGGGCAATCTATAATTTAGGCACCATTATGTAGGAAAGCAGGAGTGTGAGGTTTATGGACAAGTAAAAGGCAGAAGGGGTCTGATTTTTATCACCGTCCACTCTATTCATTTTGCAAAGGCACTTCCAAGCTACATTAGTACAACTGGAACAACAGGCGTCCAGGTGCCATGAGTCTCTGCTAACATTCAGAACCCATCTTGCTGGTACTGAACTTAGCAGAATACATGTATTTATTACCATGAGGGCAGAGCTGGCTTCTCGATTCTGATATCATTCAAAGTAGGGCAAATCATCAGTAATTTCAGTGACATTCACAGTATCACAACTATGTAAATCTTCTGAAAGCAAGATCAAAATGTTGCACTTTATCATCTGATAAGAGCTTAGAGAAATTACCAGTATTAGTGCTTTTTTTACAGGAGGGCACAAGGACCTGAGAGAGTAAAGGCTCATATGACAAAACGATTCCCTTTGTACAGTACTACATAGGTTAACTGCACCAGCTAGTTGTGAAGTTGTTTTGTTCAGTTACCATATCGTAAGTTTGGCAGTTGGATATCCTTATGTCAAACACTGTCACAGGAAGCCAGCTTCCTCCTGTGACCTGTCAGCTCCTCACTCCTGGGAATCTTTTGGAGAGCCTGTCACTGCAAAATGCATGGGCCTGTGGAAAGAGGATGATCAGAAATGTTGCATTAAAAAGAGTTCTCGGTAGACCTCAGTTCACTTTCCACCTCACTTCATATGTACTTTTTCTGACTTATACTTTATCTGCAGTTCCCTACCATAGGAACATTGTGATTTGTATAGATACAGTATGTACTCATATTAACAGAAAAAAAAGCGCTGATCCTTGCATACAACAGCTGAAAAATGGATACAATGATGTGTCTATTTATTGCAACCTAATGAAAGACACAATTGCCATTCTATAATATGCAGAGCTATGCTGCCAAATGCTTAACAACCTTTTATGCAAAGGAACCACAGAAGATGAAGGTTGGGACTGAGAAAGAGAAGCAAACAGATATTATGCTGAAATTTCAGATCAGAGCATGAGCAGGCATAGGATGGGAGAACAAGCCACCTGTTGAACCAAAGTGTGGACGGCACACCTTCAGAGCTATGTGGTAGTTGCAGGAAGGAGAGAATTGTTGGAGACATTTTTAGCAGATTAGCTGTTTGTTACAGGTCTGATGCTAAAACTCCTTGCTAAAAATAGTTTGCAAAGGAACTGTGTGGCAAGACAATAATAGCCTTATACACCCTGCAGAGAATTCTGTCTAGCCTACTTCTGTCTGAAAAAAAAAAGCAAAACCAAAAAAAAAGCATGAAAAAAGTGTATGGCAAAATAAAATCCTGTTCACAGACGTGGAGCTGGGGAAGTTAACTCTTCAACAAAACAGAGTAAAGCAATGTAAAAGCTTCTTATTCTGTGAAGATGAAAATCATTAAATGCATTTTTAAAGAACTGCAATTTGGGATGTGACTGAGTAGTTAAATGATGAGATAATTTTAAACATAGCCTGCTAGACTTAATTCTTAAAAATCTCTCTCTTGATTCCCACATAAATTAATTACAACCTGAAATATCATTTTACTGCTTAGAATGGGATAAAATGGGTTAGAATGAGATGGGGTGGGATGGAATAGAATAGATTAGAATCCTTAACCTTGCAAATTAAAATCTCACGTCTTCTATGATATTTTCAGCACTGTATTCATTGCTTTAGAACCTGTTTGGTTTTTTTTTTCCTAATCCATAGTTGATTCTTACTACTGAAAAAAAACTCTGACAATTGTTTTCTAGTTGAAGTGTTGCGTAATTTCTCATTTTAAAAATATGAGGTGCAGGTTAGTGGCACTGCCCAGAGACTATAACAATATGACTCATTTTCCAGTCACAGTGTTGCTGGACTAGATCTTTCTTTCCTTATATACACAAGCATGGATCCGTTCAGATGATAGTGTTTTGCTTTCCTGCATCATCATGTTTGCTGCTGCCAATGTACAATGCCATCAGCTCAGCCTTGACCTGTAGCATGTTCACAAAGAATCAGTTAATGGAAATTAAAAAAACAAATTGTTCTCTACTTCTCTCCAATGAGAACAGCATATGGCTTATTAGAAACCTTACTTTTTTGCAAACTCTGATGCAGGTTTATCTCAGCATTTAGTTAGAGCACTGTCAATGTAGCTAGTAAAAGTACAATCCATCTGAGATATTTATTTCAATATTAGCAGAAAAAAATATATATGATCAGACCAACTGCTATGCTTTAGCTGTGTCTGAGGAAAGAATTGTCCCCTGGGTTCCCAGAAATAATCCCAATGGTAATCCAGTAAAGTCTACATGACCTATTGATATGTGACAGAATGCTCAGTTCTATTCCTTTTTCTCCACTCACGCCTCAAATATCTTTCTGGTTATTGGGCAATTTGCAGCAGGGCACTGATATTTTCAATATCTTAGAGAATATAGTTAGAGTGAAGCTTTCTGTCAGGTAGGAAAATCAATTTTACAAGAACCCGAAGTATTTTACCAATGGATCAGGACTATGTAGTTGTTATTAGTGACTGTAATATTTCAAGCAGTTTTCACAGCCTGTGATACAGCTAACAAGTAACTCGACAGTTTGCCAAGGTAGCACAGTTAGATTTGTTGAAGAGAGCTTTAAAATATTCATTAGGCCAGTAGATTTGTGAATCATGGATGACGTTGATAGCAAATTCAAGGTTAAGAACAGCCTGACTTCTCAGAAGGAGGGAACTGAAACCCACCTTTGTGAGAAGTAGCCATATTTTATGATTTATTTCTGGTTTAGCATACTAGTAACAAATACTCTGCTTTAACAAGTGTTTTATTTAGAAAAATACAGGATCTTAAAAAAACAATTTTGTGAGGAAAAAATGAAGTGGCCATAGGGTAAGGAGAGTTCCCTTTCCAAGAGAGTCAGAAGACTGCCCTGTGATTTGCTTCTGTTTACTGTCGAGGTGAAGGAATAGCTGCTGCATTTTCTGACATGGCTTTAAATTTTCAACAGTAGATGCAGCGTGTTCTCTGTCCAGTGCATCTGCTGCATGAACACACTTACCCACCCTAAATCCATAGGATCATGTGGATCTTCAGACTTTCATCCATTTCCATTTAACCCCTATAACAGCTTCAAGCAACCAAGAAATGCTCAGGCCTTGCAAGTATTGCTGAATTTTATTGCATCAATTTGCACAAATGTGAGCCAACAGACTGCTTTGTCTATCTTTAAAAGTCTATAGAAGCATGTGGTTATCTGCAACTGGAGCAAACCATTTACCTTCCTTAATGTGATTATACGGTGCCTACTCACCCTCTTTGGACAACTGACAATTCAACCAAAGACCAGGTTTAAAAAGGAAGTTTCCTAGTCATAGTTTAAGGAACAGTATTAAATTTCATAACCTTGGTACTATTATGAACTTTGTAAGTTCAGGAATTGGTGGGATATGGGGGAGGTATTTCACTGATTCAGGTAACAGTTTTACATTTTACATTTGTCTTGGTATCACTGGTGATGTGAAGCAGCTGGTCAGAAACTAACAGAGCTGCACAGTCATTTCTGTAGTTACTAGAACCGTTGTGATGCTATTGACTTTAAAAGAACACACATATACCCAAGGGGAAAATTTAGCACAGATTTAATTAGAGCATTGTTTTGAGGTCAAAATCTGGTTTGAGGATAAACTTGGAGTATGGTACCTGATATCTTTTCCAAACAAATGTGGAGTGAAATACATTGCTAAAGAAGGGGGAAATATAAATTATGAATAATTAAATCTGAACTACAAAGTACTGTTTTATTAATATCTATTTTTAAATACTCATTGGTTAAAAATACCTACTGAATAAAAATAAAATCATACCATTCTATCACTGAATTTCTGTAGGGAGCATAATATACTCGAGTGACTGTAAATTACCGTGTACTACTTTGTCACATTTATAATATATGAAAATGTCATTTCACAGGGACAGGCAAAGATGATGAAGGATGGAAAGGTTTTTAGAGTTATTCAAGAGAACTGTTGGGATCCAGAAGTACGGATTAAAGAGATGGACCTATCAGGTACCTCCATAAAGTGACTAAAATCGTTACACCTCATTTAGAATAACAGCAACTTCGCTGTTAGTACATCTGAAAGTGACGAAGAATGATATCAAAAGTACAAGGCTTAGCATGCTGATTTATTAGCTTTACTCAGTTGAAAGTCAGTGAAAACTTAAATGCTTTATACTCAAGACTCAGGTGGGACGTGTTCCTGTACCTTTCCTCATTTTAAGTAGCAATTTCTTTCCCACAGGGGCTCATTATTTTTGTTGTGATTTTTAAGGTAGTAAGGAACAAGTGGAGATAAGTAAGGATGACTGACTCGGGACTTGAAAAGGCAACATACATTCCAGGTATAGAACTGATTTATGTAAAAGTGGAAGCCTTTTCACTTTTGTTGCAAATGTTAACAAGGTTCTGTTTACTCACAGGAATTTTTGTATGATGGTTTCCTTTCCTAGTATTTTTTTCTGCTTAGATCTTGCAACTTTGTTCTGTATTTTTGCTAGAGGACTCTGAGCCCAGAGAACTGGTACAAATCCTTTGTCAGAAAAGAGAGTTCTCCAGAAGTAGAAAAACACTTAACTAAATGCCATATTTGCAAATATATTTTCCATCAAGTTACTTACATGCCTCTAAACAAGATTTAGAGGCTGAGAGGATGAGAGAAGGATCTCTTAGTCTGATCAATTAATTTTTACTTCTTATTAACACTGTAATTCCAAATTACTTCCATGAGAGGAACGTTATGTTACTAAAGATTATTTTTTCTTTAGATCGAGGCCTGAATAATTCCCTACATCTGTTTGTCAGTAAGCATAATTTGAATCTCTCCTCAAGCTCTCCAGAGTTAAACATCTGAGTTACTTCAAAGAGCAGATATTTTATAAGTAGCATCTTTATTGTTTCTTTCTTTTGTGGGATAGCATGTTAGGAGATACTTTGAGTCATTCTCCTCATGGAGGTTTACTGTGACACGTAACATAGGTCAATCTGGGAACTCAAGGGCTTGCAGGCAATTTATTTAAAAACAATTTAGATGGTTTTCTAATAACTCATTTTCATCTTGGAGAAGCTGCATTTCAAACTCCAACCATTAGACACTTTATGGGAATCCTAGAATGCCTTTGCAACCTCTCTGAAATATGTTGCCTTGACTAGACTGTGATCATCCCCCGAGTTAGCTCAGGGATTTTGGGGTTTACCGTGTCGCTCAACCACAGTGTGGATCATAAATAGCCTTTGGGCATCTTTCCCTTTCAGCTGTTTCCCTCAACACTGATGGCAGGTTTCTATGGAACAGTTCTGCCCCATCTATTTGCTTTAGACAAATGAAAATACAGGAACATTTTTTTTCCAGGCATTTGCAACAGCTCTCCAGAAAACACAATGTATCCTAAAGCCAACAAACACCACAATATTTCTCTACAGAGTAAATAGTGCTCTCTTGGTTGGAAAAAAAAATAGAAATCAAAACCTGCATGTTACAGCACCATCTGGTGCCCTGTGCCATAAAAATGTCCCCTTTTATGACAGCACTCCAGAGATACAGGCATCAGCCAATTTAGTGTGAAAAACATGTCTTAATGGTTTTCATTCTTACTGTTGACCTAATGATAAAGACTATGGACCACACTTACTTTTTTTTTTTTTCAGTTTACAATGCTGTAGCTACTTAGTTCAAAGACCATTTTCTGCAATACAGACCAAGATAGATTATATTAAAAAATGGAATTTCCAACCGTGGCATCGTTTAGGAACAAAGGTGCAAGGAGTCTCCCAACTGAACAAAACTAGTATCAGTCACTGTAAGGTATTAACTCAGAGAGAGAACTGACAGCTTGATTGCTAAAAGGTTTGGTTTGTGTAATGCCCAAGAAATCTTGCCAGTAGTAAGAAATGGTAGGCAATGTACCAAAGAGACTACATTAGTTCTCATTGTCATATGTCCTAGGTCTGCTTGGTATACAAACTTGCATCTTGACCCACTCCATAAACTAAGCTGTAACAGTAATCAACATCGCAGTTCTGTGACACCAACCATCACAATTTTGTTTGAGAAAATCTCGCAGTTAATCCTAACTGCCTTTTCTTACTATTTTCTCCTCTGTAAAATCCTCTGAAGAGGGTATAAAGTAGAGGATTCTCTCTGCTGGTTCTTCTTCCTCAAGCTAGTGTCTAGGAATGTGCAGCTTAGAAATCTGCCTTTAAGGGTTGTGTTAAATTTGCTCAGAAGTGTAAAAATGGATTGAAACCAGATAAAATGCTCATTGTGGAAAACATAATGGTTATTCTCTAACACACTAATCAAGTGTCACTAGCATATTGGTGGAGAATATAACTCTAGGCTGTGCTTTGATATATATAGATAATTTTGTAGACCTAATCCTTCACCCCAAACCACTTGTGCTGTACACAGTAATAATCAGGTCTTGTAAGAGAGATGCCAGAGTCAGCTTTCCCTCTTGTTTCCTACTTATAATACTAAGAAGTAGGTGAAATCCTTTTGTTGAATATTCAAGTGCTTTTGCAAGATCTTAGAAGAAATTCTCCCAGGTTTTTTCTGCCATCCTTTGTGCTAGGAGTACTGTCAATGAAGTGAAATTTTTTGAAGCATGACAAAATATGTGCATAAATATTACAATCAGACCTAAAATAAATAAAAAACTCAAGCAAACAACAAACCAGTTTTGCATGTAACTGTTTAATGAAGTTCTAATTATTGGTTATTGTTTCTTCTCTTGTTAATCTGCTAGCTTTGCCGTGTTCATTCCTGTAGCCTGTCACACACAATGTTAGGGTATAGATTTATGTTTGAACAGAAACCACACAACATAGAATTAATTCTCTTTATTGCCGACATCAAAGTTACTTTTACAAAACAGATTTTCTTATCCTTGCAAGCTCAGTAGTCCAAGCACAAGATGAACGAAACCTGACACGATACAGCTTTGGGGAACACCAAACCACCATTGTTAACATAATATTGTTTATCTTCGAACTAACTTACATATTGATTAGATATATATAATAAATATGACCTCAAAGTAAACTTAGGATACTATATTCTGTTGGTTTCACATCACATTATGGGAGAGTAACATTAAATTGCAGTTTTAATTAATTATACATAGGCATACCAAATACTTCCAAAATCAAAACACTTAATTTCACAAATTATCTAGCATAAAAGTGTTTCTTTTCTTTCTACTTAGCAAAATTATCCCAATTCTAATAACTTGATATGCTACATTTATTACCATGATCCTTAATTAGCAAAACAAAAAAGATACTATATCCACGTCACTGTTAAATCCGTCTTTGTTACCATTAAAGCTTTTACCTTCTACCTTTCACACCAAAGTTCTTTCATGTTTTTAATATATTGGCAAAAAAAGAGAGAAACAGTAATCACTGCTTTTTCTTACTCAGGAGTCACGGTCCAAGTGCTTTCCACAGTCCCTGTAATGTTCAGCTACTGGGTAAGTTCCTACCAGCATATTTTGTAATTCACATCTTGCAAAATTTTTGAAAGATAAACACATCTTCCTATAAATTAGGTGATTGAAGTAGTCACAAGAGCACTGAATAAGCGGGGAATTGTTCTGCTGTGAAAAACAAAAGACAAAAAGATGGTCCAGGTATCGGGACACCCAGCAGAGTGTCCTGGCAAAGCTCCACTCTGGACCACACTCAGTAAGTAAGAATGAGACAGCATCTGATTTTCTTCTGGGCACCTTACAGGGGTAGCTGGAAACAGGGAGAGGGAACTGAGAGAGAATTTACGCAGCATGAATCCAATGTTAGCAGGTAGACATGTATGTACAGATTCCATGAAAGCTAGACATCAGTCTGTATTTTCTCATGAGGAAAAGAAGCAAACAATGTATTTGTGATCTTGCCCCAGTTTTTTTTCTTTGTAGCATGGGACTGGCTGACCTAGAATGCTTTTTACAGTTCGGTAGCAAATTTAAATGCATATGTTCCCTGCATGGTGAATGCATCAAAGAAATGAAAACAGTCAGAGAAGATAAATCACAGCAAAATGCTGTTATAAATACATTCTCAATTTGACTATTTAGCTGTGTGGACAAGTTGAGTTGTTATCTGTCGATACATACGCTACTCTCAAAATCGTCGTGTTAGGCCCATATGTAAGTAGTTCCACCAGTCTTCAGAATGTCTTGTTGGGTGATATTTCTTTATAATGTTATTCTGGTATTTATGGCAATGTTTTTTCCAATAAATATGTATTAGGGGGGAAAAATGGGAAACATTGTGTGGATGTTGCAGTAGAATTATGACTGTTATCTCCTTAAATTGTTGCAGAAGTTTGCTCAAGTTTTCTCTGTAGAATTCTCATGCTCTAGCATCTCACATTTCTTATTTTTATCTCTTCAATAATAGGAGAGTAAATGTTCACTGCTATGTTTAAAAATTGTATGCTGAGGTTTTTGCATTGAGATAAACAAAAACAGAGGACTGGTTTACACATAAGACTAGATACTCTGGTGCATCAACAGCCTGGGCTTTATTATACTCATTGTGAGCACTAAAGGCAACAGCAGCTGATAAAATATTCAAGACAAGAAGCAGAACTTCACCCAGAGGTTTTAAAATGAGGCAGAAATTAGCTCTAGTGGTTTCCAGCTATTCAGAACTGTAAAGTAAATTTTAGGTTCAAACCTTGTCTCTGAATTGTTTTCTGTGACATTTATCCAATATCTTCCAAAGGTGATAACATTTGAGAACTATATTTTAATGTACTATTCTGCTTAATATCTTACCAGGCCAAACCTCAGGATACTTTAGATCTAGCCCAGATATTAAATAATGACTTAGCTGCTACAGTTAAAAAGTACCCCAAGAGGTTTATTGGCTTGGGTACGTTACCTTTGCAAGCTCCAGACCTGGCTGTGAAGGAAATGCATCGCTGCGTGAATGAACTTGGATTTCCTGGAGTACAAATAGGATCTCATGTCAATGAATGGGACCTGAATGCATCAGAACTCTACAGTATTTATGCTGTGAGTAACTGTTTCTTTCCTTGTTGTGGGGCATTCTGTAATATGGAATTCTGTCTCAAAATATCCTGTGATACATTCAGTTGTCAACTAAATGTATAGATACATCAAAACAATTGAACCTTCTAATCTGCTTAGTGATCAGAAAGATTCAGCTTTAATTATATATTTCTCCAATATAAATTGGACTAGGGGTAGTGGGTATAAGCTGAATACAAAAAGTTCCTTTTAAACATGAGTAAAAACTACTTTACTGTAAGGGTGAAGGAGCCCTGGCACAGACTGCCCAGTCTTCCAAGGAGACTTCCTTAGAGTTTCCTTCTCTGGAGGTTTCCAAACCCATCTGGATGTGTCCCTGTGTGACCTGATCTAGCTAGTCCTGCTTTAGCAGGGGTGTTGGGCTGAATGATCTCTCAAGATCCCTTCTAATTCCTTCCATTTTATGATTCTACGTGATAATTCCTTATGAGAGATAATGGTAATTATACAATATAAAACATTCTGAAACATACTTTATAAAAATGAATAAAAAAGTCTTGTGAGTTCTTACTGTAGAGTTGCCTTCTTGTTTTTTTGAGGTAAGTACAATATCAAATAAAGCCTTTTTGCACTGTTTGCTTTTAGGTTCAAGTTACTGTATCCAGTCCTATTGAGGTATCTGATAAACTCTTTAGATATTTTCAGAAACACTTGTAGGGCCAAAATATCATACAGAACTACACCAGTGAGGCCAAAAGTTCCAAACTGAATGCGTTGATTATAAAGTGAATTTATAGATTGCATTTCTGAAATAGCCTGAGGCCCAGATGAGGATGGTCGTTTGTCTAAATCGAGGTTTAATCAATATTCTTTCAGTATCTGTTTCACAGGTTATTATAGCTGTCAGCCTGAAATAGAGGTTATTTTTCAGAATGCTCAAGCTATTCAAGAATTCTGTTAGTGCAGCATCTGGACTGTCTGTTTCTATGGTCATATACAGTCAGTTTTCAACTTCTACACATGGAGATGTGTGCATTCACAAAATCACAGCATGGCTGAGGTTGGAAGGGACCTCTGGAGGTCATCTGGTCCAACCCTTTGCTCAAGTAGGGCCACCTACAGCCAGATGCCCAGGACCATGCCGAGACGGGTTTTGAATATCTCCGAGGATGGAAACTCCACAACCTCTCTGACCAACCTGTGCCAGTACTCAGACCCTCTCGCAGTAAAAAAAGTGTTTTCTCATGTTCAGAGGAACCGTCTGTGTTTCAGTTTGTGTCCAACACCTCTGGTCCCGTCACTGGGCACCACAGAACTGAGCCTGAGTCCATGTTCTTTACATCCTCCCGTCAGGTATTTACATCCATTGACAAGATCCCCACTGAACCTTCTCTTCTTGAGGCTACACAGTCCCAACTCTCTCAGCATTTCCTTACAGGAGAGATGCTCCAATCCCTTCATCATCTGTGGATTCTGTCCAGTAGCTCTGTGTCTCTCTTGTACTGAGATCCCTCTGTTGTTCTGGGAGCTCTCCCTTATACTGTACATTCTTCAGTTTGTGTTTAACACATGTAGGGAACAACCTCTGTCACTTTTAGAAACATTCCTGGATAACTGAGATTGTGAAATTAAGCTATATTGATAATGAACTTTATCGATATACCAAGACAGTTATTGAATTGCTACTTTTAGTTTACAAATGTAGATGGCAATTGTTCCCTTCAATCCAAAAGTTGCAGCTTTATTTATGTATGTATGGGTAAATAAACCCAAATTTTTCAAATGTGTGATAATCTCCTTAGCAACAAGAGGAGGTCCAGAAATACATCTGACAAAACAAAGCTGTTAAACCGTGGTTAAGCATCTGAATGACTCTGATGATTATATATTTAAATGTAAGCACATAGTTAACTTATTCAGTCACAAGCAGCATCCTATATGGTGGTTCTGCTTTCCTTTCCAAAGGAAAGGAAACATACAAATATCTACTTGAGTGGAGGTGGATTATTGATCAGAATACAGCTACGTTTTGAACTCTTAGGGTGGATTAGGAAAGTTTTAACTTTTTCTTTAAGCCAGACAGAAGGCCATAGAAGATAAATGTAGTGCATCAACATTGAAAATTTCTGGATTCAGCTGGAAGAATTCTGCAGAACCATCCTAAAATGGTTCCATAAAAATTATGAAATTCATCCTCAAGTGTAATGAAATCAAAAGAATGTTAGTTTGAACTGAGTTTTATGCTGCAAGATGACTGACAAACACAGTTATAAAAGCATTTTCATACCACATTAATATAAGGAACACTTGGCTTACCACAGTGGTGTTATCATCAACACTGCCATCTCAAAAAAGAACTTTGAAACTGAGAGAGGACTTCAGGATATGGCCCAGAGGAGTAAATATAAGCAACTATTGCTTGTCATTCTTACTTCTGGGTCTATTATCATTACTAATGCTAATGCTCAGTACAGTTTTGCAGGTAATCTTTAAATGGTGGCTAAGACCTAAGCTGCCTTTTGGCATGATTAGTCAAGATTTAGATTCTTTTTTACTGCAGGCTGCTGAACAGTTAAACTGCTGTCTCTTTGTGCATCCCTGGGACATGCATACAGACGGAAGGATGTCTAAGTATTGGTTTCCCTGGCTAATAGGTGAGTGTCTATTTACTTGGCTTAATCTACATTTATGAATTGTTATTGGGTTATGGCCAGAAAATTGTTGCAAAGATACTAATACAAAGAAAACCGACATGAATTTTGTATCAGTTTTTTTTTAAATCAAATACTACAATGACATCTGTTGTGTAAATTCAGTGGACATTTGTTCTTAAGCTTGTTTAGTTTGTCTAACAAATACTTAGAATTAAAGTTCTTGACAGCAGCAACAGAATCTATTATTGTCTTTTATCCTAAATACAAAGAGCAGAAGACTAGGGAAAAATGAATTCTCTCTGAAGTGAGCTTCTCAAAAAGAACATGAATAAAGGAAGGAGTGGGCAAATCCAAACATTCTTTCCTAGAATTTCTTGGGTTATTTCCTAGAAATGAGTTGTTCAGAGAGGAAATAAATTAAAGTTCACATCATCTATACTGAAACAACATGTACTTTGAAAGCTCCCCACAAATGTAGAGAATTATCTAATTTCCATTTTGTTTTCCACCTGCTAGGTAAATAAGAGGAGGTAGGTTATAGTGCTACTTAGAAATGCTTAGACCTGATTCCACCCTACCTTATTCTGTTTTGCACTGTTTTGGTTTGAGTGGCTTTGCACTGCCTTTGATAAAGAGGTGTTCTGAAAACCAATACACATATAATATACGTTCTGCTATATACACTGGAAAAATCTTAGTGTTCCAATCACCAATCCATTATCTTAAAACAATATCAATTAGTCTTAGTCAGAGCAGGCTCAACAACACAGACTTGATGACAGACTAAAATTATTATATTTGCTTAACAAAGTACAATTAAATGATTTTCCTACTATGCCTGTTAAGGCTCTTTATTTGAGCATATGGTAAAACATAACGAAGGACCATCTTTTGAGTTGGGTAGATATCATTTCCCCCACAGATAAGGGGAAATCAGTTCCTAATTTCAAGTGCGATGTCTGAAGTTAGGCACCTAAATGGCATGATGTTCTAAATATGTTTTAGGTGGGCTCAGAAGCTGGGCCCTGATGTAGGAACCTAAATTGCTGTTGTGTTCTAGTTACCCTGTGGCTTTTTAACTTAGGAACTGGTACTATGTCATAACTAAACCCCACATCTGTGTTGGAATATCCACCAATACATCTGCTCCACTTTCCACTTAAAAGAAACCCAGAAGCACAAGACAGAAGAGAGCGTGGTGTATTCCAGACTTGTATTTGAGCTAGGATAACTGGGGAATTGAGCCTGCAAACAAACCCAACATGCCTCTCAGTTATCCTAATGGCACAGGATAAAAACTGGGCTTAGAAATTCAGAAGATCTTAGTTTCCAGTCCCATGGCCTCATTTCAGTTAATTAAAGTTCAGCTCCGTGTTCCTTTAATAGAAACAATGCATAACCTTTGGCAGCTGCTCTGTAAGTATTATTTTTTCAGTAGGCTCAAGGCTAATTGAAGAAAATGAAAATAATGTTTAAAACTCAAAGAGGAAAGTAAAATAGAAAACTCTTACAAATAAAGGGGTTCTTTTTTGTTCTTAGGCATGCCAGCAGAAACAACCATGGCCATTTGCTCCATGATTATGGGAGGAATTTTTGAAAAATTCCCTAAGCTGAAAGTTTGCTTTGCACATGGAGGTAAGTAACACACCACATGAAACACCATTCTCTCACTGAGCATGGTACAGAATCACAGAATCTTAAGGGCTGGAAGGGACCTCGAAAGATCATCCAGTCCAACCACTCTGCCAGAGCAGGACCATCTATAGCAGGTCACATTGGAACTCGTCCAGGTGGATTTGGAATGTCTCCAGAGGAGACTCTACAACTCATCCAGGCAGCCCCTTCCAGTGCTCCCTCACCTAAACAGGGAAGTTTTTCCTTGTGTTTCTTTGGAACCTCTTTATGTTCCAGATTGTACCCATTGTCCCTTGTCCTATCATTGGCCGTCACTGAGAACAGCCTGGCTCCATCCTCCATACACCCACCCTTTACATATTTGTAACCATTAATGGGGGTCACTCCTCAGTCTCCTCCAAGCTAAAGAGCCCCAGCTCCCTCAGCCTTTCATCATAAGGGAGATGCTCCACTCCCTTCATCATCTTTGTGGCCCTGCGCTGAACTCTCTCCAGCAGCTCCCTGTCCTTCTTGAAGTGAGGGCTCCAGAACTGGACACAGTATTTCAGCTGTGGTCTCACAAGTATTTTCTGGTATGCCAGCTAATAGGGTTACCACTCTAGGCCTGCCACCAGCTGAGTACTATTATCCCAAAGAAGGTAATCTGCCAGATTGGCTGCTTATACACTTTCTAGACAGTTTCAGCCAGTGCTTGAACTGTTACACTAGCCTTTAAGAAGAATGAAGAGGAAGAGGAGACAGGAGATAGTTTGTGGGAAAGGATAAAGAAGCAATACAAGAAACATGGACATCCCAGCACTGAAAAAGTGGGGAAAAGAAAAAGAAACTAATGAAAGAATTACAAATTGCTGGTGCAGGGCACTTTCTTTCTAAATATCTAACAGTAAAACACAGATCTAGGTTAGTATCATGGTTTTTGTTTCTCCTGCGTATTTTCAGTTGCTACTATTAAAAATTTCTTCTGCAGGTGGAGCTTTTCCATACACAGTGGGACGAATCTCCCATGGATTCAACATGCGCCCTGATTTATGTGCAGTGGATAATAAGGTGGATCCAAAAAAATACCTTGGTTCATTTTACACAGACTCTCTTGTCCATGATGAAAATGCACTAAAGCTGCTAACCAATGTAATAGGAGAGGTGAGTTTTCATGCTTCCAGAAGCAGGTGAGTCATTCTTTATTTAATTCTCTATGAAACAGCAAAAGAGAAGAAGAAAGCAGGTAGAAGACAGCATGTTCACCCAGTAAAATCAGAACCTGAGCTACTATAAACTGATGGGTATCTGCCATGTTGATAATGATTTTCCAAGTTAATGAAATGGTGGGTTCAATGCAGGAAAACATGCACTGTCCACCTCAGTTCAGTGAGACTAGCTCCTTGTGCAAGGCTGATCAGGATGTGACTGCAAGCAAAGACTGCTACATCTGGAGCCTTGTTTTAACCAGCTTAATTTTCAAATCAAATTGTGTTTCCACTGAGGGAGATACAGGCAGAAAAAAAGTCAATAACCAAGAAAGGTTTTTGTGAGGATCCTGGAGAGCGCATTGAATATCACAGGCTTGCCAAAATATTTTGTTAAGAGACTAAAGAAATCTTTATAGTTTAGCAATTTGTTTAAATCAGGTACAGCATGGGACAGAAAAATCCAAAACCATTCAAATAATTCCTTCTTATTAGTACATGCTCAGGGAGGGGTTGAAGATCACTCATGCCACCTCCCAATCGATTACTACAAATCAACAAGAGGCCTGCATTTATGTCTTGATCTCTGGATCTCATGGAGTGCCTGCAGCTAGCAGGCAGATACCTACCAGATGTCAAAACTAGAAATGCAAGCTCTGACATTGACTGTCTTCTCTCAACGTCTATATTCCTGTTTCCTGTACATTAGTTTCTAGGCATACATAGTATTTGCTCACATATGGGGTTGTTGCTGTCATCAGGGCCTCTCATGCGACGAAAGTTCACAAAGACAGCTAAGCTGAAAGTTTTCTTTGTCTGTACAGAAAAGATACTGCTGATTTCCCATTTTCATCTCTAACAGTTTACTGCAATAAACCTGTACTAGAACTGGTACAGAAGTGACTTGTCTAGGCCAGTTAGAAATAATAATGCAGAACTATTGCATCCTTTATCATGGTCCTCTGAGCCCAGGTCTCAGCCCTTTGAAATTTATGGGTTCTCAGTCTGTGCTGCATAGGAAATCTGCAGATTTGAGACTGGACTTTTGTCTGCTGCTCCTCTACAATACTTATGCCTTTTAGGAAAACTCTCCATTGGAAGATTGATGAAAAAGTCAACATTGTTGAGAGCACCACTACAGCTTGAAACAATACTATAGAAAGCCTTTGTAAAGTGTGTATGTATGCACACATTCAATAACACTATGGCTCCAAGGAGAGAGAATACCTCTTTCTTAAATTCACCCTGAACCAAAAACAGACTTATGACAGGAGCCCCATAAAATGTGCAAAGAAACTACTATGAAGCCTAGTTCTCTTAGAAACAAGTAAGTTAAAATCCAGGTCAGTTTACTTGTCAAAAAAATCTGCTAATAAGCTGTTAGTGTTGGGAAGTTCTTATATCAGTGGGTATCAACTCAGGTGGCATTTGCTAAGTTCTTTCCATACATCTTGACATGTTATTGTTATAGCCTTTTTTTGGCAGTGTTAGTCCTAGTGAATGCAGATGGACACATCTCCTGTGTCAGGGATGAAATTTTAGGCACCAGATGGTTACTAACAGAATACTATGGCTCCAGCCCAATATTCATTTAATTTCTTTTACCAGCCTCTAAATAGTAAATTATATATTTATAATATATATATTATATCATGGTCAACAGCCCAGGACTTTTTACTATGCATTACCTTTTGAATCTAAGTGTAACTTACAGTAATCAAGTGCCTGTAAGGAGCTTATACAATAGATTATAAAATTTTACTGGATACGATATCCCCTTCCATCCACAAGACAGCCAAAGGCTTATGGAGTAGCAGTTCAACAGTTTCCTTCAGTTACCTCTTTTTTCTGAGAAGTCTCCCCAAAACTAGACCATGTTCATCCTAAGTATATTCTCGTTCATGCAGTTACAGTATTGAGGGATGAAGCTGACTTTCGAATGTTAAATTGCCACATTTAGGTTGTCAGGTTCCATTTTTTACTGGCAAGGAAACAAAGATCATTTGCTTGCTTCTTTTTCTCCCTTGTAAAATGTTGGGAGACATGCTTTGCCATTGTTAGAAAGACCTTGGTAGTTTAGAAGCTGTGTGACTCAGCGTGGCTGAGACTCACAGATTGTTTTTGTGGTCTGATTCTGTTAAGTTGAAGTGAAGATGTCAATAGCAAAGCAGGAGAGAAAGTACAAGAGGATGCTTAATCCAGTGCTGACAAACTTAACTGTTTTTCTGTTATAACTTCCATAGAACACATCTCAGAGCAGTTCTGGCTTAGAATAACAAGTTAATTTTGCATCTCAAGGTTGCTCTAACCTAAGCTGTGGGAAAGCTACTGTCTTTGCATCACATTTCAGCTGTAACTTCAGGGTTTTTTTCCTAAAAAGTGAGACATAGACTGGCCCCTAATTGTGATTAGTCTTGGCAACTGAAATTTAGTTGTTTGAGGAGAGATAGGTCACAGATTGTAACTTGGTAATATAGAATTCACTCAGCAGTAGTCTCTCTGGTATGTCCTTTATTTTGTCCACACACTTCTGAAATGCAGATTCTTAATGTAATAAATCTGACCAGTGTACTGCATGGGATGTTGGTGTGTTCTTCAATTCTCTTCTATAGTGAGCCCAAGCAATGTGACATTGGGTGGAACCCCAGTGCTGAAGAGTAATGCTTTTACCAAGTAAAGTAATCCCAAAAACTTTAATGCTTTTAACACTTGGGAGTACTTGAGATAAAAGAAAATAACCAGAAAGTATGTTTTCTTCTTTTTCAAAACTTGAGGCATCTTATCCTTGAAAAAAAAACCACTGACATCGTATTTCATCCTTCATAAACGTGAAGAGGAGAAAGTTTCCAATTAAAGTTGGTATTCTCACATAATACCATTCCATGAGTCACATGCTAAAAAAATCATCAAATATCTCAGTGTTTCAGTGCAATTGTGTGTTTGCAGAATAACACACATGAGATGAATAAATGCTGGGCTAAAACCAATATGATTGGGTCTTGAGGATGACACTGTAACTCTGCAAGCTGATGGTCTGAAATAGGACAGCTCTCTAGAGTACAGCAAAGAGCTGTGCAAGAAGGGCATCAATGTGTGTAAAGATGTGCTTAGACATGGCTTTGAGTCCTTAGGGAACAGCCATTATCTGGCATGTGTTGGCTTTGAGCTTATGAATATTAAAATCCAGTGACAGCTGTGATGAGTCATGTACATTTAACTTCATCCCTTCTTAGTTTTGGGTGCAGGTTAATTGGAGCCTATCCCACCTACAGGAAGCAGAAACACATTGCTGAGGGAATTTTGTAAGACTGCAAAATTGCTGCAGCGCTTTCCTTCCCTCATGGTGAGTTAGCATGAAGTGAATATAAGCAAACACATAACCCCTAATGATGCTGGCTATAAAAATTGAAGAACTGGGTTGACAGGTGATTTAATGATTCAGTTCATCTGCAAAAACCCCACATGACTCTTCAAGAGCCATCACCCAAAGGTAAAGTGTTCTCTGGCCAGAAGTTGAAGCTGAACTGGCTATAGCGATCTGGCCTTATTTTGAAATGTATCCTGTCAGTAGGAAAGAAAGTGAGATAGAAGGCAGATCCAGGTTTTACCAATATAAGAGGACAAACTCATGCTTGATGCTCTTTGAGATTCATTTTAAGATTCAAGTCATTGCTGTGCAAAAAGTTCCATTGAGTAGAAGGGTCCAATGAGGTTAATCATTACCCACATGCACCTTCCTGAAAGGAGAGATCTGCTAATTGAGGTATCCAACTAAAGTCCTCTAGGGAAAACTGACTTTGTCAGTGTAATACTATAATATAATATGCATAATATAATATGCATGGAATATTATTTGTCTGCAGAGACTTCATAGGACTTACCTGAGGCTGGTTGCTAAGGACAGGTATTGCAAGCCCCATTTTATAGATGAGTACAAAACTGAAGCTCAGAGAATATAAACAAATAACCTAAATTCACCAGCAGCAGAGCAATGATGCTGCTTCCAATTTTTTCTTATTAATTTGGTAACTCTTAATAGATCATAGATTATCTGAAAAACACTTTAGATTAGAAGGAAAGAAAAGCAGAATAGATATCATACGTATTATTCCAATAAGGGCGTAGGATTTCTTTCTGCTTTAGTATATAGGAGCTGTAAAACAAAAAGGTACCAGCCTTCCTGGCTTAGTTAACTTTGATTAATGAATAGCTAGGCAAACACTGCATTTCCTTCTCCTTTACTTAGAAATCCATTTTCTCATATAAAACTAGTTGTTTATTGGTTGAGGAGGTTTTTTTGTATATGACATATATTTAGGTTTTGTACCTGAACAAAATGTCTTGGTCTCAGGTTGAGTATTACAAATAAAAGAATGTATTTAGGTGCTTAAAAGTACACACATCCAAATATATTTTGTTTCATCTATCCCCAGAACTTGATTGAATAGACATAAGGTATAAATTCTCCCATTCTAATTTTATGGCAACACTTCTATAATAAATTACAGCAACAATATAGGACAGAACAATAGAATGGGCATCCTCTGCTTGGATTCCATGGAAGGTTTTATACAGGTTCTGTCAGAGACTCTGGGGTGACATCTACTGGAGATAAAAAATAAAAATAAGCATTTTATAAATAAGAAAAAGAAATCATTTTATAAAATAACTGAATGATATTTTCTTCATCCTGTTTCACTGTAGGTAACTTAGTTAAAATGTTATAACAAGTACCACAAATTCATGAGCTTGACTTGAAATTCATGAGAAATTTAAAAACATGCACTTTTAATGAAAACTGTGATTTTCAAATATTCATGTCAACAGGAGATGAGGCTTAGAGGAAAATAGACTTTCGATAAAATCGGGTGAGTTGGCAGTATGCGCTCTCAAAGGCAGATAAAACGGGGAAATATCATTCCAGTGTGAAAATGAAGCTCTAACAATGTGGACCTGTTGAGGATTGGCCTGTTTCCTTTCACCTCTGATAACAAGAACGGTGCATACAGATTTTTATTGAATTTTCTTTTCACTGACTTGCTTTCAGAAACAAATCATGTCGTGGCACTCGCATTCTCAGATACATCTTTCAAATGTGCAGCTAATATCCAATCCCAGTTCAAGACAATGACAGTTAAAAAAAAAATAGAGACTCCCCAAAATATAGAAAAGTTTGTAAATGGGATTTTGGGGTTGATATCTGAAGCTGAATACTAGTGAAATGAAATAAAACCCTTTTTATTTTAATGTAAATGTTTGTAGTAATTTGACACTGAACCATGCTTTAAGCATGACCATGTTGCAATTACTACAGCTTTTAAAGAATCACATGAAAGATCATTTTGATTGCTTTTCATTATTTATTATGTGTTCTTCGGACACACATAGGAATGCAAATCCAAGCATCTTTTCTGAGTATGGTGGAGAACCTCCTGAGACTCTGAAAGAAACGTGTCATAAACTCTCATATTCATTTTGGACTACACACAGCAGTGCAGAGCATGCAGTGAGCATGAAAACTAAACAAAAAGTCAGTCAAGAAAGAGAAGGAAAAATTCCATGTAACCCCTCTATTGGCCATTTCATTATGGTTAACGCTTAACCAAGATTAATCACTGCATTTTAGGCAAACTACTCGCATAAGCAGTAAAAGTAGTGTAGGAGAATAATAGATGCCTTTCTGCTAGCTTTCAAACCAGCACCACAGTGCAGAAAATCAATCTGAGCAGGAAATTACCATTTGTATTGCCTTCACCCGAGCAATATACACTCACTCCCATGGGCCAGGGATTTGCATTTTGAACTTCCTGTGTATCAGAATAAAAATATACCAAACTTTAGAATTATAGAATCATAGAATGGCAGGGTTGGAAGGAACCTTTAAAGATCATCTAGTCCAACCCCCCTTGCAGAAGCAGGTTCACCTAGATCAGGTCACACAGGAACATGTCCAGGTGGGTCTTGAAGACCTTCAAGGAAAGAGACTCCACACCCTCCCTGGGCAGCCTGTGCCAGGGGTCCCTCACCTCAACAGTTAAATAGCTTTTTCTTATGTTTAAGTGGAACTTTTTGTGTTCCAGTTTCATACCATCACCCCTTGTCCTGTTGCTAACTACCATAGAAAAAAGGGATGTCCCAGCCTCCTGACACCCAGCCTTTAGATATTTGTAAATGTTAATAAGATTCCCCCTCAGTCTCCTCTTCTCCAGACTAAACAGCCCCAGTTCCCGCAGCCCTTCCTCATGAGGAAGATGCTCCAGTCCCCTGATCATCTTGGTGACCCTGCGCTGGACTCTCTCCAGCAGTTCTCTGTCCCTCTTGAGCTGAGGAGCCCAGAACTGGACACAGGACTCCAGATGAGGCCTCACCAGGGCAGAGTAGAGGGGGAGAAGAGGGAGCAGGACCTCCTTTGACCTGCTGCCCACACTCTTCTTGATGCATCCCAGGATGCCATTGGCCTTCTTGGCCACAAGGGCCAACTTTAGTCAGACACCTCAAAAACAACAAATAACCTGGACTTTTTTCAATCAATATTAAACTCACCCAATAAACTAGTCCAACCACTCTCAGGTTTTGATTTGTTTCCCTAATGGAAGTTGCAACCCAAAGAGTATTCATATTCATATTCACTTTCATAATTAATCAGTCCAACATACACACATAATCTCCTGTGGTTTATTATCAGTTCCAGAAAGCGTGTGCAGCTGTATTGTTTAATGTTACTACAAAATGTACAACATGGTTTTTGTATTACCAGGACAAAGTTATTTTGGGCACAGATTACCCTTTTCCACTTGGGGAACTGGAACCTGGGAAACTGATTGATTCCGTGGAAGACTTTGACAATGAACTGAAGGTACAATCTTTACATGTGGGGGGTTTATTTCCCCTCCTTTTTGAGCCTCTGCTTTTACAGCTGAGATGAAACACTGAAAAATCAGTGTACTAGACAGATGTCTGCAGAGACTAAAAAAGGCCCTTTAGTGTCTTTGTAGTAGTTCATTTTAAAGCATGAGTAAAAGCATTTGAGTAAAACATGAGTTAAGCACACACAAAGATCCACATGTGTTTTGTTCTTACAGGATAAACTCAAGGCTGGCAACGCACTGGAATTTTTGGGTCTTAGCAGAAAACAATTTGAATAATTATGAAGACACTAAAGAGACCAAACTTAAGGCTGCTTCTGTTGACATGTGCAATTATACAGATGAAAAATAAGTCTGACAAGTCTATTGTAGTCCACTGATATTTCCAAAACAAAAGCAAAAGCACTGGAAATGGAGGATTTAGGTTACCTTAAACAACTCTAAAATCCCTGCTTTCATTAAAAAAAAAAGAAGATTTTATCTTTTGCAGGTGTAATAAGAATCTCCGAAGGATAATCAATGTCATCTTATTAGGACTTGATTCTCCGGGAGAAAGAACTGAGAAAATTATGACTTGTATCCATTACATTTCAGTCTCTGTTACGATTAGTAAACAGAATTTAAAAGAATCTTAAAACAGCAGTTAAACAGAATTTAGTTGATGCTCAATAAGAGGCAGCGTTTGCCTTTATCCACTGACTGAAACTGCAGCATAACCACACTTCAGCTCAGCACTGCAAGGATATGCACTGGCACTTTGTATATGTTATGATAGGATGGAAAAGGTCCATCTGAGGACTTGCATTTTGTCACTGCCACCTACACCACTGGCAACTTACCCATCAAGGAAGAATTTGAACGATATGACTCTAGGTGCACAAATCATGTACTTGGGTGGTAAGACTTTGCCTGTCACTGTCAAAATAAATAAGAGTGTTTAAAAACAGTATGGTGTAATGTCCTATTCCTTAAAAGAATACTTCCTAAAGTAAGCTTGGATACTTTAAGTGTGGAGATATTAATGCTCTATGTAGTTTGAATCCTGCTGTAGACCTGGAAAGATGGTTTACTTTACAGACTATAATGATTGAAATGGCTTTTCATGATTATTTGGTGAATGAACAGACATTTCTCTTCCTGAGAGGATTTTTGTACTAGTCAGAAAAATGCTGATGAGTACCTACAGTCTCCATTCTCAGGGGATCATTTGCTGGCTATGTGTGGTGCCACCATTTTTCCTCTTGGTCTTAAAACACTCCAAGAAAAACTGTATTAGACAGAATTTCAGTGTGTGTAGCTGTGTCCATGACTGTCCTTATGTCACAGATTGAACCTGAAGGATGTTGAACATCAGCAGTGCCTGCTCTTACCAGCCTCTGTTGTCTACAAAGAAGGCTTTGTCCTCTTCACAATGTCAAAACACAAACCAAAAACTGTTTTGTGCGGGTTAATTACGTTTTCCCAGCTATTGTGTTTGGATATTTACTGTTTGGCTCCTCCAAGTACATTCCATAGAAGACTACAGGACATGAGAAGATGAACTGGACAGCAGCTCACAGGTTTAGGCCCTGGGAATGTCAGGTTTTCGTATAAAAGAGGACCTTGATAAAATAGCTTTAACAGCATTTATTGTCCTCAGCCTTCCATTGACCTTTTTAATTTAGAAATCTACATGCAAGCATCGAGCTACTTAAAGATATCATTTTTCAACCAGACTGTTTAAAACACATTTCAAAGTAGAAGAAAGGCCACTTCATTCTCATATAATATTACTTCCCTTCAGTATATTTTTCACAGGTGTTTAAATGAATTTATGAGCAAAATACATCGTGATTCCTCCAATGCATTTTAATTGGATTAATTCTTCAATGTTTTTATTAATGAAACCAGTTAAGTTAGTGGGAATGCAATGTTACATCTTTGGGGAACCAAGGTCTGGAACCTCTCCAACGGCAAGAACAATATTTAATTACCTTAACCTGTGACTGAATGGGTGATTGCAGCCCTCTGCATGGCAATTAATTAACGTGCACACTCTGCATAAATCGTATTCATTACGCACTGTCATTATTTAATGATATTCTACTTATTCTCAATGTGTTGAGATTTTTCAGACAGGGTTATATATAATCTTCCTTACATATTTATCTTTTTTTTTTTCATTAACAAAGCTAATGTAAAATTCTAATTACAGCCAGACGAGAACATTCTTAATACTCTGCCAAGTATTGAAGGAATAAAAAAGGGAAGTTGAACACCCAAACTCCATGAGTTTTATGCATTGATTTAATAAACATTGCACTTTTAAGATTGTTAAAGGCACAAAAATATGAAGGCAAAGATCAGCTCCCAGTTACAACGGAAGTCTTTCTAGCTAAATCCCCTCTGCACTTTCAGAGTCTTAAAAGATGATTTACAGTTGGGAAGATCAGGAAAGCAATTCCTGTCTGCCACATGCGTATGCTTCCTTAGAACCCTGGTGGGTCTAGTTATAAAATTGTAGCTGCTCATACAAAACTTGCAATGGGGCTGTAAAAGAACTCCTTGAACCATAACTTTAGGTGAACAAAACCACTGTAGAGTGCCAGTGACATAAGCTAAACAGGAATGCTTGGAGACCTCATTTTGACCAGAACTTTAAAGACAAGGACTTTCTTTGTCCTCTTTGAACTCTGAACCCAGGATCTCAAGCCTCTGCTAAAAATCCATAGCTGATCAATAGCCCAGGGAGGACTATACGCAAGCTGCATTGTAGCAGGTGTTCAAATCGATATAAATGGGATTGCAGAGCAGGCTGTGCTTGACGTGTAAGAGAATGTCAGAGGGATAGGTATTGTCCTGTGTGGTATTGACGCCGGGAGACTGAGACTCACTCAGTTGTAAGGCGAAAGGGGCAGCTGCATCCTGAGAATCACTTGCCACGTTCAGAACCAGATCACAGAACGGCTCAGGTTGGAAAGACCTTTAAAGACCATCACCCACCACCGAGTCACAGCCCTCCGTGCCACGTCGAACACGTCTTTGTGGAGTCTGTTTCTCCGGAGCTTTCCAAAGCTGCCTCGAAGCTTCCCCGTGCGACGCGACCGAGGGGAATAGCGCTTTAGCAGAGCGCTGGGCTGCAGCATCTCTAACCACACGCCAGCTCGCAGCTTCAGAAGGGGGAACTCTTTACCTATCAAAAGCTCCCCTCGCGGCTGTGTCCGCGTACGCACCGCGCCTCCCGCGCCTCCCGCGCCTCCCGCGCCTCCCGCGCCTCCCGCGCCTCCCGCGCCTCCCGCGCCTCCCGCGCCTCCCGCGCCTCCCGCGCCTCCCGCGCCTCCCGCGCCTCCCGCGCCTCCCGCGCCTCCCGCGCCTCCCGCGCCTCCCGCGCCTCCCGCGCCTCCCGCGCCTCCCGCGCCTCCCGCGCCTCCCGCGCCTCCCGCGCCTCCCGCGCCTCCCGCGCCTCCCGCGCCTCCCGCGCCTCCCGCGCCTCCCGCGCCTCCCGCGCCTCCCGCGCCTCCCGCGCCTCCCGCGCCTCCCGCGCCTCCCGCGCCTCCCGCGCCTCCCGCGCCTCCCGCGCCTCCCGCGCC
>WBNH01007661.1:0-27326 GCA_013401255.1 Urocolius indicus | reverse complement strand
GGGCCGGGCCGGGCCGGGCCGGGTGGGGGGGCGGCGGCGGGCGGGACGCGCGGGTCGGTGGCGGGGCCGAGGCTGCGGCAGCACCCGCCTTCCCCTGGCCGCGCGGGATCCTGCCCCCGGCGCCGTCCCCGCTGCTGCGGGCGAGGGAGCCGTGGCCTCGAGGCACAGAATGGGAGGAGGAGCCCNCAGCCGCTGCCGCTGGCGCTGGCGCTGGCTCTGGCGGGCGGGGCCGCGCGGCGCGGCGCGGGGGGAGGAGGAGGAGGAGGAGGGGGAAGTGTCATGGCGGCGGCGGCGGCGGGCTCAGGCTCAGGCGCGGGCTCCTCGACGCGCGGCGGCGGCGGCTCCTCCTCGCCGGCTTCGCGCTGGTTCTTCAGCCGGGAGCAGCTGGAGAACACGCCCTCGCGGCGCTGCGGCGTGGAGGCCGACAAGGAGCTGTCGTACCGGCAGCAGGCGGCCAACCTCATTCAAGATATGGGCCAGCGCCTCAACGTGTATCCGAGCCGAGCCGGGCCGGGCCGGGCCGGGCCGGGGTGGGGGGGCGGCGGCGGGCGGGACGCGCGGGTCGGTGGCGGGGCCGAGGCTGCGGCAGCACCCGCCTTCCCCTGGCCGCGCGGGATCCTGCCCCCGGCGCCGTCCCCGCTGCTGCGGGCGAGGAGCCGTGGCCTCGAGGCACAGAATGGGAGGAGGAGCCCCCGCTCCGCCGCCTTTGTGGGTGCCGGTGCGGGGGGGCTGCGGGGCCGCCGTGGGGCCGGGACGCTTGTGTGAAGTAGATGTTCCAAAGCGGTTGTTTGCCGTCGCGTTCGCGTTGCAGCGGGCGTCTCGCTATAGGCGTGTTCTCTGAATTCGACCTCGTTTCGTTTGGGCTGGTTTTTTTTTAAACCGGAGCGAGACTGGAACCTCCAGTTTCCCCCCTGAGATAGTTGACTTGGAGCAAAACAAAAGCACTTGAAACAATACCCCAGCGAGTCAATGGGTTGAGATGCGGCTGGTCTGGTGTAGGAGCCTCCACGTTGTCTTCAGAAGCAGATGGGAAAGATACGCGTTAATATCGCTTGCCTTCCGAGGTGTCACATTCTTAATTCGTTTTCAGCTGAAGAGGGTGCGTTGAAAGCAGTGATTGATCTAAAAAGTATGCGTCTCGAGTCTTGTAAACAGTTTCCTTAATACGTCGTGGTTTTTCCTTAATTCAACCTTCCAGATCTCAGCTTACAATAAATACCGCCATTGTTTACATGCACAGGTTTTATATGCATCATTCCTTCACGAAATTTAATCGAAATGTAAGTATCGTTTCACGTGCAGTAATAATACGCCCATAATTTTGGCAGTCTGACTGACAACTTTTCTTTGCTGGATTGTAAAGTTCGTCCTTTTTTATAGGAATTGGAGCTTCGGATCAGTGGCTTAGAAGCAATAACAGCACTTCTTTTCAGCTTTGAATTGGTTTATCCAGTGGCAATTAGATTTTACTTTCTGCCATCCAAATTGAAAGAGGAGCACCATCAGCAAATACATTTCAGATGTGTGAAGAATGCATTTAGATGTTTTGAATCTGGCAAGTGGTGATGTGCTGTAGTTTGAAAGGCTGATGTGTAGGAACACACATTTTTCTTAATGAAGACTGTGGTAGTGCTAGCGTGGTGTGTCTGACAATTACAATGTGGTTATGTGTGTATCCAGATGGATTATGGATCTGTTCTTGAAAAACACTGTAAATTCATTTAACCAGTCTAGTCTTAAGCAGTGTGATAAGTCATATTAGACAAGAAAAACCTCTACAGCTGGTGAGAAAATTCCAACTCTCTTGTTTTAACTGATCAACTGAGTGTTCTGAATCTGAATGCAGAATGTTAGGAGGGACTGAATTCTTCAGTAAAAATGCTGCCTGTAACAGAGGGATTTTGTAACAGGTGTGGAATCTGAGATGCCATCCTAGAAATTTCAGGGCTGTTGTTTTAATGTCCAGTATCAAATGCCATAGCTAGAAGAACAATAATATTCTATACTTGTTGCGTATTTTTTAATACTTTTCATCAATATTTTAGACTAATTTTGCAGGAAGAGTTAATAATGATGGTGGTATGTCACCAAGTGACGAGGATGGGGTTTTTCTCCAGTCTTGACTTTTCGTGACAGAATAAACAGATGGAGACTGTGACAAATGTGATGGTCTAGACAAGAGCAGACTGTCTACCAAGGGGTAGAATCTTGGATGCCTCGCACTGTTTGAAGTTTGGGCAGGTGTGCTTTGCGTTACAGTGTTACTCAACTTTTGTTGTCTGCACATATGGGCAACTCATTTGGTTGATTCATCAGGAAATACAAATTAGCTTGTAGGTACACTTCAGAAATGTGTTTCATTATTTTTTTGTGCAAAAAGAAATTGAGGTAAATTCAAATTTCCATCAAGCTTGCTACCAAAACTGTGATGTTACAGGTCTTTATGTAATAGAAGCTGAGTGTTGAAGTACAGCCTGAGCTAAGTGTGCCTGAGCCTTGAAACACTTTAACTGGCAGAAATAATGTAGGTTTTGTTATGTAGTGATAGAGGGCTGTATGTTGAGTGGATATACGTTTAATTCAAAATGCACTTCCCTAAACCAGTTCTAGTTTTAGAACAAGAATAGCATCAATAGAATCAAAGCTCCAGCAGGCTGTGTAGTGAAATATATCCTTATAGTTTCTGTACTATATCAAGTGAAGACAGCAAAACAGTTGTCCATCTTTCTATCCTCCACGTACCTGCCCATGTAGCAGTAACCTGTAGCCAGCAGAAGAGGAACTGCTGAGGTGTCCAGAGTCTTCTGTGACTGTGGGTGATTTGCAAACTCGATAAACCAGGCAGAGCTGCTTGGAATGGAGAGGTCACTTTGTGCAAAGCTGCTATACCTGGGGTTTGTTACATGCACTGTCTGCCAGATTACTGCTTGTAAATCAGTCAGTAATCTTGGGTGGATTCAGGAAGCAAGAAGCTTTAGCTTGGAACTGGAAGCACGATAGTACTTGCATGTGTAGTGCCCTTGTTATGAAAACTATGCTTTAAGTTATATTTACAAATCTTGAAGTTCAGAAGTAAGCTATGTAAGGGCCACAAATGCTGTAGAAACTGCAACTGTTACAAGAGGGGAAAAGTGTATTCTTAAATTAATTCTCAAGCAATAGCATTGAAATAAAAGTTTAAGGCAAGTACACTGCAAGTTAGCAGTCAGTAGTATTGGTTCCTGCTGAATTGCTTTCTGTAGTTCTGAACAAGTGTGAGGCCAGCCAGCAGCTTTGTGTGCGTACTGACAGGCAAACACATTTTCTTACTGGTTTTTTTCCTATAGCGTACAAGGGGTGGTCTCAAAGTGAATTTGTGTCACTCCTCAAATACTCCCGCACTGTCTGTCAGGTTCTCTGTAGAGAAAGCAAAAGCTGAGGACTGAGTACTTGCTAGGCTAAAAAATGTAGTACTAATCCACAGCAAGAAGAAACTAACTCTTAGAAATTAAAGAGGAAGGTCCTGGCAGTCTTGAAGCTGAGACCTAGCTAACAGTTTCCACAGTACAGGGAGCAGATCCCTAATGTTTCTTTGTTACGTGCACATACTGATGTTTATCTATGACAAGAGGGAATCTAAAAGCTGAGGCTAGAGAATTAGATGGCCTTTAGTCAGAATGTCTTATGATCTCCAGCTGAAAAAAGCGCAGCCTTTGTTTTCTGGCTTGATTGGTAAGCTAATGTTTCCAGTCAGGTATGATCATCACATGTAATTGCTGGGTCATACACATACACACGTATGCCTTGCACGTGAGTCACATGCGCTTCATGGGTAACAAACAGGTCTTCTAGTGGCAGCTCATTTACTGATTAGCTGTTGTCTTAAGTCTGGGGATGTTTTTCTCAATAGAAGTTACTGCTAAACAATTTTATAGGCTTTCAAGATTTTGAGTCAATTGCAAATAGGAAACAAAATTGCCAACAAGATCTTCAATCCACAAAGCCGTGGGGGTCTGTACCAGATAATGGAGTCTTGGTTCATTTTTCTTGTGTTACATTTACTGCTCTAATGACCAAATAGCCCTATTTTTGCAGTTACTATGGGCTATCGAGTCACTAGTGAATTGCTGTGGATTACTTGAAAACGTGCACGTTTTAGTCCCAAAGAGGAACATGTTGGGGTTTTGATGTTACAGTCAAATCAAGTTAAGAACTTGCAAGGTGGTTATACCCCAGGAGTTGGGTGGAAATGCCCTGGCTACTAATGTTCCCTAGTCATACAAACGACACTTCAGGAACTGCTGAATCTCTTCAGTGATAGTACAATTCTTTCAGTGTTACTGTTAACCCAGGGCATAGTAGCTTTGGTCTGCTGCATGTAAAGTTAGTCAATGCTAATATTGGGTGAGGATTTTGCTAGGAATTATTAGCCCTACTCTGAAGCAGGGAGGAGGGGTGTGTGTGTGTATATATGTATATACACACACACACACATACATAGACACACACCCCATGAAAACTTAATTCTGGAAGTACTGTTTCTTTAGTACTTAGTGTGTACAATATTCTTGTGCAGCAAATACCACTTTTAGAGGCTTATTCTTCAGTACACTGTGATTTGAAGAACAGAGAAGGGGAAAAATCCTTGGTATGCTGGAAATGAGAGTTAAGGCATCCAAATGGTAGCTCTGTTTTTAAGCAGAATCCTGGCCATTTGGATTAGGAAACAACCATTTGAAAACATACGTGATGATCTCAAGGGTTTTTTTGTGACATGCAGTGGAACTTAAAGTGCTTAAGGGAGGCTGCAAGAGATTTTACCTTTCCTTTGTAGTGAAAGATGAGTTGCATGGAAGGTTTTTTGTTTCCTGTCCCTCTGTATTCCCTTTCTGTCTCCTGTGCCCCATCCAAATTGCAGTATTAAACAGTTGCCTTTGCAGTTGTGCAGAGTTCTTAAAACTTTCATAATAGTCCCCAAGCTTTAGTGCTCCAGTTCTGTTTTTAATCTTGCAATTAAACATATTTGCTGATTTTTATTCAATGGGAGCTCCTGGCTATAGTAAAAAATACTTGCAGCTCTTTGTTTTTTCGCTTGAAAAACCTCTGTTATAGAGGGGAACCATGTAACATCTTCAGCTAATTTGTATCAAGTCTAAAAAACCATTAAAAGGAAGAGAAAGTTCTTGGGAAGCTGCATGCACACTATTCTGAGATTATTCCAAGTGCCTTCTTTGTGGAGCACTGTTTTTTGTAGTACGTTTTGTACTTTTTTAAGTGAAAAAGGCCCTATACCACACTTAAATAAAACTTGTGTATAATGCTCTTTAACTGTCATAATACTTACGTGTTTTGTTTTTCTCTTTCAGTGTGACTTCGTTTGAGAGTCTCAGCTAGTTCAAAAATGATATTTAATTTCATAAATCATATGTGTTAAAATATTTCTCAGTCTTAAAGAATAGTTTGGATGCATGGTAGATAATTTCTCTGAATTATTTCATCTGGTTTATGTCAGATGTTTCTATATGGGAAGCTCACATCATTGTCAAGTCTGTCTTTAATTTTGCTTTCTTGTTCTATTTTGCTTTTTCTGTCGTTTTTGAGAATTGGAAATGAATGAAAGCATTTGAGTAACTTTGGCAGTCACAGACTTACTGGGTATGTTGTCTTCACAGAAGACTGTAGGGAAGCCAAGTCTGAAATTTTCCTGAGTTAATACCAAGGCAGACAAAAATACTGACCAACTCTAAACCGGGAATGGGGACCCTACCTGTAGACAAGAAAAAGACCTGAAATGCTATGACCAGAAGCTCCCACTTCACTTTTAAGGAAGTAGATGGTTGGGGTGTCCATAGATTTCTGGTGAACGCTGGTGTGGAAGGTGTCGGTGTCAGATGCCTTCTGTAGTTGTCCTTGCCATAAATCCCTGAAGCACACTGGGGAGAGGTTAGCACACAGCTTATATGGATCAGACAACTGTAGGTGAGAGAGGTCTACCAGGGTTCATGCATTACTAGGCAGGAGCATGGTTTGTCTGCTGTATAAAATCTCTGTGGCGTGCATATGTTGGGTTATACATGTGTATGCTGCTCTACAGCTTGTGGAACTTCAAAGCCATTGATACTCTAGCTTTCTGAACTCCAGAAAGTCTTCCCTTTACAATTGGTATTTAAAAGTTGTTCTCCCAGCTAAAGCAAGGCTTATTTCAACTAGTATTTCCCTCATAAAAGGACTTTTCTTCCAGAATTTCAAATAAGTACTTCAAGCTGGGTGTGTCGTAGCTTATCAAAAGTCATCTGAAGTCTTAAATGACAGTGTTAAGATGACCTTGTTCACGAACACCTGCTTCAGGCTTTTCCTTCATTTTTAAGGCTTAAGTTACAGGCTTCTTAAAAAGAAAGTAGTTCATCGTGGAAGAATTAGCTACCTGTGACTTGTTTTGGGTGGTTTGGGGTTTCTTCATGGGCCCTTTCTGTGCATCAAAGGGGGTATTCCTTCCCCAGGTGTCAGTTTTCCACAAGTCTGCCATCCTGAAGGTTTTACTTCATGTGGGCATTTCAAAGTGATTTAAGGAGGCAGAAAGTACTCCCTCAAAACACTTGAAAGCTCCTGGAATCTAATGGCTAATCAATGAAATGTTTGATTCTAATTATCTTGGTGTAGTTTTTCATATATCGTGGACTTTTACACCAAATGCTGCTTTATTTGGCATAGCAAAGGTCTGCTTGCTGACAAAAAAGGAGGCAAACGTCTCTTTAGAGAGAGGGTATTGCTGCTAATCAGTTGATCCAGTGTAGTTGTACTTGGGCAGTGAATGAGAAATCCAATACCTGCATTGCTTGCCATGTGCATTTATTAAATACTCAACAGGAAGCTATTTCAGTCTCCGAATAAATGCTTTATACTGGCTTTGA
Source organism: Urocolius indicus (assembly GCA_013401255.1). NCBI lineage: Eukaryota > Metazoa > Chordata > Aves > Coliiformes > Coliidae > Urocolius > Urocolius indicus. Next base: position 20,436 of record WBNH01007661.1, on the reverse strand, counting down.
TTTAACCACTTCAACCTATTCGTGTCTACGTGAAGATTTCTACTGTCATTTTAAGTCCTGTTTAGCTTGGGCAACTTTTCCATACAGAGGTCTCTGATTCTAAGTCGCTTCTGGTTAGCTGTGTTCTGTATGTAGACTCAGTCATTTTAGCTTACAGCTAGGCATCAGAACTCTCCTTCATAGCTAACTCCTTAAGTAATACTCAGCTGTGGATGGGTGCTTGATTGCCAGCTTACAACACCTAGAGTTTTGTTTAAAATACCATTTTTAAGCATAACTTGGAGCTTGTATTAACACTTGCATTTTGTTTTGTGAATCCCTGTTCTTTGTTCTCCGGTTGGTGTTGGGGTATATAGCAAAGCTTCTAAGAGTGATCTTATCCAACCTATTTATGTAACAAGCTGTTTTTATTAAAGTTCTCTGCAAGTTTCTTGCTTTTTAAGAGACTCAAACGCTAGCAGAACTTGTGATCAGCTGTTTTTGCTTTTACTGAGAAGGTGGTGTAATGGGTCATTACTGTGCAGAAAATTAGATTAACTTTCTCATGAAGTAAATATAATTTGAAACAGCCTCTTCCAGGGTGACTAAATCTCCTGGACCAAATCTATTCTTTTTATGCTGAACTGGAATTAATTTGACCTCAGACATCTTACTCACAGATGTAAATTAGCATTTATGCTATTCCTGCCCTGTGCTGATGACATCAGTTCTAAAATAAAGGGGTTTTTCTTGTTGCCCTGCATGATTTCAGAAGTGTTTAAAAAAAAAACCAACCTACAAAGAAACCCAACTTCCTAAACCTATTTGCCAGATCAAACTCGCCATACAAATCCAAGTCCTACTTGTAAAAAGCAAAAAATAAAGAAGTGTATGTATGTTTTTCTTCTTCAGATAATATCTCCTACAGCGTTGTTTTTGGCTGCAAAAGTGGAAGAGCAGCCACGGAAACTTGAACATGTTATTAAAGTAGCACATGCCTGTCTTCATCCTCAAGAGCCACAACTGGATACAAAAAGTGATGTAGGTAGAAGTCGTGGTTTTAAATATAATCAGATGGCACTGAGTTGTCTGTTACATTGTGTTGACTGGACTATTGCTGTCTGCAAACTAGAGATTAACTTTTGGTTTGATACCATTTAAGTCTTTTGTGTTATGTTTCATAACTTATTAGAGAGCCAAACGTTTGTGTTGTGAAACATGAAGAGGCTGGTCTGTCTTGAACTTGCATTATTTTAAAGTTCAATGTTAAATAAAGAGATTTTGTGCATGATTCCCTAAGTTACACTGTTTGCACAGAGTCATTCAGGACACTGTGTGTTGTCTTCTCTTAGCACCATTGTCTGTGCTCTGTTTTACAAGATGCGATACAGTTGTCAGCCGCTGCCTCTGCTATGCATTGGTCTTCTCATTTGCCAAAGTCTCTACAGCTTCCACCTACTCTGTAGTTCACATTTTCTTTCCTGAGATGAGTCTTCCTGAAACCAAACATAAGAGGAAATATGCTAGAAACACACTAGAGTTGTTCTGCCTGAAGGTCAGGCTGAGCCAGATCCCTGCTGGCCATGAGCTGAAGTGTAAAACTATTCCAGTATCTCTGCTGTGCTCGCAGTTCTTGGAATAACATGTGCAGATGTGTATATATGTACACATATGTGTGTGTTTGAGCCCACAAGCTTAAGCTAACTTAACAGAGACCAACTGAGAGTCTCCAGCTGTATTTTAAAGTGCTCATAAAATGAATAACCTGCCCGGAGATGCTTCGGCTGGTTTGTACTGGTGAGCCTTTAATTCTTACAGCATTCCCCCCTTCTCCTAAAAATGCTTTGCTGGAAAGAGAGAGAAAAGAGAAAGAGATCCAGGCTAAGTAAATCTTACTGGGAAGTTTGGTTAGGCCAACTGGATTCACAGTAATGTTTGTCCTGGAAGAAGAATGCCCCAATGAAATGTTCTGAGTTGTCAGTTCCAACTGGCTTGGGTAATGGTCGTAACTTGTGTTGCTTGTGTCAGTATTCAAATAGGAGATGTAAGGTGAACATTCTGAGACAACAGCTACATCTTGACCTGTTTGCTTGTTTGTTTCAGGCATACCTTCAGCAAGCCCAAGAGCTGGTTATACTTGAAACAATAATGCTTCAAACTTTAGGTATGTTTTTCTACATCTCTCCTGTGCAGACACCCTACTGTGAAGAAGTAATGGGGCCCAAGTAACTGGAGTTTTGATGTGAATTTTCTTACTTCTGTATACAACTTCTGGCACGTGAACTTCGTGTTAGCAGATCTGTTGTGTTTATTTTGGAGGTAAAAAGGCATATCTGTACCTGTGAAATAGCTATTTCTGACAGTTTGATGGAGTAGGACTGTGTACCCTTCCAAAGAAGTTTTGCCCCAGAGTAGTAACTGCATTTGTATTTCTTCATATAAGGTAACAGCTTGTACTAGCTCAGCAGTGCATGTGTTCTAAAGCCATTTGGAAGAGCTTTATACCAAGTGCTCCTCCCCATTTTGTCTTGCAAGGGGAGAACACCATGTCATTGGGCAGGTTTACTACCTCTGAATACCACAGCTTGCAGTGTAAACATTTGAGTCAGTTCCAAGATTCAAAATGGGATGTTCTGATAAGAAACTCTTCTGTCTTTAAGTATTAACATAGAGACAATTACAGCAAGGAGGCTTGAGAACACTGACTTCCTCAGATATTCTTAAATACCACTCTGAGTATATTGTGGTGACCTAATTCTTAAAATAGTGTCATAAAGGGAGGTTTCTGAAGTCTCTGACCTACAAATTGGCTTAATTTTTAGTTGCATAGATGCAACGTGTTTTAAGTCCCAGAAGTCAATGAATAAAGTGTGCAGACGTGTATTTTACTGTCTGTGGCAGTGCCTTTACTGACTTATTAATGTCCTAGAAACTGTTCAGATGCATTCAACTTTAAAATACAATAACTTCTTAGGTTTATATATGTATAGGACCTCAGGTCACTGAAGGAATGTTTTGCTAATTGATCTTGAAGTGGCTATACCATCTACCATTCAAAAGCATGAAAAGGTGTGTAACAAAAGGCAGTTAAATAGCATTATTTGACCTGCAGTGCAAAGGTTTAACAAGTGTTTCAGGTCTGTGGGGGCACTTGTTTGTTTTATTTTACAGATGCAAATGTATAATTGTAAAATGTGTTCATAACTCTTCAGGTTTTGAGATTACCATTGAACATCCACATACAGATGTTGTGAAATGTACGCAATTAGTGAGAGGTCAGTGACTTTTAACCGCTTCTGTAAGTCCTTTTTTTACCTTTCTACTACATTTTAAGGTGATGTTATTTGTCTAATAATGATTTTCACCAATTATGTTATCCAAAGAGTTTTTTAAAACTGATTACTAAAAGCTTTATCTTAACCTTTAGAGGCTGATAGCAACTCCAGTTCTGTCCGTTTTTATTGCTTTCCTGTTAGCCTTGATTTTTTTGATAATGTCTGTTCCATGTTTTCTCAAATAACCAGAAGCAGTTACTAGTTGAAAACTGGATAGCCACGTACTTAGTATTGTTCTGGGTCGATTATATTCACTCTGAAGTAGTTTTACCAAGTGAAGCTTAGTCTGCATGTTGGTGGCTAATGCTAGATTTTTGTCCTAGCAAATCTTGTTTAGGTAATGAACTGAAAGATAAAGAATGCAGGACTGCTATCACATGCAAATCCTTCAACATGTGACTAATTGTTTTTCTGGAGCAGTGTGTACTTACTTGTTTTGGATGGTCGCACAAAAGCCCAAACATTTTGTTAATCATATCCTCTAACTTGTATGCGGCTCATGAATGTGACTCTGGCTAGAAACCTGGTTAATATTTCTTTTGTTGTTGAATTTTGGCGCAGCTTGTTTAAATCTTAAATTGCTTTCCTTTGGATATTTATAACACATTTTAATTCTCTCATAAGATGAGAGATGAAAAAAAAAAGCAGTTGTAAAAGCACCTAAAATAAACTCTATTTATGTTCCTTAATTGAAGTGTTTGGAAATGATTGGACCATGGTGGTTAGTCTTGAGTCATCACTTGGTTTTGTAGTGAAAAATGCAAAGTGCTTCAAGTTTTTGGGTGTTTTGGGTTTTCTTTTTCTCTATAACATGTAAGAGTTAGGTGTAACTTAATCATATGAACTAAATCTGTTTTGTAGTAACTCTAGAATTTAAGTCTCTCTCCTGTTTTTAAGTAGCTCATTGGTGTCGCGTCATCAGTTGGATTCCAAGTAGGACTGGTGCTGTAACGTAATTCCATATAAACCAACTTTACTGCTATTCCTGCTATAAGATAGTAATTCTTTTCTCTGTCCAGATTTGTTTGTGACTTGGTGCATAAGCCTAATTGCACCTCCAGTCTCAGTAGCCTACATCAGTAGCTTTGCTTTTGCTTTGGATTTTTCTAGCTGTTGATCAGGATAACTGTGAGAGTGTTTCCTTGTTTGGTATGAGCCCCTGCACTTCTGCTCAGTATTTGGGGCTGTGGGGAGGGGTGGCAGCTGCAGTATTGTATCTGCATCATGTTTTCCGTGTTAGCATGTTTGACTTGAGCCTATAAGAAGAAAGGCCTACTGCTACATAGACTTAATTACTTTGAGTCAAGGATCGATACCACTCTTAAAACAATTCAACTTTTTCCTTTGCATTTTGGATGCTGCTTTTGTGTTCTGACCAAATCCATACATTGAAGGTACATGCTAATTTTTGTTTTGTTTTGTTTTAAAGCTGCTCTTTGGTGTCAGAACAGTTTAACAAAATACTTGGAATTCCAAAATGATTCCAAGTCTTGATATGCAAAGGCTCCAGTGAGGACTGAACATCCACATAGCTCAATGACTGGCACAAAGTGAATGTAATAATCAGATTCTTAAAAACCTGCTCCCTGGAGTAAGTGTTCTCCTTAGTATGTGTGCATGCCAATGGAGTTCTTGTCAGCATATGCCCCTCCCAGGGCTGGTATAGGTTCTGGACACAAGACTCATGTAACTTATATTAAAATAACCAAACAAAACCCCTAAGAATTAATATATAAATTAAAATCACGGGGTGTGGAATCCATAGTTGTACCTGCAAGTCAAGCAAGCTGCTGTGGAACATTCGTGTTGTGTATTGAGTGAATAAAGAGATGGGTTTGTGGGGACAGTGATGCCTCTTCAGAGACGTACTGGTTTGATTTTAGTACTCTATCTCTTAACATGTATTTATTTGACAGTGTGGTGTTTTAATGTGGCTCTGTGAACACCAGGATAGCAAGTCTGAAAGCTTTCAGAACAGATATTATCTAAGACTTGTCAGTGTTAAGCCTTTAATGCTAAAGGGATTGACTGATAAGTTAAAGAAATGCAAGTTTGCTTCATCCAGTTCTAGTGACACGTCTCGGACAAAAAGCAGTGTTTCAGAAGGCAGAGATACCCTTTGTATTAAAGGTGATTACCTTCTCCCCCAAAGGAGGTGTGGTCTTGAATGCTTTTCCTCTCCTCCTTTGGGCAGAGAAGGAAGAGAAGGATGTGGTGTGGGTGTCTATCAAAAGAGAAGCAGTGAAGTTAGTTGAAAGATGCAAGTGTATTTACAGTTTTAATGTGTGTGCTGAATTGCCAGCTGGTGAGAAGATACCGTTTTTTCTGGCTGAACTGAAGTGACAAGAGGGTGGTTGATTCTCTAAGATCACTTTCTGTTGTCTTGTGTGCAGGCTAATGTGCTTTATGCTGTCAGTGACCTGTATTAATGTGCAAGCTGCCCCCTTTAAAAAACAAAATGAAAAAAAGCCACCACGGTAAAAAACTCAAACAAAAGACCACAAGCAACCACCACTACCTGCTTAAAAAGCCAGCCAAACAAACAGAAACCTAAAAATCCACACCACCAAAACCCCCAAAGAGGTTCTGTTGATGACACTCAAAAGATTCAGCCAAGTCCTTTGTCAGAAGACTGTCTAGTCTCGAGGTGACCTGCCTGAATCAATTGCTGGAAGCTCAAGATAACTAGAAGTGTGAAGTGGCGCAAATAAACATAATTACTTCAACATGCAAGTAATGAAAAAGTTGAATTCTTCATCTCTAAGATTTAAAGCTTTTCTGAAAGTATTAGACAACACTGTAGATAAGGGGTGGATGGATATGTAACAACTCATGTTCAGGCACCAGAGTATCTAATTCTTCTTTCTGATTTTCAAAGATCAGTGGGTTGATGAAATTATTCCATCTTTACAGTTTGGTCAGTGTAGGAGACAAGGAAAATGGTGTGGGCTCAGTCTCTTTTCTGCACCATTCTTCCTCAGTGTCAAGAGACTGAGAAGAGGAGAAAGGACAATCAAGCCTTAGGATCCTGCAAGTCCTCTAAGGAATCTGAAGGTAGTGGATCTGGCAAGGCCTGTCAGCAAGCTTCAGTGTCTGTTCAGGATGCCGCAGTACTGAAGAGAGAAGAAAAGATGCAAGAGGAAAAAAAAAAAGGAGAAGCTAAAAAACCCCTCAATTCTCTAAGCACCAAAAGAACAACCACCAAATAAACCACCACCAAAAACTTCTGGTGTCAAACACCTGTATTGAATGTGATTCAAATGATTAGCAGCGAAACTGCCCTGCTGCTGAGACCATGACATGGTCTTAATCACTGGTGTAAAATCAGTCTGTTCCTGCTTCGGGTGGAACTTGAAGGGGAGGAATCTGTATCCTCATCTCCACTTTGGGAAGTCTTCACTCATTCCTTTTTCTGTGTTGTGGAAGTGAAGGCTGGCTCCCAATGGATTTCTGTGGTGGTTCTGGCACCTCTGCAGGTTATCAGGTATCTTGACCAGCCATGATCCTTACTAATCCTTTGTGGAAATAGCACTGTCAAATTCTTCAAATGTACCATAGCATTGGTGTGCCATGGGGCCCTTGGTTAAATCAAGCTGATAAAGACAAAGTCAGCAGAAGGGGAAATGAAAATCAATCGACTTTTCAGAGGGGAAAAAAATAAACCTTGAGTTACTAAGCGGTGTGGGAAGTTCTTAAACACCAGCTGTGCTCCAGCAGTGCTATGGGCAGCTTTCACATTCTGAACTTCACCTCAGGCTTCTTCAGGCATGTTCACAAGATGTAAAGACTGTCAGGAAACTAAAGCCACCAGGACTGCTCAGACCTGAATGCCTACACCATGGCCTCCTCCAGCTGTCTCCAGGTACCATAGGCGTCCACCAACATATCGCCATTCTAGAGCCTGGGGCTTTTTACCTTGTGCCCAGAAGGACTTCGGCAAGCTTTCTGTCTTCTGCTACTATCCTCCTAAGAGTGACGTGGGAGTCACCTTCTCATGATTATCTCAAGATCCAAGACAACCTCATTTTGAAGGAAAGACTCGAGTATCTTGGAATTGAATCTATGTGGCTATGCCCAATAAAAAGCATTTTGGTTGCCAGTTGGGAATTCCTTAGAGGAGCCTTTCAGAAGGTGTGTTGGACAGTAGGGCCTGTTTCAAAGTCTTTTTGTACATAGTCCCCTGCCTTATGGTTGCTTCTGCAGCAGTGAGGCAGGGTGGGACTTTTAAATCACTCCTGAACGATAAAATAGAAAACTGATGCCTAAGAGCTGCTGGTGTCCTGCAACTTGTGAGTTCTTTCAGATGCTCTGCTGGCTCTTTTCTGCTTCAAGATCATTTTGGTTTGGAGATGCACTTTCCACTACTGTAAAGGAAATAACACACCAAATTACAGCAGCCAGCATTCATTAGCTTCCGTTTCAGTGGTGGATTCTACTAAACAAAAGCTGTCCTAAATGTGGGAGATGAGTTTGTTTTCAGTTGTGCCTTATGTTACTGCAGGCCTTAGTGATGAGCTGAAATTTCTGGCTGCTGTTGACAGTGATGATTGTTTAGCTGTAAATGAGTGGAAACAGAATCATGCTGCCTGTAGCATAGGTAAGGTATTTAGCACATTAGTTTTTGACTGAGGCTAAAATGTGTGTCTCAAGATGTGATTCTTTTCTTCCAGGTATGTGTTTTGATTTACTCAACTTTCAAGCTGATGTTAAATAGAAGTTTACTGGCATCTGCTTTTCTCCCTTGTTCAAAAGGGACATTTCAGTGAGAGCAGAGATGCTCCTTGGTCCAGTCCCTTAATTCAAACGTCATTACTTTGCGGAATATAGAAATCATTGAAGATCCTTTAAACATTGCTTTGAAAAATGAAGAACAAGACATCCATTTCAGTCTTATCCAACCATTCTGTATTTTCATTTGTTTTGTTATGACAATCTTGTTGCGCTTTGTTCTCTTTTGGTAATGTTTTCTTTGATGAGAAGGAGTGGGAAATGTTGAACTCTGTGGTTATCTGTCATGCAACTACCATTATAGTGTGCAAACTAAGTATTAGTTTAACACTTATGGATCATTAGAATTTGTGTGTGGAAATGGATCCTGTTACCTTCCATGTTCTTGTTAGATGATGGCACTGCCTGGCTGTGCAGCATAAAGACAAATCTGATTTCTGCTCTGCGCCAATCATTAGAAGCTGAGTTAAATCACATAATTAATATGCTTTTTAAGATGACATTTTAAAAGCTATTGCAGTCTTTCTCAAGCTTTATGGAAAGATTATTATTAAAATAAGTTGATCAGTATTCCCTTTGACATGCAATTCAACAATACACTTTCTGCAGGTAGCACTGATTTCAAGTGGTAGTGTCTCAGTAAGAATTCAATGAAGGCTGCATTCAATCTTCAGTTAAAGCCATTGTGCCCAGCTATTCCATTATATGCATGTGACAGTAAGTTCTCTTACTTGAGTGAGGAGCCTTGGGGTTGCAGTGGTAGGGGTCGGTGCAAGATGGCTGTAACAGCCTATGTCATGAGCTTTTCACTTCTGCCATGTTGCAGTCTTGTGTGGGTTTGTTTTTTTTTTTCCCCCTGACTGTAACTAAAATGAAGTTGTTTATTTCCTATCAAAGTTTTGTCAGCGGTTTAGCAAACGTGGAGCAAAACGCTGTGAGGACGGGGCTCTTAATTGGAGGGAGCAGAAAAACTCATTCCATTTTTTTTGCCGTCTAGTTTGGGAGCTTGCTGTGTTGTAGGGCTTGGGGAGAGATGTGGCTGGCTTTGGGGAGGTGCTGGGGAGCGGGAGGGGTGTTGTACAGCTGTCCTTGCCGCGCTCCTCTCCAAGAGCAGAACTTGCACTGTGCCACGACTTGGCTTTTCCCGGCTGCCTTACTGCAGGCCAGGGTGCCGCTGGGGATGGCTCTCAGCGAGGGTGGGAAGCAGGTGTTTGCGGGAGAGAGCTCCTGTGCGAGGCATCTGTGGGGCAGGATGGCAGAGGGAAGCCGTGCTGGGGGTTGTACAGAGGGAGGGTCGCTGAATGGGCTGACTGCTCCGTCACCAGTTACGGAATGTGGTGGCCTCTTCTGGATCTCAGGAAAGATAAATTTAAAGACTAATCAGCTAAATGCAGATCAGTGCTGTGGAAACACCAAGCGGTGCTTTTGGAAGCTACAGCTGCTTTAATTTTGGCATGAACCTGACAAGTTAGTGCAGGTCTTTAATCTCTCTGTTTTTCTTCTCTTACAGCAAGCAAGGATTTGGCACAGACATCCTATTTCATGGCTACCAACAGGTTGTTATCCTGAACCTCTTTGTTGCACTGTTGTAGCACACTATAGCTTCCTTTACTGCAGGGCCCCCTCCATGTGTCTTACCCTTGTTGCAACAGGAGACTGGGCCATCTCCAGTGGTGGTACCTTCCTGTTTGCAGTGCGGTGTATTGTACAAGGGCCTGATGGCACAAAGGGGTTAAATGCACAATGAGAAGTGTAGTGGTGCTTTCTGATGACATTGTCTCGATTGTGAGTGCATAAGTCTAAAATTGGTAGCCTGAATAGCAGCTAAAGATTACAAAGAGCTAAACTTAACCTAGAAATTCGAGCATCCTGGTAAGTACAAAACTATTTTTAGTTTACACTTGTAGTTAATGGCAGTTTTCTCTTAACTTTAAATATATTGATCCAATCTTAACTGATGAAATTGTAGTGGGCCTATGATCTTTTCAACTAGCCATTGTTCCTTTTCAGAGAGACTAGCAGTAGTCCAACGTGCTTCCTTTCAGAAGCAGCTCTTCAGCTCTTAATACACAGTTTTAAAACTTAAGTACTTGCATAAATTTAAAGTTCTGGATTTCCAAATGGGGACTGTGTGTACAGAGCCTGCTGGAGACAGATGGAATTTGAGAGCAGGCTTTAGTTTTGACATCCCCATTACTTCAGTTTACTACTTGCAAAACAATGTTGAGCTTTATTTAAGGATTACATTACTTGTAGATAGTTTTTAAGCAGTATCTGCTGGTTATTACAGCTCTTCCAAGCAAATATTTCTTGATGGTTCCTTGATGGGCAGGGTTCTGTATTTGAAAGAGCTGTGTTAAGAAAAGTGGTGATAAAGCAGTGAAACTCAGCCACTGTCTTTGTGCTGCTGCCAGCTGGAAGCTGAAGGCGAGGTCCCAAATACCACAGATCTGGGCCTGGTGAAAGCAAAGCCCAAAAGGGATTCGCTTGGCTCCTGTGGAGTTACTGGGGACCTTCTGCTAACTGTCTCTTTGAGAGACTGCCCAAGAGCTGTCTGGCCTTTACTGTAGAGTTCTAATTGACCATATCATACTTCTTTGGTTTTAGTACTTCAGTACAGTTGAATAACTGGTAAATTTATTGACTGTTCATCGTGCTTTCTCTAGCAAAACCAAACAGAACTTTTCTAGCAGACAGACGCCCTGCCCTTTGTTTTCTGAAGGCAATAAGATATCTTACGAACGTAATCAGAAAGATATTCCATGAACTGCTGTTTACCTGCTGTTGCTTGACAAGTTACCTTATTTCTGTATGTTAATGGTCGATTTGTCTGGGGTTTCTGTTTTACATGGTTGGTTTCCTTCGGTTCCTCATTACGGAATTTGTGCAACAGCCTTCACCTTACTACATTCTGTCTTCAGTACAAGCCGACAGTGATAGCATGTGTGTGCATCCATTTGGCCTGCAAGTGGTCCAACTGGGAGATACCAGTATCAACTGATGGAAAACACTGGTGGGAATATGTAGATCCTTCAGTTACTCTAGAATTACTAGATGGTAAGTAGTACTGCCTTTTCACATGTTGAAATTCAAGGTTAATGCATAGTACACAGCATAGTGTAACGAGAGTATAGCTTTAAACCTAAAGTGAGTCTCACTGACTTCAGGTGTCAGATCCTTGGGTGAGGGAAAGGTATAGGAGAAGGGAGGGCTTTGGAAGACCTGTACCTCTTGCACCAGGTACAGGTTAGTGGCTTCTAAGTGCTTTTAAAAATTGAGAGGGCTATCTGCCAGTGCACATTGTGCAGTCCTGATCACTTCATTACATCGCTGGCCCAAATTATGGCTTCACTGTCAATATTACAACTGTTCTTAAGGTATACATAAAATCATAGAATGATGGGGCTTGGAAGGGACCTTTAGAGATCATCTAGTCCAGCCCCCCTGAAGAAGCAGGTGCACCTAGATCAGGTCACACAGGAACTCATCCAGCCATGTTTAGGGAGGTAGTTCTATGTTAATAATTTGGTCAAGCTTCTCATATCTCAAACTCCTGCAAAATACCTTTCTTTCTTGTTAAACAGCTTCTTTCCAGAAGAAAGCATGTACCTAGAAGACAACATACCTAGGAGTTTGTGGGGTTTTTGAAGTAGTCCTTGTCAGAGTGGAGTCTGAATTTAGGCCTACAGCCACTAATCCACTAACTGTAGCAGAGGTTGCAGCTCTGGGGGCTGTCTTAGACTTTGCTGTTAGTTCTAGAACCTCTGTCTGTTCCAGAGTAGTGGCAAGGCCTCTGGGCTTGGTGTGACCCCCATGAAGCTGCCCGTGGCCGCCTGCTTTCCCCTGCTGAGCTTCTGTTTCTTAGTGGCAGTGTTATTTCTTTTTAAAGTGAAAACTTGAGGTGTCACGTGACCAGGATGAGCTTGAGATGGCAAGTTCAAATGTCTCTGTCTTAATAGGCTTCTCTAAGTTGTACCTGTTGTGTTGAATACCTCCCTGCCTTCCTTCTCACCTGTCTGTTGGTTTGGTGTGTTTGGTAACTGCTCAGAGCTTTGACTCTCCACATCCCACGAGGTGTGTTCTGTGAGCTCAAGGTGAACACCATTCAGGTGTTTGATGGAGCTGTCCTGTGTCAGACTCGGGCAGACCAAAGGGCTGAGGCAGTTTTGTGCTTGGGAGCAGCTTGGTTCATAACTTGCTTATAGAGTTCTGGAGAAGTCAGTTCTTGCAGACCTGCAAGAGATTTAATTTTGCATTTAAATCTTACTGTACCTAGTGATTTTTAGCTTGTGAGTACAAGGAAATTTCAGTGGAAAGTATTTTTATTTGCAGCTGCCAAGCATGGAGCTCTCTGTCTCCTTATGGACACGTGAAGGGCAAGGGCCTTTGGCTTTCTAACCAGCCAGCTACTTTGCCTTGAACACAGAGTAATCAAAAGCTGTTTAAAACGGGGTGCTTCAAAGGGTCTGTGGCTTCTGCTTTGTTCAGAGCTGTTACTGGTTGTTTCTGAAGTTTGGTGAAATGACTGAAAGAGTAACTTGGAAGTTTAAGGAAAACTTAACTTCCTACAGGAAATGCCCAAGCTGAATGGCAAGTGTATTTCGGAAGCTGTTGTTTATACAGATCACTCGTGACAACAGTGGAAACCAACTCTGAGATCCGAGCCTGTTTTTCAGACTGTCAGAAGTCTGTCCCACCAAAGTGCTGGAGCCTGCTTTGTTCAACACTTCTAGTAACTATCAACTTCACGTGCAGCCTGCAAAAGCTGTATGCTGTCAGCCTAGAAAAGTGCTTACCATTTCACCTGCTTATTACAGAATCAGATGTAAAAATGGCTTTTTTTCCTGTTTTTTTTTCCTACCCAGAGCTAACTCATGAGTTTCTGCAGATACTGGAGAAAACGCCCAGCAGGCTCAAGAGAATTAGAAACTGGCGGGTAAGAAACCTTCCTGTAACAGTGCCCAGCAAAAAGAGGCCAACTCCTAGGCTAATTACGGACCAAGGGAGAAAGGTTTAGCTCCGTCTGCTTTGCTCTTCGTTCCTGCAGCTGGGTTGGGAGGGGATGAAGCCCCGAGGCAGCTTTTCTCCTCACCTTTGGGCGGAATTAGAATGTTCTGTACTGTAAGCCGTGTATTTTCTCACTTGTTCTTTTTTGCTCAGGCTAATCAGGCTGCTAAGAAACCTAAAGGCGATGGCCAGGTGTCCGAGAACTCCCTTCTAGGCTCGTCTCTGGTCCAGAACTCCATTTTGGTGGATACAGTTCCTGGCGTGGCTGCAAACGCCAGTTTCCAAAAACCATCGACGTCGTTTCCTGCTCCGGTACCTCTGACCTCAGGAAGTATTTCTGTTCCAGACAGTCACGCACCCGAAAATTTGGCAATATTAGCTACAGGAATGCCGAGTACCTCATACAGTTTGGCATCACACCAGGAATGGCCTCAGCATCAAGAACAAACAAGGACAGAACAAATATACTCTCAGAAACAGGAGCCGTTACCTGCCAGTCAGTACAACATGAACTTCCAGCCGGGGACGTCTGTACAGCTGCACTCGGGGGTACATCACAGACCCGACAAACTCGCCGAGCACTCTGCTGCCAAACAAGAATATTCTCATAAGTCGGGAAACAAACACCACGGACAAGTCGCCGCTCCTGTAATAATCCCTCAAAAAATGTCTTTGGATAAATACAGAGAGAAACGCAAACTCGAAACCCTCGAGCTGGACGTGAGAGAGCACTACGTGGCGACCCCTGGGGAGCAGCAGCAGCATAAAAAGCACGTGCAGCCACAGACGGGCGGCAGCTCTTCCGTCACATCCCCCATTAAAATGAAACTTCCCGTCGCTAACGCGGAGAAGCCCGAAAAACACTTGTCTGATAAGAAAGAGAAAAGCGGCTCGCTCAAGCTCCGGATCCCCATCCCACCCACGGAGAAGGGTGCCAGCAAGGAGGAGCTCAAAATGAAAATCAAAGTGTCTTCCTCGGAAAGGCACAGCTCGTCCGACGAGGGCAGCGGCAAAAGCAAACACTCCAGCCCCCACGTCAGCAAAGAGCATAAGGAGAAACACAAAGAGCACTCGTTCAACCGCCACCACGGCGTCGGGCACAAGCACTCGCACGCGCACGGCGGCGGCGGCGGCAAGCACGGCGCCGAGGGCCCGGTGCCGCCCGCCCTCAGGAGCCCCGCCGGCCTGGGCAGCGAGGGCAGCGCCTCTGCCTCCGCCTCCTCCAGGAAGAAGTTGCACAGCAACGATGCCTCTCACAACCACCACTCCAAAATGAGCAAAAGTTCCAAAAGTTCAGGTAGTTCATCTAGTTCTTCCTCTGTTAAGCAGTATGTATCCTCTCACAGCTCTGTTTTTAACCTTCCCTTACCCCCTCCTCCCCCTGTCACATACCAGGTGGGCTACGGACATCTCAGCACCCTCGTGAAACTGGACAAGAAACCAGTGGAGAACGGTCCTGATGCCAATCACCAGTACAGTACAAACAGCCAGCATATGGACTACAAAGATACATTCGACATGCTGGATTCGCTGTTAAGTGCCCAAGGAATGAACATGTAGTCAGTTCTTAGGTTGTTTTTCTTTACTTTTTTTGTTGTTGTTGTTGTTTGTTTTTAATTTAAGAATTGCTAGGATGGGAAACTTCCTACTAGAGCAGCAGCAACACCAGCTTGTTGCTGCCGTGGTTACGGTATATGTAAGTGCTGCTTTATCCTTCACTCTGAAAAGAAGAGGTATAGTAACCGAGTCTTTATCTCCACATACGATAGTGTTATAAATACTGTACTAGCATGGAAGGTGCAAAAAAAAAACCACCCCCCAAATCTCAGTGTTTCTACAACTGCAGCTAAGAGCAGTAGAACGAACGCCCGCTTCCAGGTCGTGTAGGGCGCCTCCAGCATTATGATTATTTATGAGTTTGAATCCTGCAGCCACGACTCTTCTTTTTTGTTGCCTAGTTTCTGGATGAGTGTAACCGTTTCCTCGTGTATTTATACTGTATGTATGATCTGCATGTTTTGAAGAGAAAGGGATGAGAAACAGTATGCTGACAACTGTTTACAAGAAAGTGGAGAAAAATGTACATACATTTTTGTATGTTTAGATATAACCATAACTACTCAGGATCGGAGCTGCTTGTAAGTATAACGAGAAAGGAAAAAAAAAAAGAAATACACGTTATTTTATCTTGCCAGAGTCCATCAGTTACCCAAACACAGATGGCACTTTGTCTTGTTTATCTTTAAACTGTAGGCCTTATCGGAAGCCGCTCACAAGGGACACTTGGCTAGAGAAGGCGTCCCGGGCCGGGTAGGGGTCCCTGCTGACAGTATTACCCGGGAGGCAGGAGGTGTGGGGGAGGCCTCTGCCCGCTCCTCGTGGCCACTCCTCGGATGTGTCCCTCGTTTTTCTGAAGGAGAAAGGAACCGAAATAAAAGTTTACATAATCTTTTTTGATGTGAAGTGCATTTAAATGTTTCTTGGCTTGATGCAGTAAAATAGACACAGAGCTGTTAACAATGGTTATGTAGCTTAACGTGACTTCACTGCAATTCAGAACTGTCAGCGTGGGGGAGGAGCATCTTTTTCTAATAGAAAGTCATAATTTATTTTGATAGCAAACAGGGGTCGCTGTTTCCAGCACCGTTTCAGAACAGCACCCACCCACGCTCTGAGATCCAAAAGGTGTACTTGTGTGTGATGCCGTATTGCTTTTACAGGTGAATGCAGTCTTCACAGTAAATAAGAATAAAACTATTGATATCCCGACTTTATATTCCAACAATAAAATAGTTATCATTGATCCTGTGCATCGTACTTGTCATCAGTTACCGAACTGGAAGGTACTTGTTCTGTTTTTCCAGCTCTGTGGGGGTTAAAACCAAACCAGTCTGCCAGTTAAGCCACTAGCATGGGTTTTGCCTGGGAGCCAGCCTCAGGGAGAGAGCTGCTGAGCTCCTCCAGGGACGTTTGCTCTTCAGGAGTCGCTTCAGGAGGCGTCAACGTCCTCGTGTGCTCAAAGCCAATTCCGCAGCAGCAGCAGTCGGCCGGGCGGCGCTGAACTGACTCTCTGGGTCGTGACTCGAACTTACTCATAAGCTCTCAAGTACCTCAGCGCAAACTTGGCTACAGTAGCAACAACCAGTTTTCAGTGACTTGACTCTGAAGGAAGGGAACATGATGTGAAGTCACCTTTTGCCAAGCCGCCGCCTCCTCCCTTTGGTGCTCGTGTACTCTGTAAGTCTCTGACGCGACGGCTGGAGCTCGGCCCTTTCCCTTGTTCCTCACGTGTGCTTGAAACCATGAAAAAGCGTTCACGATCTCTACCCCGGTGGTAGTTGCTGTGTCAGGTAACTACAGGTATATCAATTACTATGTAATACTCTGTTTCCAGTAATGCAAACGCTTGTAATTACTTGAATAAGTTTAATTTGAACTATGGATACTTTTTTTTTACACTTAAGGAATATGTAAATGGAACCTGGTTGCATTTTCTGCTGAGTCTGAGCTTAAACCCCCCCCCCCCCCCCCCCGTGTACAGACCCCAAAGCTGTCTCCCTCCTGTCGACTGGGTTATTTTTCTATGTTTGGAATGTAACTTCTTGTTACCTACTTCTGCGTTGTGGAATATTTTCTATCCTTTTATAGTCTGTTTCCTTTCAACCCTCAGCACTGCTCTTGGCTCTGATTTTTTTAACGAGTGTAATCCGTGTTAGACGCTGTCCTGAACCATAGTGTGGGCAAGCACATGAAATAGCAGTGAATTGTCTTAATTTTTCTTTGAAGCACTACAGTACTTTGTGTGTTTGTTTTGATTCTGTTTAAATAGCTGTGCCATGAAATGCATCTTCAGACAGCCACTTTGGATAAGCAATACATTGTACTGTAAACAGAGCGATCCGAGTTCAAACGTCTGGCTGGTAACTAGTGCCTGTCTGCTCCGGGTGGGAGAAGAGCGTAGGGTCCCTCATCATAAGGTGCTGTTTCAAAAGAAACCTTTCCTGTGGGGATTGCAGGAAACTGGGACTTGTTGTGGACTAAAAGTTGCTATGCTGCATTGAGAGCCAAACAGGGACGCAGGCTGTCTCTGTACAGGCTGTCCGTGAGGCTCGGTGGGTTGGGGTTTCAATGTGACTGTAAACACGTGGAACTGTGTCTGAAATGAAACTCGAGGTGGGATAGTAGGGGCTGTGAGGAGGGAGAGAGGATGTGCAACACCTGCTGCTGATTCTCCCTGCCTGAGCCCACTGGGAACTGGTGAACTGTGTGTGAATAGCAGCCCTGGCCCAGGGGGTTGGATCCAGCGACAATTACTGGGCCCGGCATCGGCCTCGCAAGCCAGTGACTGAATAACTGCACTCAAAGGCTCACGGACAACACCACTGCTCTCCTCATCACTTTGATTACAGATGCTGTGGTTATCAGTTGGAACACACGCAGTATGTAACTTGTAAAAGGGTGCTGTAGTGAGACCTTGCTTGGAACTCTTCCCTCTGTGTGAGCTAGAAGGCTGTAGGGTAGTGAGATTCTATGGTACGTCGCATCTTGATGGGTTCCTGAAGGTGGGAGTGCTCAAGTCATGTATCTCACTGTGACCTGCTACTTGGCTGTTTGCATACAATGGCAGTTCTGTACATTCTTTTGGCTAACTGTAAATAGAAATGTTTCATATTAGCGTAGTTGGATTTTTGAGGTACAGCCATTTGTGTGAGATTAGAGAAAGAAAAAAAAAACCAACAACTTTATATCTAAGAACTTGTAAAAAAAAAAGTTTTTTTCAATAAAATTCCCTACCTCACCTGTACTGTGCAGAAATGAGCCCATTTTCCTATGGTCAGTTGTCCAGCTTCATTGGTAAACACAAAGAAGATCCCTTTTCTGTCACTGGCCCAACGTGTGGCCAGTTTGCATCCCATCAAGCAATCGGGGGGCTTGCTGGCAAGTCTGAAGTCTCACTTGTTGCCTTGACATCATGGTGATCAGGGATTTGATACCTGAAATGTATCCTAGAAATGTTATGCCCTCTTAGGCTGTTCCCTCCCTCTAGCTGGGGTAGAGGGCCTGTATTTAGTAGAGTGGTTGGACGCGAGTGAGTTGAAATTTGTTTTAATTATTTCTTTGGAGAGTGCAGGGACGGGGTGAGGAGGTGGGTGACAAGAATTAAACCCAAGGCTCTTTGTAAGACCGTGAGAGGAAAGTCTCCTCATCCCAGTTTTGGAGCAAAGGGGATGGAGCAAACACTTTGTTTTCTTTAATTAGGATGTAAATACACATTGCCTTAAAACCAGTTCTAAAAATAAGTAACTTTGGGTTATGCCAAGCTGAACTGGCTAATTAATTCTTCCTCTGAAGGGCTTAACTCCTTACACCTGTAAGAAAACACAGCTAATGCCTAGCAGGAGCATTCTCTCTCCCTGCTGCTGGCAATGACATGGAGTAGGGGGATACAGCAAACCCAAATCAGATTTTTAAGCTTAAAAATGTCAAACCTGTTCCTGCACACGTACTGACACTTTTTTCATACCAGAGTTCAGAGTGTGCTCCTTGCCCACCCCTGTAGCATCCCCTGTCTGAAGCTGTATTGGGTTGCCCTGGGCTTTGGAAAGGGTGGGGGAAAGTCACTGTGCTGTGCCTGAGGGAAGCCCTGCTGCAGGACACCTCCTGCTCTTTCTCATTTTCTGCATAGGCACAAGCTTTGAGAGGAGGGTTGTAGAAAACAGCATCAGTTTCTGCCAAACTGTGGAGAAAGCACTCAATTTTGAACCAAATAACCTCCAGACTGGAGCTGTGTGTGCTTCCTTGGGAAAAGGCTGATGGTGTCTTTTCAGACACACATTTTTACATCATGTTGTTGCAGTTTCCAGACTAGTGTGAAACAGCTGGAGTGGGGTGCCTGAGCCCCCTCCCTTTGCCTGAGAGCTCAGCAGTAGCTCAGAGCTTTGAATATTAACACGTGCAAGAACTCCTGGGCTTCCCCTGTGCTGAGCAAATGACAGTGTGGTTACTCAGGTTCTCAGGTTTAAGGCCCAGCTCCTGAGGGAAGTTGGCATCAGAGCCACATGGCCTGGGAGCCTGTGGGCTTTGTGACAGGCTCTTCACTGCCCTTAGGAAGGAAGGCTGCGCTCTTTGCTTAAAACTGGAAGGGCTGGAACACTGCAATAGTTAAGCAAGCGTGACCCTCCTCGCTGAGCCACTTCCCATTGAAAGTAAAAGTGTTTTCTCACCCTTTCTCCTTAATACATTAGATACCTTGTTGCAGGGATCTGAATTATCTGGACGATGATCTCATCGAGGAAGAAATGTGCAGTGTCAGGCTTGGTTTTGGGATGTTCTGCTAGCCTGGGCTCAGCACCAAGGCCACGTGGGGCTGCGATGCTGCTGCAGCTCCCCTTGGTTCCAGCACACAGTAAGCTGAAAAGCCTTCCCTGCCAGTGCTGCCCTTCCCCACCCACCACATTGCCCGAGCCTGGTTAAACGACAGCAGAAACGTGCTTTCACAGTTTGAGTCCAAGCTCAGGTTCACATCTTACAGACCTTTTAGCTGTAAACTAATATGAGTGTGGCTCATCAGATCAGACATTACACTGAGATTACAAATAATAACCTTAACGTTGGAGAAGTGAGATTTAACCACAGACGTTGGCTTTGCTTATGAGACACGTGCATGGGGAGGGGAGCGTAATTCTGATGTGCTTTAATTAACTCTGTGTCCTAAAAGCATTTCCAGTTCCTCACCGCTTACGACCCTCATTTCACGCTCGATAAAACCTCATCTTTCCTTTGCAGCTTTGTTGGAGACACTGCCTTAACCTGAGAAGAGCTAATACACAGCATGGAATTATGTGCCTCCTGCTTGAGTTCACGTGCCAGGGCTCTGCCCTTTATCCTGCAAAGGGCTTTAACGTGACGACACTTGGACGTAAAGCTGCCACGGCTTGTTGGCACCAGGACCAGATGGTGTTCCTCAAAAATGAGACTGTTAACTGCTGGAACTTTGAAGATGACTGAGATGGTAGGACTTCTCTTACACTGACATACTGTTCTGTCACTGTCACGTGACATCATACCTCCAGAAGCTATTAACAAAAGACTTTTTTAGAAGTATAGAGTTCTCTTTGCTTTTAGAAAGTTTAAACCCATTTTTGGTTTCTGACAGTGTCTCATTCCCTTGAAATTCTCAATTTGAAGAAGACTTGGGAAGGAGGCTTCTCAGACAGAGGACAACCTAAATCCTGTTACCTGGTAAGGGTTTCTTTTAATTTATTTAATATATCATCATGTTCTTCAAATGTTAGTTGCTTTTGCCCAGTAGCTAGTTTTACTAACTGTAAAAATTACTTTTGCAATGCAGATGGAGACTGTTATGTGACAGGACAAGGGGCAATGG
>WBNH01007660.1:281891-643695 GCA_013401255.1 Urocolius indicus | reverse complement strand
CCCCGTCCTGCGGGGCCTGTGCGGCCGAGGCGGCGGGGAGCGGGGTCCGTTCTGCCGGCGAGGCCGCCCCGGGGCCGTTTGCAGCGCGAGGGGGGGCTGGGGGGGGATCCTGCGTGCGCGGCGCCGGCGCTGCCGCTGTTGCCCTGGAGGGGAGTCACCTCCCCCTGGCGCGTCCCGGCGTGTGCGGGAGGCCAAGGGCTGCTCCCCCCGTCCTGCGCGGTGCGGGGCACCGTGCGACGGAGTAAGGGAGAGAGCGGAGGGGTGCAGGGGGCTCGGAGGGTAGCGAGAGCCGGCACCGGGCTCCTGCGGGTCGGGAGTCCTGGGTGGGAATGGCCGGGAACAAAGCGGGGCTGGGGAGGGGGGGGTACAGCTGGCGGGTGGCTTCGGATTTGGGCTGAGGCGCTTTGTGCCCCTCCGAAAAAGTGTCTTCATCTCTCATTTTCCAGGCATTGTTTTGCAGTCGCTGTAATCTTTTTTTTTTCTTCCTTCCCCCCCACCCCCTCCCCTCCCCGTTCTGCTCATCAGTGTTTATTGTTCCCTGGTCTTTCAATAGGCCAGTGGAAGTCTGGGTGCAGGAAGGGGTTTTGGGGATTAGTTCTGAGATGTAGCCATTAGAAATAGGGATGGAACTGTAGGTTGTAATTAACCTGCTAGTTTCCTCTTCTCCTTGTTTTGTGCAAAACTTACGCCAGGCTCTGTTTTCAGTAGGTGCTGTTCAGGATTTTTTGCCTGCAAAGGGAAGTGGGATATTAATTGTGGGATATTAACTTGACAGCCCTGTCATGTCTGGGGTCCTTTGTGTAGTTCAAGAGCTGCAAGGTGCACATCTGTTTCAGCTTTGTATGGTAGAGGGCTCCTTTGCTTGGATATTCCGAGTGTTAATGAAACTGATGCTGACTTAGACCTGCTGTGAAGTCTGCATCACGAATATCTTCCCTCACCCCACTTATATATGGGTCACACATTTGAATAAAATGCCACTGAGGAGTCTTCCTTACTCTTTCCCCAGTGAGCTACACATAGAGATAATGCTAATGAAGAACCTCAGGGCACTCTCCCCACTTTGCTGATTTCATGGTAAAGCCTGTTCTGCAATCTCATTTAATACTAGAATACACTGCAGTGTTGATAGTAAAGAAAGTTTGTGTAGTAACGAGGATTAAATACTACCCTGAATGCACTTCTTGTGATCTCTTTGATTCTGTGATTTTCAAAATTGTGCTTCTAAACATTTTCCTTCGCTTCTGAAGTTCAAAAAATTGTAGTCAGCTGCCAGCACAAATTAACATGCTGCTCTGCTTCAAAGAAACAAGGCTGTTTCTAGTGAGCCTTGGCTTGACACCAGGTGTCAAAAATGAATTGAAGTGACTTTGCCTCAGCCAGCATTCTTTTAAAAACCTATTTTAAAGAGTTTCTTCTGCTCTTCTGTAAAAGATTCACTAAACTGGAAGTCATCTGAGGCTGTAGTTCAACTATACTTAATCTGTAGCAGTAATAGTGGCCTGGGGACTTCTGCGACTTGTGATATCACTGTTAAAACTTCTGGCGATGCCGGGCATGAGGCAGAACAGCCAACTTAGCCAGCCAGGAAAAAAAGGGTCATGCCAGACTCCCTGATTCAGTTTGCAGTGTGGTCCTACAAATGATAGCAGAGCATGTCTGTGGAGAGATCATCTCAAACAAACTTGTGAGGATTTGGCTTGCTTAAGGCAAGGCTGAGCAGAGTGAAGCAGGGTTGTATGTTCAGCAGATATGCTACAGAGACAGTGTGTGAGATGGATGATGAATCCTTCATTAAGCTCTTAAGGGTTTCGGGGGGGAAGCGAGATGTAGCTGCTGCCTAAAGGGCTCTTGGGCTGGCACATGCACTGGCTTCAAGCACAGTGAGATGGAGCATCCCAAGTACGGCCTTGCTTTCTTCCCCTTAATTCTAGTAACCCTTAATGTGGTTGTGTTTTTTTTCCTTCTGTTTTTCATCAGGCTGAGAAAAACGGAGAGATTCTTTAAAAAATAAAAGCTATCTCCTGTTGAATGTATCCCAGTGTACTTCACCTGATTACTTCTCCTAACTATGGAGGTCAAGCCAAGGATGTCTGCACCTAAAGACATAACCTCTGCTGACTGAATTCTAAGTTCCATTGATGTTACCTCAAGGTTTATACATTCTTAGTGTGGTCTAGCTATTAGAAAGAGGTAATTAGTCCACACTGCAAAGAAGCACGTTGGTAGAGACTCAAATAAATTTGCAGAGTGTTCTGCTGGGAGTGTTTCTTCTAGCACTGCTATATCACCTCCACAAACAGCACAAGAGAAGCTGCAAAAGTGACTTGCTTTTTCATGGTGGTTACATTGCTGAAGTAGCTGTGATGCTTAGTACATGGCTTTTCACTTTTTTAGTTGTTGTATCTGTGCTGGCGAAGCTTTGAGAAACTGCACTGTAGTAAGAATGGAAGAATTGTGAAGCATTTATTTCAAGAGCTGACAACCTCAGGGAGTATTTGGTGTTTGGCTGCTTCACTGTATCAATAGTACAAAACTTTTTGAATGACTTAATAGCTTATGAAAGTTGACATGAGTGGCCTCGGGCTAGGTTCACAGGGATAGATGCCTTCATCACGGATCTGGCATTGTGTATATGGGTGTCAGAGTGAGTGGGAGTTGAAACCTTAAATAGATGGGGCAACATCTGTTCTGCTTTCCTTTCAAGGTTCTCTGCTCTGAGCTTTTTTAATTCTCACAGCTGTATCTCATTGTCAAAGTACTGGATGGAAACTTGGTTTTGTTTTTAACTATTTACGATGCAATGGGTGTCTTAAAATTGGGAGATGAGAGCTTTATGGGTCAATTAAAAATGCTGGTGTAGAAGAAACTTTTCTTAATGTGTTTATTATCTCTAAGCAAAGTATCTTTTAAAAAAACTAGGAAGTAATTAAGCAACATTAGGTAATGGTCCCTGGAAGAAAAGACATGCTTTCTGGGGGTTTTCAGGCATTGCTGAGTTTTCCAGTTGCACCTGAGTTACCACAGAATCACAGAATGGTAGGATTGGAAGGGACCTTTAAAGATCATCTGGTCTAACCTCCCTGCCAAAGCAGGTCCACCTAGATCAAGTCACACAGGAATGTGTCCAGGTGGGTTTTGAAGACCTCCAGAGAAGGAGCCTCCACACCCTCCCTGGGCAGCCTGTGAGTGTTTTACACATGGTAGTAAGTCAGGATGAGAGCACACCTATTCCATACAGAGCAGATACAACCTGTATCCTGTGTTAGAAGGATCTGACAAGGGAATGAAGTTGCAAGTGCCTTGACGTAGGAGATACAGAAAACCACAGCTGGTGACATATTAGTGGCAGAAGTGTTTCAGAGGTGGTGTTCTGTGTTCCATGTCCTGTAGTGAATGAGGTCTTCCATGCTTATTTGCAGAAGCTGTTTTTGAGAGCTAATTTTTTGAAGAAAGCCTCAGCTACTGATTTGTGTTGCCAATGTTTTTGCTTTAAACGTGCTGTGGGGAGTATGTCATTTGATTTCCTTTTGTGGAAATTGCTTTGTTGTAAGTACTGATGACACTGGTCATATGATATCTCGGGGCTTTTGTTTTAACTGCTTCTTTGTGACTGATGCAGCTGCTTCATGGTGTGTTCTGTAGCTGTGAAATGTAAGATATGTTTGGCAATGCCAACGCATTCTCCATTTTTAAAACTACTGTGCTTTTTTTTTTATGCAAAACATTTAAGAGAAAGCTTACGTATAAGTGAAAGTAGAAATGGAAATAGATTGTGAACAGAAGTTTTGCTTTCAAAGAAGTTCTCAGAGCTTTTTCCCTGAGTCATAGTCACTTAAATTTGGGGGAAAACTTAAAGCCTTTTTTCATTTCCATATTAAAGAGCATCAATCTTCCCAGGTGCCTACCTGAAACTGTCAGGTCATGCAGTCCCCTCGTCTCTGAGGGATCCTGCTTGGAGAGGTCCTCAGGCATTGGTGCACATAGCAAAACTGACAGGGCAAAACTGCTGATGTGTTTGTGTGCAGGTGTGGATAGGAGCAGAAGTGAAACCGAATGTCAGTAGTCAAAGCAGCAGGACTGTTTACCCATGACATCAGATGCCTTCCTTTGGCTCCTTCTGCCTACTGGCATAAGTACTGGTTTGTCCTGCCTCTCGCAAGTTTCTTAATTTGCCTGAAGGTGGGAGGTATAAGCTGCTTTGGGACCAAGGTCCTGTCTAAGCTGTTCCACTTTGCTGGAAGAAGTAGTTGGCACAAAGCATGGGCGAATATGTTGCACAAGTCTCATGGCTAAAACCAAGGGTGGGATGATTTGAGTGCCTGTCCTAGCTCTGAGGACTTAAAAGTAAATGCTTTAACAGGTATTGCAGTGCTCAGCATCTTATTATGTTAGTCACATTATGAATGCAGATTTCTATTTTTGCAGGGAAGAACTTTCTTTTATTCTTAGTGAGGAGAATAATCAGAGAGCCAATTCTATCAGTCTGTATCATCCAACAATTACAGACCAAGATTTAGCAAGATGACAAATGAAATCCATGGTACATTGTAAACGAGCTTGATTGTACCTACATCTGCTCAAGTGTCAACTGTTGTTACAAGGAAAGTGAGCTTCCATGTCTTGAAAAAAATGAAGTGGAACTTTTGAGGTGTACAAGTGATAATGATTAAATATTGGAGAGAATCCAGTTGGTCAAAGCAAGCAAAGATAAACATGTGTGTTTCGGCCCAGTTCCTTTTCCCTGATGGTTTTTTTTTTGGGAATCTCCATGAGAGTGATCTGCTCTAGTTTCAAGTTTGAACATATTTCACTTGCACTTCTATTTAGCATTGTGGGAAATTGATTCTTTTGAATAACTGACCTTATCTGATGATGCTAATGTGAAATATCCAGCAGGTTTTTACTGTACTGATGTAAAAACCCCAGCTCTGAAGTTGAAGCTCTTGTTTCGGTTATACATTGTTGTCGTATATTTTCTATGTTTTTAAATCTGTAAGAAATAAATGTGAAACATTTAAATTATTCATAAACCTATTGTGGATTGAAAATTAACTGGGAGATCCATGCTAGAGGCTTTGGAGGCGGTTTAGATGAGGTACTTGCAGCACCAGTGTGCCTCTGTGTGGTCCTGCCTTGTGCCCCAGTCTCCTGCTGCAGCTGCCTTGGCAGAGCTAACGCTCCAGGCCTGAGTGATAGCAGAGTGATTTCTTTCATGCTGCTTATCTCATGGGAAGCTAACCCACTCAGTAATGTTTTTATCAGTTTGCAAACTCACCCTGTGGCTACACCTTGCCGTTGTTCTTACAGGCAGAGGCAGGAATCATGTTTGGAGGTCAGTGGAGGGAAGGCAGGGATTGCTCTGGGATGGAGTGTCTAATTCAAAGCAGCAGAATGGAAGCAGTGGTCCCCCTTCAGTCACGTTTCCAGATGTCTTTAAAGCAATGTTCTGGGACTGCTGTTCTCCAGCTAGCATTCCACTTGTATAGGAGCTGAATCATCCACATAAATTTGTGCTTTCATGTAAAGGTTTTACTGAAAACATGAATTCTGCACTACGATAAGGCAGGGAGAAAGCTTTTGTCTCAGCTCTGAAGGAATCAAAGCACTGGCCGATGTCCTGCTCACTGATGTTATCTGACTTGTGAAGGAGGCCAAGAGGGAGAAATGGGCTGCTCTTCTGCCTTGTCAACTTTTTGCTTCTCACTGCCTGACTCTCAAGTAGCTTCAGTGTTATGAAGCAGTCACGGTTCTGGGCAAGTTTATGGCTGCCCACAGGTTTTGAATAGAACAGAGGAAGTGAGTAGCATGCCCGTTATTTAAAGAAAGCCATGAGTAGTACTAGAATTGCATAGACGTTGGCATGTGTTCTGTATACATATGTTTTTAGAAGCTGATTATCCACCATAGGGCCAAGAGCTGTAGAAGACTTGTATTAATAGTTTATCCCCTCTGTGCCTCCTCTCCCTGATTATCTTTCTGTTCACTGCTAGTGATTAACTAAGTAGTAGCAACTAGAAGTTACAAAATAGGTATGTGGTTGTAGTACAGTCACTTATAAACAGCTACATTTGATTGCCTGTTTATGTTGGAAGCTTTTAACAGGAACAGAATGTAACCACTTTTGTCCTCTTTAATGTTGGGTTTGTAGTTTAGCAGTGGTGATGTTATATCTAGAAATGTAAGCTGGGCTTTTGTGTTTGCTGTTCTAAGCTCACTTTATACAGCAGAAATATTTCCATCAAGGTATATGCCCTATGAATGCATAAACTAAAAGCTTTGTAGGCTTACACCTCCAAACTGGAATCCATGAATGAAACACCTGAGCTACAAAAAAATCAAAGCACAAATCTAGATAATTCAGCAATATTGCAACTGAATTTACTAGATTGCTCAAGTTTCCTTACCTTGCTTCCTCAGTGACCATGCAAATCAGAGCAGTCTCCCGTGGCTGCTCACATTTGTCACAGGGGAGTAATGATAAATGTGTAAGCAGTCACTCTGTTGTTTGTGAGACCTGGGCAATATGAAACACTGACACTTTTAATAGTAGAAGGGGTGGTGTGGGGGGTTTTGTAATCCAGGTGAGAGTTGGTACCACATCTGTCCTGTGAGTCTGAACAAAAGGTCCTTAATGGCCAAATAGGGAGTTTTGTTTTTTTAAAGGACAGCAGTAATAAGATGATCACCTCAGTGATGTTGGTGATACTGCTTGGTACAAGAAAGCCTGGCCTGTATCTTTACAAGTAGGCTAATTGTTTTTTTGGGGCATGGTTTAGCAGCTTATCTTAGTGTAAGGTTGAATATATGGAGGAGTTCGCAGTGAGGCTTTAAGTGAACAGTGATACTACTCCTCTGGCATCTCCTTTTAGCAAGAGGATAGAGACCCAGAGGCTGTTTGTGTGTGGTTTTTTTTCCTACCACAATTCCTTAATTTTATTTTACTTTTTCTTTGTTCATAAAATGTCTGACCCATTACCATGGATGGACTTTTAGAAAATGTGGTAGATTTGGTTGATATTACATTTTAGAACTAACATTTTTAATAAAAAGAAAACTTTCATCACTAATGAGAAACAATTTTGTATCACTCAGGTGTACTACTTAATACTGTCCTATCTAGTCTAGCCTCTTAATTTTTTTTCCCCGTAAAACTGATGCTACTATTTAAGAGCTGTGATGATGGACCAAGACCTTGGTGTGATAGTGCTTCATGTGTTCAGACCAAAAAGGCACTTTCAGTTCCTAAAATGTGTTATGCTGCTGTGATCTGTCTTTTCACCGGTTATTTTTTGTGAGGTTTGTGTTTGGTGGTGGGTGGGGTGAGGACAGCAAAATAACAAAATAGTTAACATCCTAGGCAACATCTTAGCAGGCATTTAGTCTGGCTTTAGCCTATGGTAGTGGCATTTTTCCCTTTCAAAACTTGTAGCCCTAAGGCAACCTGATAGATTTTGCCAGCATCTCTTCTCTAGCTTCAAGCACCTATTGTATGAACACCATCGGAGCTCTCAGTTATATCATCTCTGAGAGCTAGGGCAAATTACTTCTCTGGAAAGGGCTGAGCAAATGTAAGCAAGGCTTACTCTCCTCTGAAAATTAATTCCTTGGGTGATGGTGAGTGGGCCAAGAGCCCTAGTTTCTTTCAGGATGCTGGCAGGGATTTCTTGTCTGGTTTTGCTGTTGGCCATCATTACTGGTTTGAAGGAGGGGTAGCTACTTCAGTGAGAATGCTGTAAACCTTACCTCAGGCAGCTGAGACAATTACGTGAGCTTTTCTGCAGAATGCCAACCAAAATAAGCTGGGGTGGTTTAAACAGCCTAAATAATCACTCTTTGTATCAGTTGATCCTGAGTAAATACGTTAGAAAGTACTTAAGAGCAGCTCAGCCGGTAGCCTTCTGGCAGAGAGCAAGGACAAGCAGCTGAGGATGCTGAGCTTTTCCATGGCACAGCTGTATCTAGAGGAGGAGATCCAAACCCAGGGCAGAGGTTTACAAGCTAAGAGGCTGTTTGACAAGCAGAAATGTGGCTTCTCCCTTGCAAATAATTCTGTGATTGCAAGTGAAATAAGAGAATTGCGATTCATAGTCCTCATAGGGAATGAGTGTACTTTCTGATTAAGCTGTAGTGATCTGCTGGTGTGGAGGGACTGAAGTTGGTGAAATTTAGACGTGGTTTATGGGGATGCAGGGGATGGCTGTAGTGCTAGTAGTGTAATGCTGTAGCTCTGACAGTGCTGGCAGGCACTGTGGAGTGTGGTGCGGGATTGCTCTGCAACAGTGTCCTGTCCTCCCCACTTCTGCACAGGAAAGTCCATGCTGTGATTATAACCAGCTTCTGATACAAGTTCAGATTGTTTATTCATTAGTAAAATTAATGGTAGGAGGGAGTTGGGCTGGAAAATGTGAATTTGCAAGAGAAGAGGTTGCATAGCAACACTTTATAGTCCTGAACATGGAATTAAGAATAAATAACGTTGGAAAAAGAAATGGGGGGAGGAAAAAATGAGTGGGTTGGAGGAAAAACACTGCCTTTGTGTTGACTTTGTTGTTTCAGTGCCATCCCAGATGTGTCTAACAAGTCTGACATTGTTCAAGATTTTCATTACTGAGAGCCTTTCATAAAGCCCTCCACTGTGATGCTTGTGTGTGTCACTGGAGTAGCCTGACACGACTTTGCAGAGATGCAGGTTATGCAAAATGCTCTGATGGAGGATGATGGGGGTTCTAGATGTTAAGCCCAGTTTTAGAGAGCTTCATGCCACCAGGAACTACCTTATAACTTGCAATCTCTCAGACTTCACCCAAATAACCTGAGAGACTTCCTGATGACTTGTCTCGGTCATTCCTGACACATTCATCGTCTTTGCCTTTTCTGAGAGGAAATGTAGAGGAAGCAAAACCCCGTCAGCGCTGTTGCCAACATCTCCTCACTCTGCTTTACCTTGGAATGAACACAAAACTGACTGCCATTGCAGATGACAATCCTGCTAATTGCCTTTTGCATTCTGGTGTAACTGGCAGCTTTTTTTCCTTTTTAATTGGACATGCTGTCTTACAGCATTTGTCCTCTGAAATCCTGCTCTCCATTTGCATTCTGGCCAGTAAGGTGGCTTTGAAATGGCTGTGAAAAGTTTCCCTGTAGCTTTGTGCTTTTTTCTAGTCTGTTGTGATTGGTGCTCTTTTTGTAAGCCCAGCCAAATAGCTTCCTGCTGTGATAGTAACTGTAGGGTGAATTTATGAAGAGCATGCTTGACTTAGTATCATGATGCAAGGTATTAGCTAGGACTTCTGTAGCTCCTGTGACTTTTATGCATTTAGTGATTTATGTAAATGGTGACTCTGCTTCTGAGACATACAGAGAGATTCTCAGACTAGCTTGAAAGCAAAAATTAGTTCTGACTTTTTTCTTCTGCACTATTGTTAAAATGGGTTTTATTTGAAGCTGTGGTCTTGCAGCATTGTGTATGAAATACCCTGTGCACATGGAAAAGAGCAGGACACCACAGATTTGTAGTGAGTTGTGTAAACTTTCCCTCCAGGCAAAAAGTGAGGCTGTCCAATTTTCCACTTAGAGTGGAGACAGAGCTCAAAGAGCTGCAGAAGCCAATAGTTAAATCTGTTGGAATTGCTGTACCCTACAGTCCTTTAAAGTAACATCTGCAGTGAATAACTGTGCAAACGTGTGTGACAATTTTTTTCTCTTCCCGAACCTTGTTCTAGATGTCAAAATTAACCTGGACTACTTGGGAATGGCGAAACATAGCCCTGGGATCCTGCCATGAACAGTAAGAAAGTTGAGATGCTTTGTGTATGCAAATAATATATATTTTTTAAAGGCTAAGCCCCAGTGGCTCTGTTTCTGTTCAATTAGCAGCTACATGTTGTGTAGTTCAATGTGGACGTGTTCCCAGCTTTTCATGCAGTTAAGAGCTAATGCAGTAAGTCAGAGGAGTAGCCCAGTAGGGGAGCACTCTTTGGGAAACAATTCTGGGGAATTCTCTGGAGATGGGGAAGGCTGCTATGGGTGGTGTGTTATGAGATTAGTGAGATGGTAGCTGAAGAATGCTTTCCTGTAATGTGTAATTATATTGTGAGACTCCATTTGTTATCTAGCATGTAATTATATTGAGACTCCATTGTCACAGCATATCTTGAACACAGATTAGTTTGAAATGTGATTAGACAAATTAGTAGAATTGTAGAGTGATAAAGATGACATTCTGGTTGCAGTTTGTGGGGAGTCCTTAAAATGCTGGCCAAGGGAAACTGTCAGTGTGCAGTATTGGGTTACTGGCATCACTCCTGAACTGGCTGCTGTTGGACAGGTACCTTGGCTAAATAGGTCTTCAGTCTGATCTTTCATATCTGGCTTGTGTGGGGTGTTTTTGTTATATGAAATTTAGCATATAATTATTGATTAAATGATTTATGCATCCAGGAAAGCAGGAGCCTTAAAAAATACTTTGAGTGTTGATCAAAATACTGGGATATTTTTCTTTTGTTGGTAGCCTGAAACTTTCTACTTTGAAGGGTACATAAATATTTATGTATGTACATGCTCTGTATTCTTTCTATAGCTTTTTCCAGATGTTGCAGTAGGCATCCTTAATAGATGCATTAAAAATTATTCTGATGAATTTTCCAAGTACAAAATAGATGACTTGAGAGATTGTGTGGGTGAGTAGCAAGCTTGTGAAGTGTAAATTTTCAGCAGACACTGTTGATACTATTTGTCATCCTTCAATGAGACAGAAATTAGGAGGCTTTTGTATTGTGAAATACCATTATTTGGATATAATAAATTGGAAGTGAACAGCTCTTGGAAACTCATATCTAAACTCTTTACAGCAGTTTAAATGCCTGATATAGAATCATAGAATACATATGATTTTATATATCTATTTTATATATATCTAATACATATACTCTGATCTCTCTATATAATAGAATCATATATAAATGTTCAAATGAAAAATATTGAATTTTCTTTTGTGGAAGTCTCACTGTGTAATATTTTCCAGATATTAAACTCTGCTTTTATGAAAACACTGTGGTTTTTAAATTGTTGTAGATCAAGTTGTGTAGCCTCAGGTCATTTATTAGAACAGCTGATAAAGACAGGAGAAGTCGTTTAGCTCTTTGTACAAACTAGGGTAACACAAGGAGGTACACTTAAGAGTGATTGCTTTCAGCTTTTTGAGAGTTTTCTTCAGCTTAGGTTAAAAATATAAATGTGTGTGTTTGTATATTATTAAATAGCTTTGAAATATTACCAGAGTGCAGCTAAAGCTTCTGTTCACTTTTTTTCTGATCATGGATAGACTGAGCTAACAATTTAGCTGTGCTGTTCAGAGATGAATCATTCATTCGTTTTAGACTGTCCTGTTCAGCAAGCTTCACTGTTGGAAAGGTAAGGTGGGGAACTTTACTGTTCACAGGTTTGCTCTGACAAAAACTTGTGGTTTCTTGTGGAGTTAAGAACATGTATGTGTTATGATAATAATTACACATGCATAGTGTAGTTAAGAGGAACTTGAAGTGTGGAAATGGTACAGATTGTGACATGTAGAATGATCTTGCGTTTTTTGTTCCCTGTCAATCAGTATTCTAAAAGTTTTGTGGCTTCTCTTCAGGTTTTTCTTTCGAGGTGGTTATTGGAGACAAAGGAGCTGGACTGTTGTGCTGATGTTCAAGGTCCCTGTGTTTGCAAGGTTCTTAATGTTCATTGCTAGGACAAGTAGCATTAGTCCAAATCTCATCTCAGCTATTAATCCTGTAGTGTTAGAAAGTGTCTATGTGCTATTAAGTAACAAGCTACATTAACAACATGTGAAATACATCTTAACTCATGTCATTTGTTTGGCTTATGGTAAGCTGGTGACTAGTGTGTACTGTGTTGTGCCCTGGATAACCTTATGACCTGGAGTTTCTGGAGTTGTCATTTCAGTGGTTGCATCTTTTGAAGGTGTGCTCAAAATAATTGTTAGAAAACAGAGAAAAACTAATGCCTTTAAGTTGATCTGCAGCCTGGTGTTGCCTTAGCTTCCACCTTCACTCATTAACAGCACTTCAGAATTAGTAAGCTTCCTGATGGTGAGTGGTGTTTGAAATCATGGTGACTAACTTGATCCAGAAGCATTTTTTCCCAGGCCTTCAATTGCATGTATAGATTTATTTATTTTTTTTTTTGCTAGGAGATGGTTTAGATGAAGTCTGCAGGTAAAGGACATGGCTGATGAAAATAACAGCAGGTGGGAAGGTTCAGAGTTTAGTGGAAAGTGATTCCAAAGCAGCTTGTCACAAGGATACTTGAAGGGTAGCTTAAGGAAATACCATGGATTTAATTTCTCAGTGAAGCAGATGGCTCAGATACTCGGGCATGTGATGTAGGAGAGTTGTACCAAAAGGTTCTGCAACAGAAAATGGGAAAGTGGGCTTTAATATTCTGAGGTTTTTTGGTTTTATTGTCAGGTGATGTATGCTGGCTATCCTAAAGTCACTTCTGAAAACGGAGCTTTCAGTATACTGAGATCTATGTTATTTTACTAGGAAACTGCACAGGATTTTATATCTTGCTATCACTTATTTCCAGTCTGGGGTGAAGTGGCCTTTTCGTTAACCCTTCCAGAGCAACATTTAGTTGATGTCATGAACCCAGGAGAGTTATGAACCTGTCAGATCTGCATGGCTCTGGGAAGGACCTGGCTTGTCTCGGTTGTGCTTTCCTGTGGTTTGGAACACTAGTCACTGCTACCTCCTTGTCCCCTCTCTGTGCTGGCACTTTAAACTTACTGTCACTGCGATGTGTTACCTGTAGCTGCCTCCTTGTCTCCCTGTCCTTTGGTCTCAGGCTGGGGTTGCTTTGTGTGAAACTTGTCTTGTTAGGGCTCAGCCTAACGGGACAGAAGTCCATTCCATATGCTGTAGTTGCTGAAGGTCCTAGTTTTGAGAGTATAATATAGGAGTGTCTGATAGGGCAAAGCATTTTCCTGCCACCTGTGATGCCAGTTTAAACTGCAGGTTTTTCACTTGAATGTGACTTATAAGCAATGTATTAATGATTTGATCTTCAGTGAACTGTTTTTTCTTGCTCTGATGCTCAGTTTACTTTATGTTCCTGAAATAAGTAAAATAAAATTTTATTGAACATATTTTTGAAGTGCATTAACAAAAGCCATGATGTAATTGCAGTTAACCAGCATGCCAGCATTGCTTTTGGTGGGAAAGCTTCTTCATTTAATACAATTGCAAAATTTCCATTGGTATAAGATCTGTTCTGCTACGTAGAGTTGTACTTCAACAGTTTATTGGCTTCTTTTATGACACAGAGTTTTTCAAAATGCAGTACGTTGCTTGATTGAAGCAAATTGGTGGCTTCAGTTATATCTTCTGTAGCCTAAGATATAAGGTTTCTTTTATGTGTGGGCTTGGTTTTTATTGAAAATATTTAAATACTTACGTACTTCTGGTTTGTAGGTGGAAAATAGTAACAGTTCTACCTGTTAATTATTGATTATCAGGTGTTGTTTGATCTATGTTAATGCTGCTCTTGGGTAATGTAACCCTGAAGCCTGTTAAAAAAATCGGGAGGCTATGCTAATGTCTAGAAACATGTACAAAGTTCATGTTGAAAACTGCCTACATCAATCTATTCTTCATCCTATTTTTAAGATTAAAATGCACTTTTAGCCACATACTTGAGATTACTACTTATTTCGAGAACAAAGCAGCTCTGAAGAGTGTAGTTCAATGTCAGGTTTTATCAGCAGCTGCTAAAAGGAACAGTGCTGCTTTCCTCTGCTCTTTGCATGGTTGTTCCATGAGTAGCAGGGACGATGCTCTCTGGATGCAGGGAATGTGTGGCTGTCCCCAGGTGAGGGGGATTGCCCTGCTTCCCTGCTGGGAGCCAGCATCAACTGTGCCAGACAAGACTTGCCCCCTGTAGTTGCTTTCTGTTGAATTGTGCAGCTGGTTGATTTGTTAAGTTCAGCAGAAGATAGGCAAGTGATAGTCAGGTCAAAACTAAATGTAATGTGGAACTGCCTCTTCCATTAATGTTCCCAGACTAGAAGTTGGCTGCTTAGTCCCTTTGGATTTAGTCAACAGTCCATTTTTCAGCAGTTCTGTTTTGTTACAGTTTTAATTTTCATTGGCTTCCGTGCTAGAGTAAGGACTGTGTTAATGTGGTAGGTCAGGCATCTTCCAGCTTTGTCTTTTCTGAGCATCATTTGAAAACAACTTGCCTTCTGGAGAAATCATGTGTTGCTGAGGTCTGTCCTTTGACCTAACAAGTGTATTTTTTGTGTTCGCTGTGTGCTCATGTGTTTGCCACTGAGATTGTGTAAGTTGGTTCATTTAATGACTTCCTAGAGTGTGCCCCTCATGCTTCATTGTACACTCTAACATGTCTTTTGTCCCTAACTTGCTGTTTCTGAAGAGCTGAATGTAACCGATACAGGTAACCTACATAAGCCATGTGTATCGTGTATCAACTCTGAAAAATCTTGAAGCACTCTCATAAAAGACAAAATATAGGCTTAAAAATAAAACAATTTCCCAAGGTGTCTGTGATTTGTGTGCAACAGCATATGTCCAACACATATAGTGTTTTTATTTTCTTTATGGAGTTTGGATTAGAATTACTTTAACTTCTCTGTGAAATCCTAATCAACTTTACATGGATCTTAGCCACACACTTTTTACATGGTCTTTCTAAATTCATCCTGAAGGTCATTTAGTATACTGAGTTAGATAAATTTATCATTGTTCATAAATACATGCGTTTGCTTTTGCATATCTTTAGAAATGCCAAAATGTAACAGCAGCAACAAGGGCAAACACCAGAAATGGAACAGAAGTGAGGAACTTGCATAGCAGTGAGAAATTTAGCTCTGAGCTCCTGGCAGGAGGAGGCAAGTTAGTGCTGCTGATCAAATTTGTCCTTTCTGTGGATGTAGTGAGTAGCTGTAAAGTTGTATACATAGGTGTGAATTTCTCATATTTGTGCGTTGAGCATTTAGAATTATTTAGTGAGGATGGAAAAGCTGATAGCAGCTGCATCATTACAGTTAAAATCTAACTAAAACTGTTCTGAGTGTAAAAATCTTACTTGTGTCATGGAATTTGAACTATCTGAATTTCTTTAGTAATGAGAATCGGTAAATATAAATAGAATCAGATAATTGTTTGGTTTGAATAGACCTTTTATAACACCCTCAATTCCCTCAACCACTCCTCATCAGGCTCATGCTCCAGACGCTTCCCCAGCTTTGTTGCTCATCTCTGGACACAGCCCAGCACCTCAAAGTCTGTCTTGTAGTAAGGGGCCCAACACTGAACACAGCACTTGAAATGTGGCCTTATCAGTGCTGAGAACAGGAGGACAATCACTGCACTGGTCCTACTGGCCACACATTTTCTGATACAAGCCAGGATGCCCTTGACCTTTCAGGAATTCAGATCTAATTTTGTTGGACATAGCACAAATTTACTGTGTGCAACTAGGTTTACTCTCTGTAAACATTAAGAAACTTGGAGCTAAGTTGACTTGGAGTCACCTGTTTAGAGAAATTATGTAAGATAGGAGTAGTAAAAAAAAAAAAACAAATTCCTTTTCTTTGTTAATAATTAAAAGGTCAAATTTTCTTCCCAAGCTTTAAGTAAGCTGGAGTGAGCAGTATAGTTGATAAATA
Organism: Urocolius indicus; assembly: GCA_013401255.1. Classification (NCBI taxonomy): domain Eukaryota; kingdom Metazoa; phylum Chordata; class Aves; order Coliiformes; family Coliidae; genus Urocolius; species Urocolius indicus. Next base: position 627,998 of record WBNH01007660.1, on the reverse strand, counting down.
CAGATAAGCAACCTTATTAAAAACCACATTAAAGGGATATGGTTTTTACCTCACTGAGTAGATGCATGGGAAGAAGATGATTAACTCTATTCACAAATCCATTTGTGGTGCATGCTTGCCCAAGAAGGGACCAAGTTTATTTATTGATTAGAATTAATTTTATCCTAACCTTAGAGTTTGGTGAAGTTGAGGAGAACAGGTCTTCACACATTTTCTGATAGCTGTGTGGTGTAGCGTTTCCCTCCTGAGACAAGCCTGTACAATGCCCACAGGATGGTGAAACAAGGGGTGAGACTGCGACATCCATCCTAATGACATTAACCACACTGCACATCATGTGGGACTTCACTTTCCTACCATCATACTCAGAAATGATTATTTGCAGTTCAGATGTAGACTTTTAAAACATGGTTTATGATGGAAGATAAACAAAATGTAGCCGATTTACTTAGCAGACTTTAACAGAGGAAAACCTGACGTTTCTTTGAAACTACAGAATGTCCTGTGGTGCAGCAACACCAGGAGTTAAAAACCACTTTTTCTTTACCAGCTGCTGTAGCATCAGTGGGAGGAAGTGGGCAAATTATATGCTGTTAAGCAATTCCGTTTGATGCTGTCTCTGTTACGGCACATTGAAAGTATTGCAAAGCACACACTGAACTTATAATTCATGCTTACAAATATTGTGTGCCATTTCCTTCCACTAAATGTCCAAATCTGCCTTAAAGACATGAAATTTTAGACAGCCTCCTAGGTTAGCATTGCTTGTGACCTACTTTCTGAAGTCAGAATTTTATTTGTAATGGTACAGAGCATTTGGAAGAGGTTTGCCAGAGTTTCTGTTTTCTATTTCATATAAATTGACCTGTTATTTGAAACCCATTACACATGTACTGTTTTGTGACCCTATCTAAAAATACCAATTTACTTTTGTATGTTAAAAGTACTAATTAAGAAGTAGGAATTTGTGCTTAGGGCTGTGAATTAATAGTAAATTGCTTTAGAGAAACATCTAATTAATACAACTACTATTTTTTTTTTTTGATCATTCACTTTTATCAGTGTAAAATACATAAAAGTGCAAAAACTAGAAATGTGGCTTTTTAAAGAGATATTGCCAAATTTATATTTTGCAATGCTTGCTGCTAAATGATGTCAGCAAATTGAAGTATTAACTTTGCCACTGTCACAAACGGAAGTAGAAGTTCGTTTGAATATTCTCTGATGTATTTCATTTTGTTTAACAACTGTAAAATGTCATACTCTGAGACAAAATTAAAAAGAACAAGGAGCTATTTATCAAACACAGTAGAGCTTAAAAATGAGAGTTGTTAAAATTTTGACCTCTTCTGTACAAATTAATGTGATTATGTCTTGCACATAAATGATTTTAACTGTTTCTTTCCCTCTTAAAATAAAAGGTGGCTTGAATGAGTCACAGCTTCTGTTTTAGTAAATTGTTCATGGGATAGGCAGGGTCAGGAACAACTGGGTTAAACCAAGAGATTATTTGAAAAATCTAGGGCATGTGCTCTCTCTGTTCACTTGATTGGTTTTCATAATTCATCCTTGTTTCCACAGCAAAGAACAGTGTAATATGTGAAAACAAGAAGCAGGTTTCTTTCTTTTGTTCTCCTTCATCTCTCTAATATTATTGGAGAAGGTTAGTGAAGTGAGGGGAAAGTCTTATTGTATGTGAATGTTTAGAATGTGAATCTTGGTTTGTTTTGTGAAATTCCATGGGATCTGCAAGGCAGATGCTCTTTTGGGATGTCTGTCTGTGACTCTGCTTCAGTTCTTTTCTGTTTGACCACAGGTACATGAAGAAGAGAAGAGATATTTCCGCTTATCAGAGATGATGTGGAGAGACACGTTGTGAGTAACTGTTGTGTGTTTTCTAAAAAGCCCATAGTGCTAATATGGGTATTAAATGTAATTTTTCCCCCCTAACTTAGAATAAATGTGCCATTTGCCTAAGTTTTCTTTGATTCTGTAAAGCTGTGAATCTTGAGCCCTTGGTGGAAACTGTAGACAAAGCTGATGGCTGAAACAGAGATGGAAGACAGAGCAATAGAATATGTATGTTTTCATAAATTATTAACTGTGGTACTTAACTTCTCTGTAGTGACCAATCTACCAAAGGCTTTTACTGCTGACTGCTGAATGTGTTCTTAATATCAGTAAAAAACCTTCACATTGGGTGTCTAGGTAACCTTTAGAAGGATTAACTTGGTACTCACAGAATCTCTTCTATTAAGCTTACAGGTTCCATCTATTCTACATGACAGGTTATTAGCACTTTATTGTCCTTGTCTAATTTAATTTGGATTGGAAGTCTTATATATTTGCCATAAAGAAGATGAGAGTAGTAACTGTCAATAGAAACTTTCCTGAAAGTTCATAGTTCCTGTCTGCTGGAGCACAATAATATTCAAAGAGTACGCAGATAAACTTTGCTCTCAAAATATTACAGAAAAGGGAGAACCTCTTGGTGGAATATCACTGTGCCTCACTAAGTATTTAGAGGATTTTCTTTTATGGAAACAAGGTAATTTATCATCACAATTAGGTGATGCAATGTCTTATTCGTCAGACAGACTCCATAAATATGCTATGTTTCTCATGCTGTAGATTGATCAGCTAACTCTTTCTTTTGAGGCAGTTAGTCCCCAAGGATTTCTTTATAACAGTCTTGGCCAGGTGCTGGATTCTTTATGAAGCATCAGGAGAAGTCCTTGTGCTGATCCAGGAGATAGTGTTGATTTGGTTTACTCTGTGACCATGAAGTGGCTTGTTGTGGCCTCAGTCCACGGAGACTTTGTGACAGTTGACTGAGTAGCAGTGACAATATGGAATATTGCTTAATAATATAACTTCTAAGAAGAATAATAATGCACATTTTAAGTAAACATTACTTTCTTTTGTGAGCAACCAAAGTAGTGGATTATCTGTTTTCTCAGTCATGTCACATGTCCTCCTTGTGCTCAAGTTCTGGTCAGGATCTTGTCTTAGAACTTGTGGGCAGAGCTTCCTCCTGGAGCTCTTTGAACTGCTGTGGTCTGCCTCTGAGATAGTCATCTTCTGGCAGTCACATAGGGATCTGCTATTTCCTTAGACTATTTCCTTCATGGATGGTACTGTTTTTAAAAGTTTTAAAGTGTCCATGTTTAAATTCTTCAAACTCAACAATAGAGATTTGTGCTGTTAGTAATGAGGTGAGGCAATATGATCAAATAATTGATTTAGTTCAGATTCTTTAATTTCAATGTTTTAAGCTGCTTCCTTAGGATAAAAGAGCCTTGGCTAACTTGAAATCTTTAGCTTTTTTTTTTTTTCTTAAAAGCAAAAAAAACTCTGTTGCTGTAACTTTCTAGAAAGCATAATGGTGCATAATGGTTGGGTAGCCATCTGATCTGAACAGGCTTGCATAAGTTTATGCTTTAGTGTGTTAGAGAAATACAGTTGTATTTCCTTGCCAGCTGGGTGTCACTTTACAGAGCTTGGAAAAAAATTGTAGTTGAGAGAGGATTCTTTTTTTTTTTTTTTAATGAGGTATCTTTGTTGTTAGCAATTCAGTGAAATTGGAATTTGAATGATCTCCTTAATAAGAAATATACTTTAGGTATGAATATTCCAAGTGCCAGTCTACATGCCTCAGTTACTGCTGATATATACACTCAAAAAAAAAAAAAAGGTACATACAGGTGTTGACTATATTTCAGTGTGATAATTTTCAGGAAAGGCTTTGTGAAAAATAGACAACAGTTGTTATGGGGCTAGCATTTAGTTTATACAGATGATTGCTGTTAAGGAACTTCTGGTTGCATAGCAGTCAGCTTCTCATGGTCTTCAGCTTATGGTTGGGTCAGGTTGTGCTCTGAATCTTAAGAAAGCAGGTAAGGCTTAGAGCCACTGACACCTGCCGTGAACAGTTTCTGGATTTGCCTACATTAAGACTCCTTTGTGTCAGCATTAGTAGCTGCAGTAGCAGGTAATATCTATCTGCCTAGTTTAATGATTTCTTATGGGATTATTGCAGGGATGAAGATGGATGAGATACAAAAGGATAGCTTGTGAATTCTATGGAGTTGAGTCCTTGTTGCAAGGTGCATGTACAGGAACTGGTTTAACAGTTCTACTTGAGCCTAACCTTGTCCTTAACCTCTGTGCTGTAATACCTCTCTGAAGCAATATTTATACAGTTATATAATGTTTGTGTGCTGTATAATGGAATCTGCTATTTACTGTTAATGTTTTCTTTGTTGTTGTTGTGGTTATTACTGTGCAGTATTTCAGGTTAAAAGTGGAAAAATGTTTCACCTTTTGAATGTTCAAGCAGCAAGCTTTGAAGGGCTTAAAATATGTACTTCAACTTAGTCCATTAAATTAAAAAATAGCTTTGCTCCTAAAATGAGAATGTACAATGAAAACTTTTTGTGTTCAGTAGTGTTGACTCCTACATTCCTAAACTTAAAAAAATACTAATTCCGAAGTATCCTAGATTATTTCTACAGTTTCAAGTTAATTATTCAGTACTGAAGCCAACACAGAGACGCACACTCGATTCCCTATGCCGATTTTTTTTCCTGATAGCTGAAGGAAGGTACCTTATTATACTTGACATTTGCCCATGTCTGAGTAAGTCTAATTTGTGCAATAGTAACAGGTACTTGAGCTGTGCCCTGGGTAATGGGTAGATTAGGGGTGTATGTGACATGAAAGGGATATGTTGTATCTAAGCTATTCAGTTTCCTCGAGAATGGACTAAATGTTCCCTTGGCCTTCCCTGATCTTAGTAACCACATAAAGCTTTATGCCCTTAAAATAATTGACAGTCAGCAGCTGGTTTCTTACCAGGATTTTTTTTCACTGCCCGTGAGGAGAGAGTGGGATCCAACTGTCGTGAGTCCTGTTGTCTTCCTGGACATAATACAGGTTTTTCTTGTATGTATGGGGTTGCTTCTGTATACTTTATTAAAAAAATCCATTGTTTATCTAATACAACTTTTGTCATTTCACCAGTTTGTGGACATTTATGGGTGGTGAGGAATGAGCTTTAATATGCTGAATTTGTAGCTGTAGGTGATGTGTATCAGTGAAAGGCTTTGTGAGGGATGGAGCTTCTTCACAGCTTACTGTCCACAGCCTGAAATACAGCCTGAAGTGGTAGATGTGGAAAGAGGTGCCTTTGCTACAGTCTGGAGAGCCATGTCTATGGGGTCTACTGGATATGAAGTGCTGGTTGGGAAGCTGTCTCTGCTCTTTGTGAGGCTGTTGGCTATGAAGCTGCAGCAGGCAGGCGGAGGCATTAATTTAGATGCAAGGTAGAGGTCAGAGGCAATGTTGTCTTCAAGGACAGTAGTGTGCAGAGAGTGACTCATTTGAAACAAACTTTAGAAATAATTCTCAAAGAGAGGAAGGGCCTCTGATGACTTGTGGCAGATAGAAATTAGTTGATTACAGTTTCAGTAAAAGTGTGCTCTGCCTATGTGCTGTCTGACATCTCACTTAATGAGTGTATTAGAAAACAGGTGTGTTTTTAAACTTTAATTACAGAAATATTTGTATTAAATGCATCTCTGTATTTGCTTTGAAATTTAACAATGTCTCTGCTATTGTCAGACTTGTTGCTCTTAGAGTTCAAATTAGGAAGCCCTTAACGTCCAAACCACAGATTGACTAGAGAGCCAAGATCCATTAGGGCACAGATGCCGGGGTACTTAGGCAATGAAATGATCCCATTTTAGCTCAGGAGCACAGAGGCATGATTGTGCTTCTGCAAATGTTACACAGAGGTTGGAATTGCTGAATGGTTTTGAGATAATAGGTTTGATTGCATTAAGTCTGTATAAAGGTTTTTCTTTGCCTGTGTAGCAGCTTTAGCAGTTTATTTTGCTGTCTGTACAATGTCTTGCCAAAGGTCACTGTAGCTATGCAGAGAAACGGTTTGTGTTCTGATTTGGTGCAAGCATCTTTCTGGACCATTTTGAGATGTGTTAGAATGACGAGGGCAAGACAGTAGATCTTTTTGGAGTTTTGCACTCTGAATATTGGTAATGCTGCTATTGCCAGCTTGCATCCAGCATGTTTGACTGTATTTTTTACAAGCTAGATGTTAACATTGCTTTAATAGTGCCCTGTGTACAGGCTAGTTTTGCAGAAAAATACATAAAACAAGAACTGCTTGCACTGATTTTAAATATGGTTTTGTATTATGGAGTTCAGTGTAGTGGATCCTGTTCTAGTCAACAGTCTCACTTACTTTTTAGTGTATGCATCTTATCTGAAATTACACTGCTTGTAAATGGCATATCAGGAAGTCTGAACTCATCCAGAATATGTGACTGCTGAATGGCTTTGGAAACAGGATGTTGATTTATTTTTTTAGCATGGTAAGGAACACAGTTGTAGTCTTTTAAATTAAAGAGAAAAATCCTTGCTGAATATTTTTTAAATGTCTCTTTGGTGCCCTCTTCCAATGCTTTGCTCCTGAGCTCAACAGATGTTGCATTTGGAGGTTTGCAGCTGGATCAGAATGGCCTCTGATGATAAGGTCTGAATGTGGTATTGTGCTATAAGGGTCAACAGCAATCTGCTTGCATCTCTTGTCATCTTTTAGTTTTTGTGGCTTTTGATCAGAGATTGAATTTTTTTTTGTACTGGGTTTGCAAGAGGCAACGTATTAACTTAACAATTGCTTCTTACTTGCACTTGCTTACCTGACAACCTGGAGCTTCTCGCTGCAAAGGCTTGCAGATAGTCAGCCTCACTTGTGAGAGTCGTGTGTTTTAAATTATATACCAAAAGAAAGTTAAGAACTTTCTTATGAAGCAGATTTCTCTTTTTTTTTAACTTAATCCATATGCATGACTCTGTGACAAGTTTATTTTCATCTTTTGAATGGAAAGATGCTGTGCTTTCTCATAATTCTGTGTACATGTGAAAATGCTGTGAAAAGTACAAGTTAATTTGTTCCTCAAATGTGATTTTCAAACAAAGCATAAAAAGAAACCAACCCAGCTTTAGTCTTAATAGTTCTCTAATCCAAGATTTCTGTGGATTTTTCTAATTTACTTATCTAGCTGCACTTGTGTCTGCTTTTAGGTATCTGAAGACCAGTTTTAGAACAAGGAGACAGAAACAGTTACTTATCAAATGTTTCAGTCTACTTTCTGTCTTAAAATATACTGAAATCACCATTCTGCCTTTCCTGATTACAGTCTACCTGTTATTTAATCTTTTTGTACTTATTCTTTTTTCTAGAAAGAAAAATTGCAGAGTTAGGGCAAGAGTAGAAGTGCTCACCTTGCCTCAGAAGAAATTCCAACAACTTTATTTCAGTGTCTTCCTTTCTTGAAAAAAAGAAACATAATAAAGGAATAATTATATTTTAACTGACTGAGCTTGATTTCAGGAAGCTATAAAATTGTTTACATTTTTATCTTGTGCTGCACTTTGCCCACCTGTAATAGCTTTATCTGATGCGATTAGTTTTTTGGAGTGACTGCTTCCAAGAAACGAGGAAAATCAGTACGCCTCCAGTGCAGTATCCTGCTGTAGAAAAGAGATGTGTGCTCTTGTCTTTGTTAGTTTTCATGCTTAATAAAACAGAAAAGATAAGCTTAGATGCCTGAAGTTTATAATGAAATAGCTGCTGGTCAAAAGTTTCTGGCACTATTTGTAAGGGGGCTTCATTGTCCAAGAATGTGGGATTTGTTTTCTCAGGATGTGACAGGGATTTATTTGGTGCTTTTCTGCACTGCTATGTGAAATGTAACAGCATGAAGAAGTGTTTCAGGAAGGAAACAGTGGTGGCAGTATTTGTTTTCCCTTGTAGGTGTTGAAAACATTGCTGCATCAAATGGCATTGTTCTCGACTAGCAATTTTCTGTTAATGCCACTTAAGACTTCCACATTTTTCAATTTGATTCTTAATGCCATTTAAGCCTTTACTTCAACTAGATAAATACAAAGAACTGTTTTGACCATTCTTATAAAAATAAATGCTCAATTATTTCTATTCCAAAGGCTGTATTGCTGTTAAATCTTTGCATTATGGACGAAAGAAATCTAAAAGCTGTTTCTGTAGTTTCATTGATTGAACTTGTGTACTTCGATCTCAGTCTAAACAGGTAATTCATGGGACAGTAGTATAAATTATTGAAGTTATGTTTTGACAGTAGCCAAACAATTTCTGAAGAAGGATGCCACTCATCAGTATGCTGCTCTCTGCTTCCAGGGGGATTTTTCACTAGTTGTTTGATCATGAATCAGATTTTCTGCTTGTTTTCAAAACAGATGTACAAGTGCCTTTTGTCTGCTGGATGGGTTTATGGTGACTTGAGCATATTCAGTCTCAAGTTTCACTTTTCAGACTTCTATATTAGTAAAATTCTTATGTACTGCTGTCACTCAGTGAATGCATAGAGCCTTTTAGTAGTGGTTTGGTTAGTCAGTTCTGCTTAGCACAAAGAGCGGCTGTTTAATGAATAATACTGTAAGACTTGGAAGAAAAAAATAGAGTTTTCCTTAGGACAGAGTTACGTTCTCTTTGTCCTCAAAAGATGTCATTGTCTAGTAATCACAAACACTACCTCTTCATCCTATGTCCCTCAAGTTATTCTGTTGTACTTGATTTTATTTAGTAGTCATACCCCACTCTGTTCGTGTCAGTGACGTTACAGGCATTTTCTCTCCTTCTCTTTAGGTCTGTTAATTTATGTCCTTCCTTTTTAAGCATATGCACTTGATTATTTTAGAAGCATGTTTTCATTTCAAATGAGAATATTGGCATTTTCATATGAAGCCTTTTGAATATATTCAGGAGAGAACTAAAGTTAGAAAATAAAGAGCTGCGAAAAATCCAGTGGATTTTTTTGAGGAAGTGACAAGTTTCATATTCCTTGGACACTTGTGCTGGTCACAACTGGTCTCAGTATTGTGTGTATGACAGAATATTTGTTCTTATTTGGAAGGAAAGGATTTCTTAACCTCTGTCACACCCTTTCAGCTTTCCAAATTCCTTTTTTTAACCAACCTCTCCAACTTAACAAAGTAAAAACTCACTGCTTTAATGTTGTCTTGCATTTAGATAAAATATATGTTTGGAGTTAATTTTTTTTTTTTAAATTGACTAGGTTAAAGGTAATGTTTTCTCTTTGGAGTATCTGCAAAAAAGCACAAAAGTTGCTCTTGTATGACTAGAAATTTATGTGCAGGCTTCAATATTTTGGAAGCATAACATAGAGTGTACTCCTATTAATTTTTTTTGCCTGAAGAAAGAAACGATGGTTCAAAGCAGAGACACTCTCTTTCATATTTAAAAGCTGGGGTTTGGGTTTGGTTCAGATATGTTTCTGGGTTAACTGCAGTTAAAATCCCTTTGTACATGGCTTCTGGATCCTAACATCTGTCTTAATGCAGCTTTGCTGTGTATGGTTTGTAAACCAGTGCCTTTGACACATGAAGTGTTTGCAATTTGATGTGGGAAGTAAATAGGTGTGGATCTAAAATAGTTTAAAGGAAGTAAGCCTACTGCATTAGTGAGATGGGTAAACTTGCAAACTAGGCTAGCTGCTTGGGGAATCAAGCTGCTTTGTCCTCTGTTCAATACTGTATGAGCAGTTTTTTTCTGAAAAGATCTCTCTGGAAAGTTCTCCAACTGGTAACATGTTGGTAGCGGTGTAATGACATCTTGTCCTGATTGTCACCTTCTTGTTTTTGTTTCTCTACCTTTGTCTTCTGTCTGTATTGGTTGTAACTGTTCTCTTGATGACAAGTGCTGTGTGTAGTGTTATGAGTAATTGTTTCTCAGCTGAGTTTGGTGTGTGGTTGAATTCATCCAGTTGAAAACAGGGACTTTATCCAAAGTGATTTGCTGCTTATAGTAAGGTGCTTTAGAGTCCTAAATCTAAAATAATCTGCTCAAATGGTGTATATAGTGTTCTCCCTTTGTGAGAGTGTGGGATTTATTTTCTGCATGCAATTTAACCATTGTGATGCTATATTTAAACTGGGCTTATCACTTCTCGGTGCAGACTGGCACAGTTCTTGAATTCATAATGCATAGAACATTGAAAAACTTCAACTCCTATTGTTTAAAAAAGTAATCATTTTATTATACAGTTTAACCTGTCTCAGCTAGAAGCTGATCATCTAAATAAATAGTTTTGAAAGAAAAATTGTCTTGACAGGCAACAAAGCTATCTTAAAATTTCTTATTCTCATAAATGCTTTTGGTACTTTTTGTCCAGCCATAATCAATATCTTTTCCATATAGTGAAATATGGAAGAATTGCAGTGTTCTTCAGTCATGAAGGGAAGGAGAAGAAAGCACAAAACTTTTATGTGTGTGCCTCTGATTGGTTTAATTTCATTTTGCCGATAAGAATGGAAGACAACTAATTTTGAAAAGGGAAGTATACCTTTATTTGTGAGTGCTAAATGGTTTGTTACTTCCTACATTTATAAAGAAATGAATAAAAGAAAGCCCCTAAACAACTGAAGGATGTGTATATTTGAGTCGAAGGGACTCCTCCAGTGCTAAAAAAACTTGCATTATAGAACCCAACAGATAAAAAACATACTTCTACTTGTGTAGTTTGTTTTTCTAATGATAGAGAGATTCTGTATGTATCTTGGTGATCTTTCTGATGATTCTGTTGTCTTTGGACATCTGGGATGTGGCTGTGATTCAGGTTTTAATTCACTTGAATGGAAAATTGGACATATCTTGGAAAGTAATTCCACAGTGGTGGAGGCTATGCTGGAAAATCAGGATACTTGGTTTTGCTTGAGCATTCACTGTATGGGAAGATCAGTAGGTTTTAATCTGAAACTGATTTGTTTTAATGAGCTACACTTAAAGCTTGCTAATGTTGTTAAAGATTTCTTGTAAGAATGAGAGGTAGTAGGTTGCGTCTGCATCAATGTCCTGCCCTGGACAGTGGAAGTTGAAAGAGCCATTAAGTTTGCACATGATCTGCAGAGGTGTAATAGATGTATCCTTGCAGGAACAGTGTATCCTTGCAGGAACAGTGAAGGCTGTTGAAGGAAACAACCCAGTTTCTTAGAGAGTACATTCTGCTATGGCTTGGTGACTACCAATCCTAAAACCAGATGGGTATGGAAATCTGAAATCCAGATATCAGTGTGACTACTTTGGTTTATAGTAAGTTTCACAACCAAAAAGGGCAGTGCACTGTTAAAATGCAGAAGTATGTCTGTGACAGAAAACTTTCAGCTATAACTACTAGTACTCTACCTTGTTATGATAGTGTGCATATATTTATGCCTGACCTTCCCATGACATTAATGAAACCTGAGCATCTTGCTAATCTCCTTCCACCTTCCAAAGCTGTTACCACATCCAACTCCATCCCGTTGAATTCCAAATGTTTCGAGCATGCAACTGCTCTGTTTTAAATTCCAGACTTGTAGTTTCGTTCTTGTGCTCCAGCTCACCTGTGGAATCAAAGCTGACAGCCAGGTGAGTAGAGGTGTTATCAGCCAATGATCTGGAAGGAAACTTAATTTGAAGTGAATGTTTTAAATCTTCAAACGCTCTCAATTTACTTCTGTTGTCCCAAAGAGCATAGAGGTCATGTATCAACAAGTCAGCAAGTTCCTCTACCTCTGCTGGACAAGGATAGCAAAGCGGTTTTCATTTGCTTAAATGTGGATTGACATGACTTGAGAGAGTCAGCGGTGTGGGGGTGAAGCAGAACATTAGAACTGAAGCAGAGGAGTTTGCGGGCTTTGTAAAGCCATTCCCTCCTGGCTAGAGCAGCATCTTTGGCTGTTGTCTGGGCACTTTGCTCTTACAGTGAGGTTTTCTCTTCTCTTTTTCCGTCTCCCCAGTAATTAGAGCTCCAATGTGACTGTTCAATTCTGTTTTCAGATAATTAGAGCTCAGTCTGTATAGTAAGGGACATAGTAGTCTGTCTTGGGCTTTGCTCGGGGCTTTTTTTTTTTGTGCCAGGACATCAGTGAACTGTCATTGTAAACCGGAAATCCTTTTCGTTGCTGCTGTTCAGTGGGGTGTGACAAAGATGAGGGGTAATTAAGTGATGCATGATGGCTGGATCTGAAGGTTCACTAGCAATCTCTCTGCTATGCAAGGTTTTAGGAGTAATGAGGAGTGTTGTTTAAGAACAGGAATGGCCTTGTTCTCTGAACAGTTAACATACTGGCTTATAAGACCATTTACAACGCAGAACTTGGGAGCCAAGGGAGGGATAAAGAGGGTAAATGACCTGAATCACATTACTGGAATTTGCTGTTAAAAAGAATTTATTATGTGCATTCAACAAACAAAGCTAAGGCTCAATAATTTTATTCTAGTTTTACATTTGCCCTTTAGATTCTGTCTGTTTTCATCAGATTACAGCTATGAAGTAAAAGGTTAGTCACACTGTGCCTTGTGCATTGTTCTAGGGTGTTGGAAGAAAATAATCTCAAATAGATAGCTACTTTGCAAATACTGGATTTAGTTATTTTACATCAAAGTGCTTGATATGATGACTGAGAATCCTGAACAGTTTTTAACTGTTAATGGAATGTAATTATTTAACATCCCTGGTAGTCTTCAGAGAGGTCTTTTTAATAAATCAATATTTTGTGCTTGAATTGAGTATTGCCATTGCCCCCCTCCCCCTAAAATCCCTGAAGACACTTGCCAGGACCCAGCCAAATTTTGTCATATTTTAAAAGACTATTATCCCCAGCAGCTGCTTTTTGTGGTGCAGTGTGTTGTTCATTTGCTTATATTTCAACTTCAGTGAAAGAATCAAACAGAAGAAGGTATGTTTGTGCATGTTGTTGCTTGATTCAGGATATGAGCCAGAACATAAGGTTGCAGAAATTGGATGAGAAGCATGAAAGAAAAAACCTTCTTCTGTAGTAGTTTTTATATAATACTCCCGTGGCCCAGCAGTTGCTGTAGCTGTTGGTTTCCCTGCATAGGTTTATTATTCACTGGATGGTTTTTATTTCAGTGTTCCCAGAGACTCTTGTGGCAAATGTTCATCTTATCTCAAGCTGCCAAATGCTTCAAGTTCAGTACTGACCTTATTGAATATCTGGCTTATTGCCCTGCCTTCCTCCTTTCTTAATCTCACTGCTGTATCGTGCTTTTTGGATTTGGAATAGTGTATGGCTGGCTCAGCAGAGTTTTCCCAGGTGCACCCAGAATTAATCTTACCTTCTTTTTGTGTTCCCAGTATATGCCAGTCAAAGACCTCAAAAGCTTCAGCTTGCAAGGATTTTAGTGTCGTAAAAGTATTGAGTTCATTTGAGATTGCCTTTGTATCACAAGACACCAATACTGCTTTCAGTTTAGAATCAGTATTCAAAGTACGTGAAGAAATGCTTTGCTAAACTGCCAAAATCTATGCAGTGGCAGTTACAGATGTCTGTAAATACATGGACAGGCAAGAAACAGTTCAGGCATGACTGGTGTCAGTGCTTGGCTTATTAAAATAACCACATTTAAAAAGAAACCCCTTTTCATTATGTGGCATTCTAGCATTGCATTTTCCAGGCAACACTTTGTGCAATATACAGCAAGACTTTGTTCACGTGGCTGCAGTCACATTGTGCCTGGTCTGAATAAGTATCTTGATTCTTCTGAGGTAGTATTGTGCAGCTTTGGTCTTACGTTAATTATTTCTGAGCTTCTTTGAAAACCTTTCAGGCATATAAAGTGGTGTTGCAGCATTATTTCTGGTATTGTTTGTGATGAAACTAACGTTTTGTACTTGTCATGATGTGTATACACCCTTCTGCGTATTATCATTTAGTTTTGTGTGGGCAAAATGGTAATTACATCATCTCCAGAAACCAAATTGCTGAACTTAGGAGTAAAAAACTTTAATTGTAAGAACAGATTAGAGCAAAGTTTGTTTAATGTAAGTTTTGTTTGGTTTGGAGATCCAGGAAAATGATCATATAATGGGATATGTACTGCTAAGAGCTGAACGTATGTAACTGAAAGAATATGAAAAGGCTTGTGGGAAGGTGTGATAAGCAAGCGGGGATCCTTATACATGTTTTTGTGTATATCAGCTGGTTCTGCTGCTTATACATAACTACTTGAGCATGGGCTTGGGTTTGTCTGATATCTACATCAAGCTTCCTAAAGATGTTTCAAATTCTTGTAGTTAAAGTTGAGCAGTTTGAAGTTAGTGAAGAATTAGAGCCAGAAGTACCCAATTTGTGCATTAAAAATTGTTTAAGGTAGGAGAGTTGCTCGATGCTGGTCTTGTGAAGAACAGTGGAACATCAGAGTTGACACGCTTGGAGTCGGTTATCCACATATTTTATTAATGTTATTTCATACCTAATTCTGTACCTTCTTTCTTCCTTCACTGAAGATGTGCTGCTTTTTCTGCTTGGGAAATTGTCAATGGAAATTTGACATATAGAAATGATTTAATACTGAAAGCTCAGGTTAGAAATTATGAATAATATCTTAAAGTAGTTTTATACTCATCCTTCCTTGTGTGCTTAGCAGTACAGATTATGCTGCATTGATCCAAGCATAATACAGAAGGAATAGTGTTTATACTTGTTCTTACATTTATATTTGCCTTATGATATTAATGAAGTAGTGGGAGGTGGGGTGAGGAAGTTTGATATCTGGTCTTAAATGTGACAGAGTCACCTACTGTGCCTCTGAAAACAAACCACTTCTAAAAAATTACATTTCACAGTTGCTTCTGTGCTTCTGTCACAAGAAATGGTTACTGAAAAGCTGATGGTGTAATAGCTGAAGCATGTTATGTGAAGGAGTTTCCTCTGTTACTTTTTCACCAGACAGCTGGTAGTTTCATTTTGAACCTTTCTCTTCATGGTGTTGCAGAGCTGATGAATAATGACTCTCTCTACACCTTTACCATTCCTTTTGTGACACCACAGGTTCTTAATGTATTTCTTCTTGCCTATCTGCTTTCCATGCTAAGGCCAATCTGCAAATTGTTCTTTGTACAGAAGCCTCTTCACAAGCTTGCTGATCTTTTTCACTCTCTCTTTTATTCCTTTGCTGTAACTGATGAGATGGGGCAAAAAGCCGAGTAGCTCGTATCTCAAACCTGGTAACATGGGACAATGATACTGTGTTTGCCCCAGGCTTAGGAACTTTAAGGATGGACACAAGCTAGTCCAAGCTTATGATGTTGTACAAATCAACTGAAGCTTGAAAGAAAAGTAGGGTTTCACATCAGTCCTACTTGAAGTGAGCTTTCTGATTATCCTGGTTTTTTACCATTTAAGTACTTATTTTCATAAATTGCCATGCTATCTTATAGAGCAGTTCTTATTAATACCAGAAGGTGGCATAACTGATTTTCCTAAAAGTGCTTTCTTAGTAAGAAGCACAGGATGCTACTTATTTTAAAGCTGTAGGTCAAATTTTGATCTAAAGCAAGTTTTATCAATTTCTCCCTTAATAGTTAAGGGAGCTATTTAAAGGTACACTCATTCTGCTATTTTTTAAAAATATGAAAAACTCTAGTGGCATCCATGCTGTCTTTTACATCTGAAGTTTCTGAAGTTGGAAGTAGTTTA
Organism: Urocolius indicus; assembly: GCA_013401255.1. NCBI lineage: Eukaryota > Metazoa > Chordata > Aves > Coliiformes > Coliidae > Urocolius > Urocolius indicus. Next base: position 612,434 of record WBNH01007660.1, on the reverse strand, counting down.
ACTGATGTGTGGGATGAGAAGTTGTCCATCATGTATGTAGTGGAATTGTCTCCTCAGCTGGTTTCCCATGAACGCTTTGCTAATTTATAAAACGAGACCAATTCCTGTCTGTTCTGAACTCTTCAGGTTAGCTGGTACAATGATACATTATGAATATGATAACATACAATTTACAGTTTTGTGTTGTAGAAACTCTAACCACTTACACATAGATAGGTGTAGCAACGTTAAGTGTTCGAAACAGTAACCTTTTCTGTGCCAAAAAAGACCAATAAGCATTTAAATTAAAATCTCTTATCAGCATAATATGTATTTCATTCTAGCAACCTGGAAACCTATTCTTTTTGCAGTGGTGCCATGCATTTAATGGCAAGTTGACATAATAAGGCATTAGATACCATGTTATGTGATGAGTTCCTCCTTAGAGAGATCTAGGCAAAGTTTTGGTAGAGGGGGTATTGGTGCAGGGGTGCCCTGGGTGGGATGAGGCTGTGACCACCCTGGGCCAGACCCATCTGGGGTTTGTTTTGCTTTAAGCCCTTTTTTATTTTGGTTGAATAAATTGATGTAGAAGAAAACCAAAACTTGATATGTTGAGCTATCTGGAATTTTTTTTTCTTTCCTTCAGCACCCTCTGGCAGGCAAACAACTGAACTGCAACTGCTCTATTTTGGCTGTAAAAAAAGTAGATAACTGCAGCTGCAGAAGGTGCTGAAATCTGAATATTTCTTGTTTTAGCTGACTTTTGTACAGTCTCTTGGTGCAATGTCGGTTCACCCAAAGGACCTTTACATCTCATCTATTGATTTCTATTTTTCCTTATAATGTGGTTTGTCCTGAGCCTGCTGTGATTCTCTGGGGCAACACAGAGGAGTGATGTGAGTGTTTTGCATAAAAGTCTAGTGTTCTTTGCAGAATTATATTTTTTTTTCTGCTGACTGAATTGCTGCCAGGGCAGGTTGGAAAGGAAGTGATGCAGCTCTGCTATCGGTAGCTGTCACCCTCGCCCACCTCATGCAATCCTCTCCTCCTTGGGTGAGTGTTTTTTCCAGTTCTGTGTTTCAAAATGACAGTGTTCTAGGGTGAAGTGATGTGATCACATGTACACCATGATAAAGATGTAGAAAACTGCCTAGAGAGTGCAGTAGTGCAGGGGAAATGGCTCAGCAGTGAGACCTGTAGAAGCTGCAATGTAAACCTTTCTCAAAGCATTGAACTTCAATTTTCTTTAGGAGTCAGATGAAGTTTTACGAAATAAAGGTTTATAATCAGGAGACTTAAAACTTCTTGATGTAAATATGTCATTGTTTTCAACTCAATATGTTTAGAATTCTTCTCTGGGCCTTTCTAAAAACAGCTTGTGTGTAGACTTGTCTGTATGTACAATTATTTTATGCAAAGCATTATGTCCTCATTTAATCCTAAATTATGCAAATAGTTACGTGCTCGGGGCATAGGGAAGTTGTAACTGCAAAGTTGTTCCAGTCTGACTATCTTAAAACTGTCACTTGAAATCTGCTTCTGAAAATGAATTCATAGCTTGTATGTTTATCCATCATAAACAACTTCAGTGAAGTAAATAACTTACATCTTTTGAAACTTTGCCTAGGAAATGTATGGTTTTCTTTATTCTCAGACATACGAGAGAAGAAAGCAGTTTGTAATTTTCTTTCTATAATTTATTATGCAGAAGTTTTGACACTTGGTGAATTACAAACTGAATACAGTGATACATTTCAGAGAAATATGAGATGTGGAATGTTTAACATGAAGTGTCATTTTGTGATCTGTTTTTATCTTCTGGAAAAATCTAAATGTAAGCAAGGTGTATGTTTTGAAAGTCTCTTATTTAAAAAAATATAATAATCATGAAGATTGTGCTGATTCTCTGGCATGAACATGTAGTCATTGATTCTACACCTCCACACGTCCCATTCAGCTGAATGTTAAAGGCTGTGACTTTTGGCTCATTTCTGTAACACCCAATAGTACAAATTTACAGAAAACCTCCTTCAATTGTAGATAACTAGCTACTTCTGAAGTGGTAGTATCTACCTGCAAGAATATTGCAGTTAATACTGTTCCACATAGGGCTGCAAGGATGATTACAGGCATCATTGAGGGCCAAATCTTCCTTGAGCTGCCAGTGCACAACTTCAGTGTCTGTGCTCCTGGCCCTCTCCCCAGTGAAAGAGTCTGTGAAAACTATCCATTTTTGTCAGTTTTCACTGCTGCTGTTGGGAATGGAAAAGCATCACAACAGTAGACTTGGTTACTCAATTTTGCATTTCTTTTGGGAACAGATAGTGTGGAGGTTATCGCTGTGACTGGATTTGGTGAGGAAAGGGGTCCCAAGGAAAGAAACCACATTTGCTGTTTGGCTCCCAGGTTGCACACAGTGATTTCTGACAATCTGGACTTGAAGTCATCAGCATCTTTCTCAAAACCTTTTCTGTCTCCTCTGTCAATCTTTGCTGAGGGAAACGTGTCAGACTACTTATGCTGGAAGTTCTGTGGATTGCAGTTTAGCGGACTGGATCCATCAGGAGTCACAATGCAGGGGGAGTTGTTGTGCTCAGAAAGAGTTAATCTTTTTGTCTTTTAAAGAAAGTGAGTCATTACAGAAACACACAATAAGAGCAGGGATCAATGTGCTTTATTCTTGCTTCCCCATGCCCCCTGTTTTTAGCAAGGACCGCTTTGTGTAGGTGTGCAGGACCACGAAAGCTCACTCCAGTGGATAAAGACAATATTGTTTAGGGAATGCCAAATGACCAACAGATTCTATGTAAATAATGGAAGAATGAAAGAAAAAGACGACAAACTTTTATTTTAAGAATATTTTAAAAATACTTCAACCAGCACATAACCAATGTAATGTGCAGTTTGCCATCTGTGGTGCAGGAAATGCTGAAGTTGTTAGTGGCTGGTGCTCAATCTTAGCTTCCTTTTAATTACTAAATTGTTTCATCTGTTTACATCGTATGAGTGAGATGTGTAAATGTATTTGAGCATACATTACTAGTATTAATTGCACAGTCAACAGACCATAACATCTGTGGAGAAATTGTGTAGAAGTTCTTTGTAGTTCACAGTTTGACCTAATAAAAATAACTGTTGCTTCAGCCCAATTATTTTCTACAGGGTCAGTCTGGCTGCTGTGACTGTACATTCAGATTGATGTGGGGATTTATTAAATATAATCACCTGGGGAAGATGAGCACAGTTCTCTGAATTTGGTGTTAATTCAAAAGCATTTCTTCTTAGCAGTATGTTGTCAGCAGACTACATGGGCTTGGATCAAAAGTTAGAAACCTTCATTAACTCCCTTTGGTTTTACCTCCTACTAAGTGTTTTAAGACCTTATTTTACCTCATGTCTTTTATGTAAGAGTAGTTTGCCTAAGCAAAACTGTATTTATTTATTTTTGCATATTATATATTGTAGCTTGTGATTAACAGTGCATCTTGACTCCTGGAAGTGATTTCTTGACAGAAATCTTACTTCAACTTTGGACCAAAGCCCTCTTCAATAATGCACACTTGAAAATGGAGGGCATCCATAAGTGCCACAAAATATAAACTACTTCAAGGACTAGAAACACATACTTAGGAACAGATTTGACATTATTTCTGAGACTCTGTGTAGTTACTAAATGTAGTTTAGGATACATTTAAAATGTTTAGAAGGATTTATTAAAATAGAAAATGTATTAGAGCAATTAGCTTTGGTTGTTTCTTGTGTGTCGCCCTTTTCCTGTGAGTTTCGGGGAAGCTGACTTAACATTTAGACTTAAGTTACATTTTCTAATGGTTTTAAGAGCATCTGATTGTGACCTGATGGAAATGATATGGAGTTTTTGAACTGTTTACTACTGCTGAATAATTTCAGAAATGTAACACTTGGACCATCAAAATGTGTTTCTTGTTAATGAATAATAGTTACAAGGACCAGGCTTGTGGGGTTTTGGAGAATGTATGAAAAGGAAAAAGTCATTACTCAACATGATTATTTCTCAGTCAACCAGCTGCTGCCTCTTTGGTTTGTTGAAGAACATACATTTTTGGTAGTCTCAAAATCATGTGAGAACTTGAATCTTTCCTAACTGAGGTGTCTGGGAAGGAAGGGGAAGTGGCTGTGTCAGCTACAGGGTAATATATTTGTCATATATGTGTCTATATATATCTCTCTATAAAAACTTGTGCATGTATATAGTGCATATGTAACATATATACAGATGCTCTATATACACACACATCTAGTATGTGTATGTATATTTATGAATTTTCATTGAAATGATGTATCCTAAAATGTTACTGCAGTGATTTCATCGTTTATACAGGAAAAAACTGCTGAGTGGGTGGATGGCAAACTGCAGTGCTTCTTATTAAACATGTAGTACATGCCCTAACCGACTGCTTAACTTAATATTAAAGATATAGGAATATTTTCCCCCCTTTCAGAAATGGCCTTGCAGATATTACTGTACAGACAGGAACCTGTACTGCTTACAGCATTTAGACAGGAAGGATTGGTTACAAACCTAGTTTATCTCACTTCTTTATGCTTTACAACTTATGACTATTCCTTGTTCCTTGAGCAATCAGCCCAATATAAAAAGAATTCAATATATTTGATAGTAACTATTTTGTAAGCATCTCTGTTCCATTTATGAGGCTGTATGCATCTTGATGTCTACAGTGCAATTGCTTCCAAAAGATGCTGTAATTTATATCTAGTGTTTGAGGGCATTTCTCCCCCTCCTTCCCCCAGTTATTAAAAGGATTGACACCACATAGCAGATAGTAAATCAAAGTATGTGAATAATTCTCAGAATTGTCTTCAGCTGTTTTAAAGCTTATTTTTTAATTTAGTTCAATGTAACTGAAAGACTTTCCTTGTACAATAGATCTTTGAGGTTTCTAGAAAAGTTGTGATTTCAATAAAAGTAAAGCCAGGTGTACATTATTATTTTTTTTCTGTACTTCACTGCTTGGGGAAGGTTACAGTTTTGCTGTGAGGGAACTGCAGCTGTAACTGCACTTGTTCCTTTGGTTTCCTTGTTAAGCAGACACATGTATTCCCTTCATATGAATTGAGTTGGACCAGATGATCTTTCAAGGTCTCTTCCAACCCTTAAGATTCTAAGATTCTGTGAATTTTGATATGAATGTTTTCACAATATATGGTCAAAGGAATTGTATTAATTAACTGTCTTGTATATAAGGCAGTGCTGTCAACACCATCATTTAATTATCCTTTTCCAGTAATTGGAACAGCTGCAGCTTAATAGATTGAAAAGCCAGAGGTGCAAGCATGAGAAGCATCCATGTGAAGTGGAAGGAGCTGAATAAGGAAGCCAATTAAACTATCGCTGTCATCCTTATTTGTTCCTATGCAGTTTCTAGACTTGAACTTTTACAGCCAGATTTGAAGTCAAAGTTATTACATTTGAATTCCACGGCTCTGTGAATATTTTACTGGGTTTTGGAGATTCTGTTTTATTTTCTCCTGTATTAAAATGGCTGTGTGTGGTAGTATAGATCAGCTCAGCAGGCTGGTAGTCATAAGATACAGAGAAGATCAAAGCAATTCTTTCCAATGTGAAACTGAGGGATTTTTTTCCAGTATGGTGTGAGCTTTGCTAGTGCTAATATCATAAACTGGAGGTTTTATCACATGGTAACGTGTGTGTTCTAAAACGGAAGCATAGCTTTGTACCAATGAATCTTTAGCATGTAGCTGTTTAAGAAAAGAACCTTGGAGGTCTGAACATATTTACCAGTCTTAACGCCACCATTTTAACCAATTTTTCTGTGGTGTTGAGTCTGGCATTTTCTGTGAACAAATTCTTTATTGGTAGCAAAAAGTTTAATGTTAGAAAACAACATTTGTGACAAATACTTAGATCTTTCTGTTGCCTGCGTTTCTACATGAAGCTGGGAGATGTAAATCACACTGTCATGGTAACTTTGAACATTTTTCTTTCTTAAGCTTGAAAGAAGCCTGGGGTTCTGGAAGTGCAGAAGGCTTTTCAGGTCATGCTAGAGAGAGTTTGCAAGACTTGAGAATGTTTCCATGTAGCATAACCCTCCTTCCACCTAGTGCTTTCAGTTCCTCTGATATACTTGGTAGATGAGTAAAAGGAGAGAGGTAAGCAGCTTGTTGGAGCGGAACAGCAAATCTTTTAACCACAGAAAATCACTTGACTGAGCAAATTGTTTTGTTTTTAACAGTTTAAGGGCTGAAAAAAGAAGTTGAACTCAATCTGTGCAAACTGATGAAAATCCCAGGGCATGGCTAGAAGTTAACTTTTAGTTTTTCTGTAAAAATCCACGTGTCATTCCAAGGCTCAGTAATTTGGACTAGTACAATTTTGTGGTGCCACTGGGTTCTGATACATCTATCTGACTTTTTTTCTTCTTTGAACAACTGTGAATGGAGTCTTATGGGAAGTGTAGAGACAGTTTAAAGGTTTTATTGGATGTGTACATGGCCCAGAAATATAAGCCTACTGTAAGAGGAGGTGTTACGCAGGTAAAAGGCAACAAAGGCATATGTATTGAAACAACATGGTAGCAACTTAAGTTGCACAAAGGAAGGAGGAGGTTGTCACAAGAATAAGGAAGAAAATAAGAAGAGGTTTTGACTATATTTCCTACCTCCAAGACCAGGGAGAGCTTGCAGAAGAAAAGATGCAATGATCATCACACTTAGGAGGAGTGGTTGTGTGTGTGATTTGTTCATGTGCTTGCACAGTGCAGTGCTGCCTGCTTCTCTCATTTGGGGCCAAATCTTGCTTGTTGGTCAATAATGAAGAATGATTTTGGTAGAGGATGGAGGAAGAGAGGTAAGAAATGCCTTGCTCTATGAAGCACTCTTTGGGATTTTTTGTGGAATCAGAGCTGCACTGCTGTACAACCTCAGTCAATAGCTTCTGACCTTGCTAATGGCTGAGGTCTGTAAAATGGGACCTTGGGATGTTGCCTTTGGTATTCTTGTTTTCTTTTTTTTCTGTTTATGACACCTGTTCAGTTACTTTATGGAGGAGTTTTCTGTGGAAGTTCTCGATAACCTGTCAGTTACTTTGTCTGTTGGCTTTTACTTTACTGGTCAAAAGTGTCTTTGAAGAGATACTTTTGAAAACAAGTCACATTGATTGTGCTTGTCTTTTATATGATCAATGCTGTTGTTAATGTTGTTAATAAGAGTGTAATCAGCTCCTTGGGGATGGCAGAGCAGGCAGATACAGACTTTAAAAGCAGTTACCATTTGGTTGCACTGACTGTGCACTCAATGTGCGGAAGGGAGTAAGAACGTTAGCTTATTGTATTTTAAGGCATTTTCTGTATGATGCAAATGCAAAAGCAAAATTGAGTCTGTGATTTCAGAATTGTGGGGGTTTTTTTGGTGTATATTTATATTTCACCTTAACATTTAGGCCTTCACTTCAGAGAAGTCATGATCTAGTAGTCTGGTGTGATGTATACATATGAGGCTGTTGCAGCAATACTTAGAATGCATGCAGGCAGGCATAGCTGTTGGCATGTAAATGCATTAATTCTTTTATTGAAAGTTAGATTTATCCTAAAACTACATACTTGCTGTCTTCAGGGCTAGTGTTTCTCAGTATTTGTAACATATAAACAGTGTTGTCCTGCATGGCACATGTCTACTCAGCGTTCAGGTAGCAGTTTCTGTGGAATTTGTTGCCTATGTGTGTAATTTAGAACTTCCTTAAAGCAGTTGGAGAGAGCTCCTCAATTTTTTGTCAAATAGGTGCATCTGATATTGAATTAGTCCCCATCTCTGATAATCCTGGGTTATTTTGGTTCCTTGCCTGTGGTGTTATGGTAACAGTTTCAAATGCCCAAAAGTATTTTGGGCAAACATTTTCAGTAATAATGATCAGAAGCAGCAGTTGGTGATTTCATTCCAAAAATAAACTAAACAATGTAGGCTTCACCCTTACAAAAAAACCTATCAGAGTGTTATTAAATGTTATTAAAACATAGCAATTGATAGAAATCCTGCTTCTGATTCTATTCTTCATTGCTGAATAGCATGACAGGGTGTTGGCTTTTTTTTTTTTTGATAGGATTAAGCTGTCCTAATGAACAGAAAAATTGCCTGCTGTTCAAGGACTATTCTGATGTCTGTAGATTAAACATCTTAGTGTTTATTTAGTATACTATGGTGATACATAAATTGATTGTTTTTCATTCTGTTACATTCCTATAAGGGAATCTGTATAGTCAAAGCTTAACTTCTTTTCCCTAGAAACCTGCTCTGCTTATGCATGATATGCTATTAAATTCTCCCTTCCCCTTTTTAATTGCTTGCCTTCTATGCTTCGTGCTGACATCAGCCCCAGGAGGTCACCAAGTGGAGCACAGAGTTGCAGAGTGGTCCCTGATGGACACCTGCGTGACCGTCTGCTTTGTCAGTTCTTCAGGCAATTTGTGAGCTGCTGGGGAGGGGGGAGCGTTGAGAATTAGATTGTTGATAGCATCCCTACAAAGCCTGCTATTAACAGCGTGCTACTCTCTGCTTCTCTACTGCAGAAGACAGAGTGATATTTGTGTTCCCATAGCATGTTGTTAAATGCGTGAGATTTTGCTCATCCTCCTTGAAAATGAGAATAGGAAAATGAGAGCATCCTGAACCAGAAGCTATTAGAAGAGCATGCAGAAACCTGCAGCGATTTGTGCTTTATTTTGTCTTCCTAGCTATGGATTAGAAGGACTGATTTTTGCAATGGGCTTTTTCCACAATGGCATTCTTGTATTGTTTGGTCAGAGCTTGCACAGGAGGAAAACAAGCTGCTGAATTTAGTCACTGATCTCTATTAGCCGTGGCCTAAGGCTATGCTGAGATTTATATCCCATTTGTATTGTTGCAGCTCAAAAGAAGAATGTTCAGAGGATGACAAGTGTATTCTGAGTAGGTATGTTGTTTCATTTTCATATGAAACCCATTTTTTTTCCTGCTTCCATTGGTCAGAAATGAGGTTAATAGGAAGAGAATATAGTAGAGTGCTGCAGTGTCCCTGTTAAGGTAGAACAATAGCATCAGAAACAGTTCTTTAAAAATTAGCTGCTTTTATTAAATAAAGCTGCATTGTGCTGGTGTGCACAGTGCAGTCTTTTTTTTTTTTATACATCTACTGCAGTCAGCGCTTCCCTAACGAGGTGGCACTATTGTTGAGTTAGAAGGATAGAATCATCATATTGCTTTAGGGGACAGCAGGATTTAAAAGGAGATGCCTTGCAGCCCTGTTTTACAGATTGGAAGCATCGGTTTAAGGGCATTGGCAGAATCATTTCCTTGTTCTTAGCAGCAGCCACTGCTGTGTCAGTAGTGTGTGGAATGGAAGTCCTAGTTGGTAGTCTGTTATGGAAACGCTGTTTACTGTTATTGTAGTACCGTGGTGACAACATGCCATTGAAATGGAAAACGAGCTCTCCTGCTATCTGGAAATTCCCAGTTCCTGTGCTTAAAACATCCAGGTCATCGCCACTTTCTCCAGCATACATGTAAGTGAGAGAAATGAGGATAATAAGGTGGGATTGCTTTCGTGAGCCTACCCTGTGGCAGATTACCCTGTTGTATATTAAATGACATTGGCACTCAGAATTTTACCTTGTTTTCTATGTAGATCCCCCCAGATTTTATCCTGGATGTTTCATGATGGATGTTGTGTCGAGTCTTTCCCTCTTTGTTGGAATGTAGAGAAATTGTGCAGATTAACCCATATTCGTAATAATAATCGTATCTGTTCATTTGAAAAGTTCTGTTCTGTTAATTTGTAGAGCTGATCTTGAATTGACAGGTTAAGCTTTGAAGCAGCCTTTCTTTGTAATGTATATGCTAATATTTCCTCCTCCTGACTGTTACTCTTGGAAATTAAATGTGAAATCACCTGCTGTATTGTAATGGACTTTCGTTCGTGTAAATTCTCATATGAAAGAAATAATCCTGCTTGGGTCTTGTTTTAATCTTGTAAGTCTTAACCTTGATACAAATCAAATGTCTTTTTTTGTAAAGTTATAATAAAAGCTTAACACATAAGTATAAATAATTCATATCTGAATGTTTACATAGTTAGACAATTTGTCCATTTAAAGTAGCTTCACATAAGAGTATTTTAATACACATGGAAACAATATGCCTTTGTCCTGCCAAATCTTGATGGGGCTTTTGTTCACCTTTTGTTGCTGTGAGTTCTGTGTTAGCATATACAGGTGACTTTTTTTGTTGTTTTTGCTTTCTGTGAAATAAAACTAAGCATAGAGCACTGAATTGCTTCTGCCTTTATTTAAGGAAGCAGCTCCTTCAAAATGAGAGCGTTACTTTAAAATGTACAAGTAGCAGTGTAGCTGACTTTCCTATCTGGAAATAACTGTAAGGAGTTATTACCTTCCAATAGTATGCCAGCCTAATACCTACAATATTAGTACTTTTAACCTTGTATGTTGTCTTGCAAATAGGCTTTTGCTTCAGCTACTGTAGAGGCATGCTGTGTAAGAAATAGATATTTACAGGTCCTCTAAAGGTCTTTTTTGACTGTTGCTGAGAATTGCATTGATAGCAGTGGAGCTGAAAGAATACAACAGTATGTGTGGTCACTATTGTTCTGTCAGAAAGCCTGGCACTTAAGGACCTAACCTGCCTGTATGAAACCTGTGCTGTGCAGGTTCCAATACAAGATTAATTTTCATGAAAATCTTTTCACTCACTAAATGCACCAAATATGCTTAAGGCTGCCAGGAGAGAAACTGTTTCCAATAAATGATTACTTAGTCAGAGTTCCTTAAAAATACAACTAAATGCTATGAAAGTATCTTGATAAAAGAGCAAAAAGAGCAGTAGTGGGGCTTTTGAACCTATTTCAGAGGAAATGTCTTCAGAATTGTGTGTTAAGCTTTTGGAAAAACAAATATAGTACTTAATAAATGTAAGGGAAAATCTGTAGCCTAGTGTGATTTGTCTGCTGCTGAAACGGAGGGTTTCTTTTGTGCATTGCCTTCAGCTTGCTCTCTGTATGATCTGCTGTTTATGATAGAGATCAATTAGCTGATTACCTCTGTGTGTTGGAAGTATGTGAACATGTTTAATGATCATGCTTAACTATAGGATGTGGAGCTTATCTGGAGCATGTGAAATATGTGATCTGCAGCCTTAAACAGCTTTTTAGAAGGGCTCAGTGTATCCCAGTGTTCATGTAGATTTCACTGGCACCCGGTCCTGACGTTAGGAGGACTCTTTAATGTAACATAAAATTTTTCATATACTTTATTATAAAGAATGAGAAACATGATGAAGTGACACCTATTTGCTTAGGCTAGCTGATATCAACTGATAAAAGCCCCCTTTGTAATTTAGGTTGAACCGGTGAAATAGGTGTCTACTGCAGAAATTACAGCCAATTTGCTGACGTTCTACATGGTCTGATGTTATTCACACGCATATATATATAGATATATATTTATAAGTTTTTTCTTTAATGGTACTCTGCACAAGAGGGAAAGGTTTAGATTTTGAGTAGAAGATTGAGGAACTAGATGGCACGTGAAATGGAACATGTGTTGATATAAAATAAATGACCATAAAACTCTTGAATTCACAAATGAACACTACTTGGTATTTTGGATCTAGAGTTCACAAGGATAGAATGGATTTTTAAATCTCTTTAATACTTGATATCTTAATCTTATAGGTTTGTAGTGTAATTTGGAATGTAAAGTAACGAGGTCTTAAAGACATTTTTTTTGTTGTTAACTTGAAATTCCAGTTCAGGTTTTTCTAGGAAAGCTGATGTGGCTTTAAAAGCTTCATCCTCCTCATTAAACTGATTGTCAGGACACATAGATTTTATTAGTGGGTTGGTTTTGGTCTGTGTACACAATATTTGAACTCTGCCTTAGTTTCCTTGTATTGAAATTCTGAGATTGGCAGTTAAGAGCATGTCTGGCTTCTTGAATGGACCAGACACCACTGTAGAAGAGTCACCTGTCCTACAAGCTGTGCAGCCGTGCAAACTGCAGTGTCTGCTTGAGAAGTTTGTGGTAGTTCCCAGCATGGGGAATGAATACGAAGAGCTCATCTCAGATAGTTCTCTGCTGTGGGGAAACTTGTGACCAGGCAGTACATGAAATAAAAGACCTGCTGAAGTTCAGGTGATCGCTTTGTAGGCGAGGATGTGGTTCTGTTATGAGGAAATCTGCTGGTTTCGATCAATCTGGTACTGCTATCCTCGCAATGGGATGGTGCAGCAGTGAGCTGCTGCCTCTTGACTGGTGTTTCTGTTTACCACTAGTTATTTATTAAGGATATTCACATTATATCCTGACTGCGAGAAGTACTTCACATTATACAGAGGGCAAAGGCTTCCACTGAAGGGGAATGCAGACATCCCCTGGTTTCTGCTGGACCTAGTCTGGAGTAGCTTGAGCTTTCCCCCAAGTAGTTTGAGAGATCCAGTGACATCGCATAGGGAAAATCAGATGGAATTAGAATTGGAGCACTGACATGTGACTAATACATGTAGGTGTAATGCAGCCTGGCTTAGTGTATGAGTAAGGAATGTCCAGAAAAAAAAAGTGCGTGCATATGCCTTTGTCAAGCTGCTTTACTTTTTCTTTTACGATACGAACGGCATTGGGACTTGGAATATAGATTCCTTTAGTCAAAATGAGTGTGAAAGCTGGTACAGTAAGTTTATGTTCCATTAGTGAAACCATATTCACATTTGTGTTTACTGTGTGGGAATAGACCTAGGTTTGGGCAGGTGAGCAGTTTCAGCAAGTCATTCAGAGGAAAGCACAAAGCGAAATCTACCAAATTAGAGAAGTGGTATTTTTAGGTACCTTTGCTGTATATTGACAGCCACATATTAAAAACCAAAACACATCAGTGACTACCCTAAGCATAGGTTAAGAATTGGAGCACTATTTCACAGGAGGTGAGGAGTTGTATATTGCAGCTTTGGGCTGTAAAGGAATATCATAGAATTATAGAATGTTAAGGGTTGAAAGGGACCTTCAGCGATCATCTAGTCCAACTCCCCTGCAGAAATATGCATCTCAATTATTGTTCACTGGTATTGTCTCATATGTTATGAGGAAAATGCTTTCTTATTTCACACTAATGATGTAATTTATATTGCTTTCTAACATTTTGCACATCTTCCGTTAACATGAAAGGAAGAAATATGTGTGAAAATCCTGGAAATAGAAGTACTGTGATGTACATCTACAAATAATTCAATAATGCAAAAATACTGCTTCAAAAAGTACTACGCCATAGGCTTATTCTAGAAGGCTGTGTTCATGTGAGATGGTTTTTGGCTGCTTTCTGAAAAGTTAAACGTTCCTTTCAGTGTATTTAGTCTCTTACATGCTGTGTTGAAAAATAAGTACATAAAAAACCACCTTAGTACAGAATAAACTTAGTGCCTTCTACCCTTTTACAAGGAATAAGGGATTGATACTTTTAACAGCAGCTATCCTTCGCGTGTATTTTCATAAATAACTGACTAATGTTAGGAGAAATAAACAAATGTGATATTCCAAATATACTGCAGTCAAAGGATTTGCAACACACTCTACCCTGAGTCATGTGGTTGTGAAATTTGTCTGATAGGAAATGATTTGCAGTAATGGAAATCAGTTACTGTGCAGAAAAGTAGAATAAATTCTTAACACTCTGGAGAAATCAATGTTACTTTTAGCTGCTTATATAGGTTAATGCTTTTGTGTCATCTTTCAAGCCTCTGATTTGCTCTACAGTGAGAGCTCTTTGAATTTATGCCGTAATTAAATACATATAGAGTTTATGCTATTCTTAAATGGGAAAGGTGTAAATGCATAATTAATTAGATGATTTCTTTGTGAATCCACTCTGTCTCTACTGTCTTCATTTGTAATTTTTAGTAAATAAACCCTATGTTGGGCTCTTGAGCATCTGACAGACTGGGTGGTATTCACACGAAAACAGACTCACCTGTCTGGTAACATTTCCATTTTGAGCAATTACTTCCTAGGTGTTGCTTATTTCAACATGCTGAAAATCAATGTCCAGGTCAGCCCAAATGTATATGTTTTTAAACTAATCTGACAACACATGCAAACAGATGAATTGGGTGGGTAGGGAACAGAAGGACTCATATCTAATAAATGGAAGGCTACTTTTAATCCCATCAATTTTGTATATAGAATTCTCATTTATGCTGGCCTTCCTTTTGCTTTTAAAATAATAGGTATTTCAACAGATTATTCTAAGTTAGAAGTGTGGAATTTCATTATACTAATCAACTGGTAAAATCAAGTGCATTGCAAAACCAAATCTGGTTGTTATGAGGTTTCCCAGTACAAGTGTGTTTTCTGGGCAGAGCTTTATGGGTGATGCTGTGGCTTACAGGTCCTCAAAATTACGTTCTCCTCCTTATATAGCATGATGTTGCAATATTGACATTTTGTTGTGACGTGCTATGGCATCTTTATTGAATTGTCTTGAATATGTTACTGAACCTATTCTGCCAGAATGTCAGTTCTGCCAGTTTGTCACTTTTGCTGTTATTTCCGTGTTATTGTGGAAAAATCTTGTTGTCCAGTTGTTTTCTGCTCAGTAGCTTTTCTAGTTGAAGTTTGGATGGATTTTCATCAAGTGCGTGGTGAATATTGGGATTTCAAAGCAATAATCACTTGTTCTAAATGGTAATAGTGGGAATTGTAGTGTAATAATGTGTAGCTATAACACTGAAGTGCAAGTGCACATCTATATAATTGCTGTAATACTTTGTTCAACAGTGACTGAATTTGTTGCAATACAAAAGGTGCAAAAATGTGTGTGTCAGCCACACCTGCTATGTGACATGCTTAGATTTAAACCCTTTATCTAGAGGGGGGGATAACAAGTGTAATTTAAAGTAACAAATGTCCCCATACATTCTCCCTAGGAGACTGTAATAAAGGAATGCAAACCCAACTGTGAAGTGACAAAGCAAGAGGAATGGTAGAGCAAACCTAGGCAGCAGAAAGAGCAGGAATTAATTGCCAAACCCTAAAGTCAGAGTCTTGTTCACTGCTTTTCCTGACTTTTATCAAAATTTTTCTGTACACTATATAGGGAAAAGAAGCCAATACTCTGGAAAGGAGTTGTTCCTAAATCTATTACAGGAATACAGTAGGATCAAATCTTGAATGTGCAGGTGCCACCTTTTTTGTGTATGGGTTTTGTTGTTTTTTTTTGTAGAGAGGAACCATTTCTATGTGTATGAAAACTAACTTGAAAGACACATCAGGTAGAACCGTAGTCTGCTGGTGCATGCAAAATGGTTATAAGTGTTTTACAATGCACAGGAGGTATTAAGCTGCCTAGCTAAAATGATGGCTTGTCTTTTGAACACGGAAGACCAAATATAAAGGGCAGAGAATAGGATGTGCTGTGTCAGTCCAACCTAAACTATGAGACCTGTGAGTGACTGTTGTATTTTAGCTTTTTGAATGTCAAGGAAATAAAGTATTTCTGCTTCTGTCGAAAAGCTATGAAACGTGTTTGCTTGGCCTTTTTATTCTTTTTAATAGTAGGAATCAATAGACTAACACCAACTTTGGCAAAAAGTTGTTAGAGAGCCGTTTCTAATTCAGCATCGTTAAACAATCTGAGTCTGCAAATTTAAGCTACAAATGGCTCAATGAACGTAAACCTTTTGTCAAATAGATAAATGTGGATGTGGTACTAAGACTCCCAGAGAGACTAAATACTGTTAGGAACAAAAGCTTTATAGCAATGGCTGAGCCAAATATTGCTTTGTTTCTGTGGAAAACAAATTTGAATTAACCAGCGGGCTGTAATTATGCTGCAAACAGCTTGAGGTCTCTGATAGTTTAGTGTTTAAGAAGGAATTTTGAGGAGAACATTTTCTCTGTGTGTATCCTTGGGAAATCATACTGAAATGGTTGTTGATGTTTCTCAGTCCTCTGTGGTGGCATTGTGGGACCTAATTTTGTTGCTGCCTTTGGTCACAGTGTGGCCTTACTAGGAAGTGATGAGAAAAAAGTTCAAGTGATGTTGGGAATATCTTCATTTCTGTGGTGGTACTCGTTCCACTCATATCCATTGACGCTTGGACTCGTGATCATATCATCTGAGTATTTCTAGAAGCCTTCATAATTTCTGATGAAATTATGCCTTTCAGTGCTCTTCTGGCATTCATCTTACTTTTAGACCTTTAGCAGCAGTCTGTGTCAGCATCTGTATGCCCCTAAAGCAACAACTGAAGTGCTGGTTACTCTGTTAATAGAGGAGTTAACTTGCTCTGTCAACCTATCAGAACACCAAGTGACCTTTTGGGTTTTTTCTCCTTTTAAAATGTAAACTTGCATTTCCTATAGAAACCTTTGCTGTACTTTTCTACTAAGAAACAATGAAGAAATTATAAAACTGGCTAGTTTCATTGGGTTTCTGATACCACAAAGGTATTAGGTTAGTAATGCCTGTTAAAAATAGTAATAAAAGATGTGATATTATTTTAGGGGATGACAAATGTTAAAGTAACTTCTTTGCCAGAGCAAAGGATTTACTGAAATTGTATGCGTAGAAGATGCTGAAAGGAAGACATGTGAAATATCATGATTGTGTACTTACTTTGTTCATCTACATTATATTAATATTTGAATTCCTTAAGAGAAGCATTATGAGATTTTCTTTTATACAGTGCTGCCATATCACTTATGCTTATTGAGCTCCTAGGTGACTATGAAATTTATTGGGGAATTCCTAAATTCATTACTCTGAAGGCTGGAACATCTGTTCATAATGAGAAGAGAGTAAGACAGTCAATACTTAAATTATTTTTTGGCAGACTAAGCATACTAAAATTCTTTTTGGCAGATTATGCGTACAATGTAAAGAATTACTCTAGATCAAATAGTAAATGAAGGTTCCATTGTGTTTCACTAGCCTTTTCATTAATCAGTACATGAACAAAATACATGCATAGCTGCATGTAAAGGCTAGCCCTGTAACATATCACATTCTTTGATACATCATAAAATGGTAAAGATTGGTGTGATGAGAATATATTGATAGGAAGTCTGGTTCTTTGTTGATAAACACCAGAGTACTGGCACATGCCAGGAGTAATTGCTGAAGATGCCATTTACCAGAGACCAGAACACTTGCAATCATGGTTCATTGAACAGTAATTTGACAGAGAAAATAAGGTTATAATCCTTTCAAAAACAAGCTATTGAGATTCACCAAATTAAGAATTCACTGTCTGGCCAATATGGTTTTGGCAGGCTTTTAGTGAGTTACGTAAAGACTGTGTGTTTTAAATAAATCGGAGAATATGCTTTCTAAAATATCTTTAGCTGTAGGCTGATCTCCTTACTTTGTTTTCCAAGACTGTGCACTGTCCTCTGACAGACAGATCAATGGTTGACTGATATAAATGACCAAATCCCCAATAACAGTCTTAGTTGCTTTGTTTCTATTGCATCAGAATGAGTTGAACTCCTTCTGAAGAGAACAGAAGAGAATATTGTTTAATTTAATTCCCGGCCACTGAGCTCTATGCAATATGGCAGCTCCATAACTTGAATATTCTAGTTGAGAGTAAAACTTGTCATAGTTTCCACAGATCCCTGCTTATCATGGGTCACCTGGATGACTTTGAACTGTTTTAACAGGCTAATAGTTGCTAAGTGCTTTAGAAAGCAATTCACCTCTGTTAATCACTTTATAACTGCAGCCAGCTCAAAAATAATTGTCAATATCTGCTGGGAAGTTCCAATACTTAAAGCATATTTTGAAGGAAGATGCAGAAAGCAGCTATGCTATAGGTGTGGACAGCTATGTTTGTCAGCAAGCCTTCAGCAAAGCGTTGAGTGAATAAGGTTCAAGGTCTGAGTCTGACTGCTGGATCTTGTGTCCTGTCCCTAGTCACAGGGTTAGTGGCTCTTTTGCTCTATATGTATTTCTGTTTCTCTTTCAAAGTCAGTTCACAGTTTCATAATCCACTGCATTTAATCTAAAGGGATAGAATTGGAATTGGGAGTGTAATGGACAGAAGTCCTGTAAATACTCAGGTCAGTCCATGCATTTTCAAATTGCTTATTTAGTATTCTTCTGAAACACTAAGCTCCTTAATATTTGTGCCAGTCTAAATATTTACTTATGCCACTTCTCCATGTGCAGGTGCTAGCAGTTAAACCTAGAAGCTCATGAAGACTATTGAGATGTTTCACCTTCCTGTAATCTTTTCATTAACAGAATTCATGTGTTGTTTTTGGGTCTCCACTGGTCACTGATGTGGTAACAAGTTTTAGGGAATTGTTTACCTGACTAGTACTTGAAATCCACTGGACTCTCTCAAATCAATGAAATATTAAATAATAGTACTGAATTGTTCCATTTGAATGTTTTGTCCACTGAGGTAGTGCTTAGCTATAGATTTTTGCCTGCCTATGCAGACAAAAAACCACCCCAACAACCAACTCAAATGCAACCTGGAAAATTCAGTGTAGCCTCTTCAGTTAGCTTGGCAAAACCTGAACTGTGGTAGGTTGTGGTTTTTTTTTCTTAGCTTAGTGTTTTGTTTGTGGTCTTTCTAGCTGTAAAGTAGTTGCTAACTGCATAGTAGATGGACAAGATTAATATCTTTAGAGAGGAAATAGATGGAAGCTACTGTAGTGAGCAATCATCTAACGAAAGCTTACTTTTAAGAGTTTGTTTTAATGGTAGAAAGCAAAGCTATCTTCTTTCAAAATTGCTGGGAGGTTAGGAAATTAAGATATATAATTAATATCCCTTGTATGCACACCCCGTATTTTATCCAGTTGAAGCCATGAGAAAGAACACATTCAGTTATAGTAGCTAGGAAAAACTATGCTGCACTTGAAAGAATCAACACAAGGTTAGAAGGAAAATGCAGCTTATTTGGTGATAACTAATTAACCTCTGGTGCCTTTCTCTGAACTCCAAGCCACTGCTTCCTAGAGATTGCAGAAAGTCAAGCAGCTGCTTTGCTGTGCTATTGCAATGTTCATACTCCTCTCACATCAAGCACCAACATTGCCTTGTTCTTGATACTATAACTAACAACCCTCTCCGGACCAAGTGTATATCTTGAAAGTGGCATTAGTATCTACATGTAGAGCAATTTGGTGGGAATGATCCCTACATGTTATTGTAGTTTTAGCTGCCTCCTTAAAGTTCTTTTTTTAACCTTGGTTAAAAATGCTACCGCTGCACTTCTTGTTCAATGATTTCTATTGATCAGAACAGTAACATTAATTACAGAATGAATTAGCTTTCTTCTTAGGTAGTATGCTTAATTGTGATATACTGTACTTACAATAAAGTTAAAAAAAAAGTCAATATGTTTACATTCATTATTATGTAATTAATTATAGTGCTTAGCAGACCTATGTTAATGAATATAAATAATACCTTTGGTAAGTATCCAGACAAGATAGATGTACTTACTCTGTTCTTCTCGGGAGTTTGGTTGGAAATAAAGTGCTTTACCCATCTGTTCTGGGAGTGAATGGCAGAGTTATTTCTGATTGTTCATTTTTCAGACCCTCCCAAACAGAAGTTATATTCTGAATACTTGAAAATTTCTTTGCAAGGCAATTTTAAATTACTCTGGTTGTGTATGATAGAGTGCTTGAGTTTTTCTGTTTCTTTGTGTATTGGTATCAACACAATGAATAAGAGCTGTTATGTTTTCACTTTGTCTCACAAAACTGAGTTTCCCTTGTATGAAGATAAATGCTGAAACTGATACAAAGCCAATGACAAACTCATAATTTCTGCTTGCTCCAGGAGTGCTCTTTCCTTATGAGTGAATGTCAAAAGGCTGGCGTTCAGGGGATCAGTGTGCATTTGTCAGGTCTTATTGCCGACTTGCTTTCTAACTTCTGCCAAAACCAGCTCCTGAATGTCACTTTCTCCATAATGGGAGAGGTACTCTGATTTCCTGCACTGTTAAGCTGTAGGTAAAAAAGATGGTGTATTTAAAACCCATAACCAAACAAAAACCCACATTTTTTTTTAATTTGTCACGACTGTTTAGATATAAAGCAAAGGCCAGTATGTCAATGATGGGTTTATTGGAATGAGTTTATTCTCATGTAGTTACATGCGTTAATGTTTGAGACTATAACTGTAACAATTATATTTGGGTGAATTTTTACACTGTGGGACTTTGCCATTTTAATGCTTATTTCACCCACACAAGTTCCTGTACATACAGGAAATGTGGACGGGAGATAGTGAAAATCTCTTCTGCATAAGAGCATATAGTCGTGAGCAGCCAAGCTTATACGTATAGTATAGGTATTAGACAACTGTCCATGATGTGCTAGAAATCGGGTAGGAGAAATAACTGCTTCAGCATTGCAAGTATTTGGAAATGTACTGTTATCTTCCATTGGCTGTGCAGTAGTAACAAGACATCTTGTGCTGTGGAGGACCTCTTAGGACAGAAGTTGAGTGTGGTATGATCCATTCAGGAAACTCTTCCATTATCACTGCCATTCTTGGGGTAAATGAATCACGGTCAAGGTCTTTGCCTTCATTTGTAAAAATTAGGAAGTATGTTGGGAAATAAAAGTTAAATGGTGTTTGTGGTAAATGTGGTAAAAATACCAAACAGCCAAGAAAGTTGGTGTGTTGTACTTTTCCTAAGTTTTTAACTGTATATCTTCTATTTTCTTCTTCTGAGTTTAGAAAGAGTATTTAAAAAAACCCCTTTACATGATGACTATCTAATCTGACGTTTCAGAAAGATCTTTCATGGGCAAATAGTCAGATTCATGCCAGCTGAATCTGTGGTTCCTTCCCACCCACGCTTACAAGTCTCCCCACATTATTTTGTATTTCTTCTAAGAGAGGCATGTATAAATTTAGGGACTGAGTGTCCTTTGAAATTTTCCTTAGACTCTTTCCTTGATGTCATTTATATTAAAATTAAAACAAATGACCACAAAAAAACCCCAAACTAAACTCAAAGCACCGGAGAACAAAGTGAACAAAACCATTTTGCGTCACGAGCTAGCAACTGTTTTAAAACAGCAATGCTGTTTTACATCATTATATGCCCTAGTTGGCTGCCAAAGGTAGTTTGGAGAGCACTTTTCAAAAGTATACCCTGTAAAACTTTATTTAAATTACACTCTGGAGTTGTTTTAGAAAAATAGAGGTAATTCTGTTTCAAAAATGACACAGTTTTTGCATGCTGCAGGACATCCATGCTTATTAATTTTTTCAGATGTCTGGGTATTGAGTTCCTATATTGGAAGTCAAAGCTATTTCGATGTACCCTTGTTCCTGCTTTCTGTTATGTCTGTGTGCATAAAATCTCACTGTTTCAAACCCATGTACACTGTTGAATGGTGAATTTGTTTTGAATTTGTTTTCATAGCTGACCTTACGTACCCATGGGTTTGAACAAAGAACCTCAGTACTGTCAGAATACTGTGTGAGTTTCAGAAACTACTCTAACATCGTCTATGTACCCCCAAAATGGGGAGGACTAAATACTTGTTTTAAAAAAGAAGCAGAACTTTTTTCTTTTGTTTTTTTACAGTAAATGGGAGTTATTTTTCATCTTTAAATTCCAAATTTGTCCTGTGTCAAAACTTGGCAAGGGGGGAAAAATTTTAGTACATTCTTGTAATTTATTTCAAGTAATTTCTGAAACTTCTCTTGGAGGCCAATGTTTTTACCTGCATGTTTAAAATGTGGGAAACGTAGCTGATGCTTAGAGCAATTATGTCAAACTGCTATGAATCTTTCTTTGGAACATGGAGCCTTTATTAATAATAAAGCTGCCCTCATCTGTCAATTAACAGCTTATGTTTGCTAATTAATATTGTATGTGTATGCATTATACAGCTATGTGTGCTGGTAGACAGTACATTAGAACATGGAAATTGCAGGAACTAGTTAATATTTCTGGAGCTGAAATTTATTTACATTTTATAATAATTACAGGTTAGGGTAGTAAGAATCTCATATGCATATCTCTTTATGTAAACATAATTTACATATCAAGATTAAAATGGAAGGCTAATAATAGTGCAGTAATTCTTTAACCATTCTACCTAAAATTAGCTCTTCCTTATCTAGATTTGGACACTAATTGCTTGGAATCAAAACCATAAGTATTAACTTTGTGCTAACAAGTCTTAAATTAAAAATAAGAAGTGGTTGCCTGCAGTAGCAAGATACTGGATATCTTGTCCTAAACAATTTGTTCTAGCTCTGAGTTTCTAAAGGTAGCTTAAAGTTACAGCTTCAAACTCAATTATGTATGTTTTCTATTATTGTGTTCATACTTGACCAAGATAATGCAAGCCATAAGAAAGAAATGACTGAACTGTAATGTTTTACTTTAGAGCTTCAGTCTTTTTGTTTTTCTTGGCAATCTGATAAGATACTTTTTTTGGAGAACAAAACCACTGGAAGCATCCTACAATTCTGGAAGCACACACAGAAATAATGTGCAAATGTCTTAGATGAACATGGAAGGAAAGGGAAAATTTATGAGCTGAAAATGAAGCTTTTGAAGTTATGCTGTTTTAGAGACTGGTAACACTTCACTTTCTTAGAATAGAGGAAAAAGCTATTTTACTGTGAGGGTGATGAAGCAGTGGAACAGACTGCCCAGAGGGGTTGTGGAGTCTCCGTCCTTGGAGGTCTTCAAGACTCACCTGGACATGTTCCTGTGCCACCTGATCTAGGTGTACCTGTTTCTGCAGGGGAGTTGGACCTGATGATCTCTAAAGGTCCCTTCCAACCCCTACCATTCTGTGATTCTGTGAATAGTTGAAGGGAACCACTAAGGACTGATTCTGTTGCCTGCTGGTGCTTGACATATAGCCTTCATGTTGTTACATTTCATCCCAGAAGACTGTGGTTTTAATACACATGAGCACTGAATGAAATAGTCTTAAGGTTTCTTTCTTCTAATTTTCTCAGATCTCTGGTGGAAGAGGAGGATCCTCATATGAAAGTGTCTCTTGGTAGCAGCGATATGGGCATCTCTGCCCACCTACAGTCTTCTAAGACAGGGACCACAAGATTTTTCACCAGCAATACTCACAGTTCCGTGGTATTACAGGTAATGAAACATTGTTTTGTCAATATTGATCTGTATGGGAAATTTCAACTTAAAAAAAATGGAAAGTCTTCGTTCAATAGACTTTGAGTAGTAATTACTAAAAAGCCTCAAAATAATGCATGTTAGTGTGCTGTGCTGTCAGTGCCCACAAGCAAGCGTGGCTTCACTTTGCCTGCAAGTTAAAGGTTTGACTTTTAGCAACAGCTTGTTAAAAAGCCTTGGCCATTTCCTTGGGTTATATCTCTGTCCAGCTCTCAATTTTGAAGAAGTGGTGTCATTTAAACTATCAAGTGACAGCTGTATCAAAGAAGCTTACTTGAATATAACCATGTAATTACGTTAGGCAAATGCTTGTAGAGCTGCTCTATGCTCCTTCTTTACATCTCGAAGAGGGCAGAGCCTTGCCAGGTTTGGTGTAACCCTCCTGTGCTGGGTCTGACTATATGGCACTACCATGTGGTAGAATGTTCCTCTAATGGGTAAAAATGTTATCTTCTCTGAAGCTTGAAGAACTTAGGAGATAAAATGACTTTACTTTTTGTTTCTGCTGGAGCTTTTGCGTACCATACTGTCTCAGCCTCACAGCTTGCATAGCTCTTGCTACTTTCCAATGCAGTCTTTCTCAGGAGTGCAGATAACCTGTATGACCCAATTTGTTGGGGAACTACCACTTACTTTTTTTTTATTTTTCTGCTGAGATGGATTACCTAAGTTTTGGGACAAATAATTGGACTTCTTTTTTTTTAAATTCAAAGAAACTGGTGATTCTTTTGGCTTAGTTTCTAAGGCTTGAGCATCTGCACGTTAACTCTCCGTCATTTGAACTCTAGACAGAGCTCACAGCTTATTTCCTCCTAATTCTTCTTTTTTTTGCTTCAAAATTTGAGCAAACAGAAAGTGTAATTGTAAAGCCTTTGCTTGTAGGAACTACAGGGAAGTAGTTTGAGTCATTGAAATACATTAGTTTATATAATCCTGTGTTTGGCTTCTGATTTGTGTGAGCTAATAGCTCATTTTTTTCTGTTTGCACTCTGTTCTTTTCTGTGTGACAAATAGGAATGTTAATTTCTCCTTACCTTTGCAGTTTTAGAAATACAGCCTTGCTTTAAGATATCTTAAACTTCTAACCATGTGGGCTGATGCCAAGACTTCTCTGAGTGTTAACTGTATAAAGACAATATTTACATTCTTGTTAGTACTAGAAAAACATCAGCTGTGCCCAGTTGGAGGGTTTTAAGTGTGAGCTCCTGTTCTGCAGTGAAAGAAGGGAATATTCCACCCATCTCCTCAGGTATTCCCAAGAGGGCGTATCTTTAAAGAAAAATCTTACTCTGGGATGATGCTGTAGATTACTTTTTTTTTTTTTTAAATCACATTTAACCATTACAGATAATTTAAAAGAGATCAGATATATAATGTCAGCTTATTTTTGAGCTTTTACCACGTAAACTTTAGTAATAAATTTGATAATGATGGAATCAGGTGACAGCTTTCCTTTCAGGTCCCAGTGTTTTGCAGCCTCTTGGGTTTCTAAGCCCTGAAACTGATGTGAAACTTCAATATATCTAGAATGAATGTGTGTCCAGAAGGGGTAGATGCAAATAGATATCAATCTTTACCTGAAGCAATTGCTGGGATGCTAGCTTACAAAGCAAACTCCTTTGTGAAAAATAATTTAATTAGTGGAATAAAACTACTTGGTAAGGCCCAATGTACTTTGGCCATTTCTGGAAATTAATAATTACTCTGCTTGTTTTTTTTATAAGATGACAAATTAGTTCTTAGTGACTTTTTGGAACTACAGTATGTATCTACATAAAAGTAAGTATGTATCTACATAAGGGAGAAACAAAAGAAATTCCTCCCAAATCAAATGGATGTTGATGTTATGCTCTTCTTGCAGGGTTTTGACCAGCTGCGAGTAGAAGGTTTGCTTTGTGATGTGACACTTGTTCCAGGAGATGGTGATGAAGTGTTTCCTGTTCACAGAGCAATGATGGCTTCTGCAAGTGATTACTTCAAGGCTATGTTCACAGGTGGTGTTTTTGTTGAAGTAATGCAAACTACTGTCTCTAAACTGCTGTTGTTTGGACACTGATACGCTTAGTCTTGTGTGTGGATCAGCCCAGGACTGCAAACAGCTCTCTCTAGTTATACTCTCTCTACTGTTGCATATAGGTTTTTTAATTAAACCGTAACTTTTTTGTTTGATTTTTAGATAACTTTAAGAAATTGTTTCCACTCGAATCAAAATGATGGTATAAATATACCTACCTTTCTCTTTCAGGAGGAATGAAGGAACAGGATTTAATGTGCATTAAGCTCCATGGTGTGAACAAAATAGGCTTAAAGAAGATAATTGATTTCATTTATACTGCAAAACTTTCCCTTAACATGGACAACCTTCAGGACACTTTGGAAGCTGCCAGTTTTTTGCAGATTTTACCTGTTTTGGACTTCTGTAAAGTGTTTCTTATCTCTGGGGTAAGACTTAATACTTGTTTGACATGTACAACGATTAAGGCCTGGATATGGTTTGTCAGGATTTGCTTTTTTTTAGAAGAACAATGACTATGCTAAAGTGAAGGTTAAGTCTAAAACTTGCCATTATTCGTTATTTGGATTCCTAGGGAACAAGTTTGCTTTATACTTTTTTTTAAACTCTTTATTCTCCTGAGTGTTTTGTACGGTGTGAGTTTGATGTAAATGTTGCACCACAAAATTCTTCTAAATGCATCACACTGATGATAAGCATAATTCTAAGACTTGTTAAAGGATTTCTTAGTTCATACCCTTACACTGTATCCTTCCATAAGAAAGCTACTTGGTGAATTGAAGCCAAAAAAAAAAAAAAACCGTGGAAGAGCAACCTGGTGTTGATGTCTGTGATGGACACCACAATTGTGGACTCTGTTCCACAAACCAAAAAGGTTTCAAGGAAATGTGTAAACAGAGAGGATCACATCCTTGTACACCTTTAGAATATGTCCTTTAAAGGGATTACTAATAGGAGTATTACAGAAATGTTGGTTGTGTGAGAAAAGCAGCTACAATGATTTTGTTGATGGCTTTATTTTGCTGGAGCTAAAAATGGCTTTGCCTACTGGGAAATATATTTTTCCCAATCACCAAAAGTAAGTGCTTTTGTCAGCAATGGACAACCTTCAAAACAGCAACCTTTTCCTCTTCTACCAATAATGTCAGTTAAAAGAATAGTACTTATGTAGCACAACTGCTTTTGTGCAATTGGAACAAGTAAAAACTTTGCCCTGCAAAGCACTATACTGTAATTCCAATGCATTGCAGTTTATTTATGGTTTAGAGTAGCCCTGCTGATTTTTATTTATTATACACATTAAAATCTCAGGTCCTAAACATGCTTTTTCAAACTTCATGTCCTGTGTTTCATGGCTGTGCTTTTGAGAAGAATGCCATCCTCCCTTCAAGTTGAATGTCAAATGATTTTGCAGTTTCTTCTATATTAAAAACAAACTTCTGATTTTGCAAATGCAAGAGAGCTGTTGAAAATTCAGCTTGTGAAGTGGTAACTGGCTTCCTATGCAAGCTTTTTCCCAGGTTCTGCCTTCATAGATGGGAAAAGGCACGTTAAGAAAGAGATGTCACATTTGTCTACTCTTTATTAGAATTTTTATTAGAACTATAATCCTCTGTTTAATCTTGTTGTTTATTGAGCATAGCTCACATACACATTTGGTCAGCTTGAGTTGTTTTCCAGAGGTTTTATTTTTTTTTATGTCTTTTATTACTTAAGTCTCAGATATCAGAGGTTTCAGAGTCTCACTGCATGAGTGCACTCATTCTAGCATTATAGTCAACTTACTGCATACATTTTCTATGCTTCAGTTATGTTCATTTTATTTCTGTAGTTAAATCAGTGCAATCTCACAAGATTTTACAGTTATATAATACAGTTATCTGTTTTCTCACTTAAATGCAGTACGTAAGTGATATCAATATATGATGCCTTGATAGTTCCTGCCCTACAGTCTTGTATCAATATGACTCTTTGTCTTCCCAACAATACCGAGCGTGTATTGTTGGGTTGCAGAATGGGAGCTGTAAGATCTGTAAGTTCTGTCAAAGCAGTTCTGCCTAGAGAGACACTCGGTCATTGTTTCTAATGTTTCCTGGAGATTTCCTGATGTTGATGTTAATTGCTGATACACTTTACTAGAAATCTCATTTTACCTGTAACGGGGAAACTGATGTGTTCTGCATGAATTATAACACTATCTGGAATTCATCTTTCTGATAGTCTGTAATGAGAAATAAAGAACCTGGTATTCCCATTGCTCTTCAGAGTGCAGACGGAGAATTGTGACCTTCCTAATGATTTATGTAAACATGAGGACTCCAGGCTGCAAATAACAGCAATCTATTTCATAGGGAAAGTGTTTGAGGCATTTAGGTTCTGTAACAATACTATTTTGCTGTTAATTTTGGCTTCTTTTCTAAACAGCCAGTTCTCAAAAAACGTTGCAATAATGTTTCATTAATCTTAATACTCTTAAATCCTTCACCACTTATTTTATGTTGCTCATGTTTTTTTAACGTCCAGAATGATGCAGTCTGCCTCTCCAGGGTTGACACCGGTATAAATGCCAACTTGGAATAAGGTCCTGGTGTTCTTTTGAATGGAGGATTTGGACTTGCCTCCCTTTGATGAGAGTCCCAGGGATACCGTGTTGCTATTTCCCCTCTATGCGTAGAGCAGCTGCCTGTTTATTTTGTTTTCTTAGGGAAAGAGCTTCTTTCTCCTTAAATTGTGTTGTTCAGAAGAATTTTTTTTTTTTTAGTTTAAAATGTTTATGTTCTGAAAGTTCCTTAGCTTGCAATATTGACTCAATCACTGGTTTGGTTCAAGTAAGAAATGTCTTGTTTGATAGCACATTTTGAAAGAATCAAGAGGACAATTCTCTTAATTTTATTGATTCTCTTTCTTGAAATACTTCCATTTAAACCGATGTCTAAGTACTTTCATTTACACTGATACATAATGTCATTGACTGTGTCACTCTAGAGGAAATACAAAACTAACTCTGTGCTGGTAGTCTAGTTATGTTCTCAGCATCTGTGTATGAATACGTTTTGAATTAACTTATTTTTTAACTGGAACAGGAACAAGATTTGATGAACAAATGGGTTGGGTTTTTTATTCTTTATATTAGTAATCCAGAGATTACTCCTCATTCTGCTAGTATCACTTCATTTTTGAAGGACTATTTTTGTATCAAGTTTTCTGGACAAGTCTTGAGCTTGTTTCTACAGAAATTAGCTGTCTGAACTTGGCATCTGAGAGCTGATGTAACTGTTCTCAGACAAATACTTAATTATGTTTCAGTTGTCTAGGGAGTCCATTATTAAGGAGATTATAGAAGCCTGTTTATGTAAAGCGTAATGTAACTGTGTTATTTTGTAAGTATTGGAAATACTTACAAAGAAAACTATAAACATAAGGTGACAGCTTAATTTGTGTAAAAAAGCAAACAAACAAACCCCACAAACCACAAACCTCAAAACAGTGAGACCTTCGAAGAATAGTATTTAACTAACTTTTAAGTGTTCTTTTATTTATTTTACTTTTACACTCCTGTCAAGTAACTCCTTGTTCACTCATCTTTGCTCTGCAGCCTAATAGACTCCCAGAGAAATGCTGGAATACTTCCTAAGACATTTTCAGTCTTTTAATATTGTTTTTAAATATTTACAGCTATACTATAGACTAGAACTACTCCCAGGTTCACATCTAAATGAGCCATAATGTAATTAAAATGAGTAAGAATGCCATGGAAGTTTTTTCAGAGTAGTAAGTGCTAGAGAGCACACAATAATGTTTTAGCAAAAGTAGTTGCATTGTACAAGATGGGGAAATAGGAGAAAGCTATCAAAGTAAATTACAGCACTCGGGGGGAAAATCACAGGGTAATGGGGAAGGGGATGTTTTACTCTAATTAAAGAAAACAGTCTAAAACATTGTAAATTAATGTCTTGACTCTGCCTTTCATATAGCTACTTAGAATTTTATTCCTTTTATAGTTGGGCTTTACATTTTTGTAACAATTAGCAAGTTGTCCAATATTGACATCTCAAGGTTTGGAAGTTTGTCTTGTCACAAGAATTTGTTTAGCTGAGGGTAGAACAAGAGGGTCCCAGTTTTGTGGGAATACGGGATCTAAAGCCAGGAACGTCTCTACCAGAGACTAGAAACCAACCCTTTCTAGTGTGTGGGTATGATTGATTCTGTTTCTGAGGGTGGTCAAATTTCAGTGCTGTTATTTCTGGGCCCACAGAAAAATTGAGAATTTCAGGAGAAGGTAAGCTTTTTAAACTTAGATGCTTTGAAACACTGTGTCAGGTACTTCAGCGTCTAAGAGCAGTGAAACAACAAAAGTATGCCTGAGGACTGAGGTTTTCTTGGCATGTTACTTTTCCCGAGTTGTTTTCCAGGGTTCTCATGCCTGTAATCATTTTACTTTGTGTCTAATTTTGTAGTATTTCATAGTAAAAATAAGTTTTTACTTGGCAAAACTTTACTTTGGAAGTAATTACTTCAACATTTGAAAGAACTAAGTCAACTGCTTTCTCAAAGTACCTTGGCTTCTGCATTTGGTTTTCCAGGCTGTAATAAATACTGTGCTGTGCTTGACCTTTCTTTTTTGAAAAGCTTTTTACTATTTTCTGGAGCTTTGGCTTCTGCTTTGGAATGAGCAATTACAATGAGTAATACGAATACACAGTTCTGCTCAGCAGTCGAAGCCCAAGTGAAATAGGGTTTATTTAAAATCCTCAACTTCTTAAGAAGCTGCTGAGGTGTTTGGCTGGTTATGGCTTTTTAGCTCTTTCTGTGTGACTGTCTTTACTAGTTACTGGATTCACTGTGTAGTCAGTCTTGTTATTTTCATGTGATATTTCCATTTCTCCCATTTACTTCAGGGAGATTGCCAGAAGTAGCAGTTCCTTCTGTTTGTTGATGAGCTCCTAATGGACTGACTTCCACAGAGAACCATTTCTATGCCTCTTATAAGTACCATAGCATGTCAAACACTTGAGTTACTTAAGTGTTTAAGTAGCATTATTATACTTTAACACTGTCCAATTTTGAATATTTAAGTACAAATAGCTTGCATTTCATTCTGTACGTTATTTTTTTTTGGATCAGGACTTAATCTCTAGAATATATCTTTTAATGATGTGAAATCTGTGCAATATAACTTAGCCTGCTACATTGATTGTTATCTCAGAACTCAGTAAAATTGTGATTGTATTTCTGCCAAGGAAAGTAACCTTTAATAAAATATTTTATATGGTATCCTGATTTGAGCTGAGTGGTAGAATTTGTTAGTGAGCCAAACAAAGAGCCAAACATAGCGTGGAATGCTTGCAATTATAATATGGAACCTGCTTTAGCCATGGGGATTGGACTAGATGGTCTCTGAAGGTCCCTTCCAACCCCCACTATTCTGTGAGTCTATGATTCTAAGTACAATTCCAGTGGATTTATTAAAGCAGTGTAAGGTAAACTTTATCAGAATTACAGTGTGACTGGAAAATGCTGAATTCCTGTCCATCAGTTAGCAACAGTGTGTCATGTGTCAGTAAATTTCTCAAATATAAGCAGTCCAGGATTATATTCAATTGCATAGACTTATGGTGTAACATAGTTATGATAATACATGAACTCATTGCTTGCTGGGCATTTGATGACTGCTATGCATTCTATAATAGGTCTAAATACATCGTTGCAGCCTGAACAGCATGTACTAGTGGTACAGAACATGAGCTTTGTTTTTTTTTGCTTTGGTCTTTTAACTTCATGTATGCCTTTTCTGTATGCTATGATATCTTTCTTTGTTTACTTCGATGTGAAGGAAATGCAGCAAGTCTGTAGTTTGATGTCAACAAATATATTCCAAAGTAGTTTTAAAATAGCAATACAGCAAAAATTCAGATTGTAGCATACTGTAAGTCAGTTCAGGGATTTTTTTTTTCCCCCATGGCTTTATTTTTATTATGCATCTTGAAAGGCATTTTCAAAGTAAGAGTGCCCATTTCATTTACTTAATTGACACACACTCCTCTTACAGATAGGACCTGATTACAGGATTAGTGTTCCTGATATGTAGAATAAGAATTGGAACCTTTGACTATATGAAGGCATTTGAGGGTATGTGAATGAAGACTTCGGATGACTGCAGATCTTAACTGTAGGGCAAATTAGATCAGTTTTTAATGAATTTTTAAAACCTCCTATCCCCATACTCATTAGACTTTTGAATTGTCTAGTATTAAAGAGCAGTGATCAGATTGAGTTATATAGTATTAAAATCTTCTAATCTCTGCCATGACCAGAAGGTCATTTGAAGGTTTTTGAATTCTTAGGCTGCAATCAGGTCATTGTCCTCAATCTTTATAATCTTTTTCAAAATAACCATGAGATTCAGAGCTTAAATTCTGCTGGCATTACAATTATAATGAGAATCACCAAGTTGTGGACGTTGTCAATGTTAGGAGTAGGACTGACATGGACAGCAATGAGAAAGCTTGAATTAGAATAAGGATTGAGTGCAAAAAAGCCACAGTTCTCAGCAAGAAGCATTTGAAAATTGTCTAGCTTGTCTTGCTGAAACGTATTGGCTGGGTTCACTAGAGATCTCCTTTAATTTATATCCCATTCCTGCCATCCTTCTGCCTACCTCTGACTTGGATCCCAAGTGACCTCAGAGATTTAGGAGCCAAAGACATGAGAAAATCAGATGCTGCAACAGTGTAAAGGAGATGATTACCAAGACATGGCCACTCAAGTGTTGAATGAAATCAAGTAATGGTAATCAAGATTGAATGTAATCAAATGTAATCCATACTGCTGAAGTATTTAATGTGCTGGATATTCCTATGAGAAATCCTCCTAGGCTCATTATTTTTAACAAATACAGATAGGAAAAACAAAGTTACTACCTTTGTCCTACTTTTGACATGTATTTAGTTTTGAACATATTCTGTAAGAGCACCACTGAAGATCTGTTGTTGTTCCTTTCGAAGGAATGTATTCATAGCATTGAACAATGTAAATAAATTCTCAAATATGTGGCATGTAAGAGGTATTTGTGCCATTTTCTTTGGCTGCATGGTGACAACACAATTTTCATCATGGTAGAAAATGTCTAATGGTGAGGCCTCTTTTGCCTTTTTCTCTGTAACCTCGGGCTTTTCCCCTCTCAACTATATTTTCCACGTCTTTCTCACAAACGTGTTTGCCCAGCTTTTCAGAGATGAAGTGCTTATGATTGGTGTGTAACATCATTGTATAATATATTTGACATAATTAATATATGCCATCTGCTTATTACTCATCTCATTTCTTTCTTCAAAGTGAGGGATTTCTTGCAGTCAGGAATATATACATCGCGTTGAATATTTATTGGCTCGTGTAAGTCACCTTGAGCACTGAGAAATGATGGAAAATTGCTGAATCTATAGTTTTCATTAAACTCTACATTATCACTTAAACACCAAATGAAGAGAGTGTTTTGATTCCTCTTTCTGTTTACTTAATAGGTTTCTTTGGAAAACTGTGTTGAAGTTGGGCGAATTGCCAACACATACAATCTCACAGAAGTGGATAAGTATGTTAACAATTTCATCCTGAAGAACTTCCCTGCGTTATTAAGTACTGGTGAATTTGTGAAACTCCCTTTTGAACGTCTTGCCTTTGTGCTTTCAAGTAATAGCCTTAAGCACTGCACTGAACTTGAACTCTTCAAGGCAGCTTGTCGCTGGTTGCGCTATGAGGAGCCTCGGATGGAGTACGCTGCCAAGCTAATGAAGAACATCAGGTTTCCACTGATGACGCCCCAGGATCTTATTAACTATGTTCAGACAGTAGACTTCATGAGAACTGACAACACCTGTGTAAACTTGCTTTTGGAAGCTAGCAATTACCAAATGATGCCATACATGCAACCAGTTATGCAGTCGGAGAGGACTGCCATTCGATCGGACAGTACTCACTTGGTGACCTTGGGGGGAGTGCTGAGGCAGCAGCTGGTTGTAAGCAAGGAGTTACGGATGTATGACGAGAAAGCCCATGAATGGAAATCCTTAGCTCCCATGGATGCACCCAGGTACCAGCATGGCATCGCCGTGATCGGAAACTTTCTTTACGTAGTTGGGGGCCAGAGCAATTACGACACAAAGGGAAAGACGGCGGTTGACACGGTGTTTAGATTTGATCCTCGCTACAACAAGTGGATGCAAGTTGCATCTTTAAATGAGAAGCGCACCTTCTTCCACCTAAGTGCCCTCAAAGGACATTTGTATGCAGTTGGTGGTCGAAATGCAGCGGGTGAGCTAGGTGAGTGCCTTTTCTGGAGCTTGGCTTCTTGCCTTGCTTTTTAGGCCTTGAAAGACTGTACTGGCCTGTGAGTGGGTCAAGAGGAAACTGGTTGAAGCTGTTGGCATGCAGCTTCTTTCTGGAAGTACTACAAGTGCCTAGAGAAATTTTGTCTGCATACCATTTGCAGTTAATTTTAGAAGGGCTTCCACCAAAACATTTCCAAATAACATGTGTCTTGTATATTGGTGCACAATATCCAGTATTTTCATCTTCATCATCAAACACAGAGTAAGCCTGTGTATCTACCTGTGTATATGTGTGTGCATGTGTGTATATAAGTGCAAATACATTAAACAAAATTACTTCAGCTGAGAAACCAAACCCACTCTTTTCACTCTTAAGGGATACACGACTAACTGGAACTCAAGAGGGTTGAAATGAAGATTGCCTTTTAAGAAACACAAATTTTCTGGAATGGTAGTTTTGAACTACTAGTCCTTTTTGGGTTTTGGTTTCTTTAAGAGTGCTAATGACTGCATGGTTTCACTTACTCATAGATCAGTGAGATTCAGGTCTCCTGACATTCGGTACTTTTTCAAAACTAAAAATGTTATATTTTGCCTGTGACCTTGTGACTACATAGTTAACTTATGTTAATAATTCTGTCTTGCTGCCTCCTCTTTTTTTGGTGCTTTTTTTGTCAAGTAAAATGAATTGTCATTTGCAAATGGGAAGAGAAAAAGATCAGTTTCAGGGAAAACATGATGATTGGAAGCAAAGAACAAATACTTGGTAACTTTTAATTTAACAAAAGGCAGTAGAGGATGGCCCATATTAATACACTACATTTTCCAAAGCCATAATAGTTTGCATTTGCAGTAAAATCTGGGAGTGTACACTCAATTGTAAATTTGTCTGTGCTTTAAAAATTAAATGTTACAGTGATTGTGTTAGGAATTTTAGCATAATATGATATTTAAACCAGGTGTAACTTTTCGTTATTTGACTTGCTACTTTCAGCCCAGTGAAAGGTGGTCCTGCTCTGGTAGGGGGGTTGGACTAGGTGATCTTTTGAGGTTCCTTCCAACCCTTAAGATTCTGTGATTCTGTGTCTTGTCAAGTCTTTGTAACACTCTCTCTTGCTGTTAAGACTTGCTTTTAAAAAATGCACTGCTGTCTCAATTGCAGTGAGAAATGTGCTTAATTGTATCAATACAAATCCTAATTTGTGCTAATGCATCCCAGTCGTTCCCATCCATGCTTTGTTTCATGATTATGTTGCAAACTTTGTGCAGTACATTTATACAGTACATTGCTTCCACTACACAAAATGGGGCTGGTTTTTCTAGATGTTTAAAATGCATTCTAATATTTTGATGAAACAAGACATTTAAAAATGCCTCCCACTTCCAAAAGACATGGGAAACTGTTTGCAATAACTTGTTTTCCCTAGACAGCCGTTTTGTGAATCAAATCCTGAGGTTTTCAGGTTCTGTTACATCTCACTTTACCTGAAAAGACATTCTAAAAGCAAGCTAATACCCTGTAAAAGACCAAATGTACAAGCTAACATGTATTGATCTTTATCTTGAGTATCAGAAAACCTGACCTTCACTGAGTGAATGTTCTGAATTAATAGCAGATAATCAGATTTCTATCCTTGTGTACTGTACCATTGAAACAGAGCAGTGTTATAAGAATGTCAGTGAAAAAGTATCAAGTCTATCAAAATCAATGTGAAATAAGTGTCAGTAAGCCAGTGCAACCTGTGTGTAAAGCAGCCCTTAAGTGCAGTGTTTCTCTTAAAATAGATCAAACAGTGCTGTTCTACTGACCTCGACTCTTCTGCAGATTTAATTAAAATACAAAAAACTATCACCTGTCTAAAATTCTCCAGTAAAGTTATCATTAAATATTGCAACCACCTCTATACAGGCCTGAAAAATGTCATTTAGATCATTTTGCAGGAAGAGCACTCTATAGATGCTAAATGTTGTAGCAGTTTGATGCTTTGATTTGGGACTTCAGTTTCTTTTCTTGTTAATTATGAGACAAGTCACTTCTCATTTTCATGTTTCTTTCATAAACCTTGACAGCCAAAAGATGAAACCCAGCTTAAACTTCCCTTTCTCTTCTGATGAGAAAAACACTCAGGCTTTTCATAGAAGAGAAGGTCAAATAGGTGTTGGGCAGGTATTAAAGAAGTTGCCCTTGGGTTCAAAGTAACTTCAATCTGTTGTTAGAGACGAAAAATTCCCAAAGCTTGAAGTCAACGTTCTGGAAGATCAGCTCTTACAGACAAGGGCTCAAGGACTAACATTACTAAAATTGATTTCTTGATTATTTTTTATCCTGATATTCCCTGCAATAAAAGTGATGCTCTTTTGAGACTCGCTCTATCAAGCCTTCCCAAAACAATTATCAGATGTCTAATCTTCTGAGAAGTTTGTAAGTACCATTTTCTACCTCAGTAGTATGTGCTTTAACACTAATAAACAGCTGCTGTTTTACCAGCATGTGCCACTGAGAAGTTTGGTTCATTGGTAAGGATGAGTGAATTTGCAGGTATGTGGTATGTGCATTGGAATGTGTCTTTGGAACATACTGAATTCTGTAAATTAGGATTTTTTTTATTTTCAATTCTGTGATAATTTAGGGCTCTGTAGAAGTGTGCACCACTCCTAGAAGGATTTTACCTAATTCTGGTTGGTTCTTTTTAAGTGTCAAAGCAGGCACTTGCCCAAGATATTCCCAGGAGGCAAGGAGAGCAACACTCGGGCATGAGGAGGAGACCAGCCTGGAGAAGACAGATGTTCAAAGGGCAATACAAGACTTTTGGGGAAAGGAGACAAAGGGAAAACCAAGTGTGGTTTGTAGAGAATAGTGGTAGAGCTCACCTGTAATTTCCAGCATTGCTGCTGTCCAAGAGCACTGGATTACTGTTTTCTCAAACCAGCCAATGTTTGTAGCTCTGTCAGAATTCAGTTGTGGTGCTTGATGCTTATGGCAGAAGCTTTGCCTTTAAGTCTTTGAAAACTTGTGCCACTGGGTGCTTTCCGTGTACTTCAAACTCTGCTGTTGATGGGCTTGAGTAGAGTTAGAGGGTTTTTTTATATGTGGGCTCTTTCTAAGCACTTTAGGGGATGATGAGTTGTGACTAAACCACAGACTCATTGATGCCTTCATCATTGTGTTGTAATAAAGACAGAAAGAGAAAATTTTTATTCCAAGGCAGGACAGTTACGTGTTCTTCTGATACCTTGCCCAACAAATGGGAAAGCATTTATTTTCCAGGTGCCTTCTATGATACTTAACCTTCAATTAAAACAACTCCTTATTAAAAAATTCTTCTGTGAATCTGTATAATATATATATTTTTAAGTGTTGATTATTAGGAAGAAAAAAACAAGTTGGGCTTTTTGCTATCTGTGTAGTACTGTGAATATTGATCCAAAGTGAAACTGGAGGACCTCTTGGATAGAAACTTATTTTGAAGTGGCTCCTTGCTATGCTAGGGCCAATATTACTTAGGGATCTGTTGAATTTAACCAAGTCAACTTTGAATTCTACAGAAGTAAACTGTGTTATACAAATAACAAAACAAAATGAAGATCCTGGGGCTTGGGACATCACACAGTTGCTGAGTGCTGCTGTAATAAGGCACATTAGAAGCTACTGACAGAGAATTGGTAAATATCTGTATACTCCTCAAATAGCATCACAGATGGCACTATAAAATGAACGCAGACTGAACATCCCTTGGGACTGCCAAAGCTTTGTGTCTTTTTGAGGTTGCTTAATTCTATTAAAATGAGGTCTCTGTTCCCTGGGTTATGGTAATGAACAGATCAGAAGTTCCACTGTTAAACATAAATAAAGCCCAATTTGAGTCATTTGTGCTGTTGGGAGAGTGAATCCATCAGTCTCATGCTATATAAGGATGCATATTTGGGTTCAGTGAAGTAGATCTTTTGAGTGTTTTTCGAACTGTGCTCTGTGTGGAGATGATATATAGAACATCCTGATGCCTCTCTTACATTGACAAGAACCTTTAATAGCTGTAATTTTGAACATTTTTTCCTTTTCAGTGTAGAGGGAGATCTTTTTAAGAGAGAGAAGTGACATGACCTTGAAAGGAAACAGGGAAACAGCTACACAGAAGAACCAAACAGATCAGTAGGGATTTTTTTTTCAGCTGGGAAAGAATTAGCTTTGTTTTAGAGCATGGCAGATTTGAGATTTGAGTTGGAATGATTTTCCCGAAGTACTGTCAAACGGTACTTTTAAGTCTTCTGTTGATGATCAAGAAGATTTTGAAACCACATCATCTTGGAGTCAACAGCATCTTTCCTCAGATAACTAATGTGTCTACAACGTGGTGATAGTGATAGCAGTAAAGTATACAGATTTCTACATGTCTTCTCCTTGCTGAAGTGATCTTTTGGCTATGGTTCTGTTTTAATGGAATCCATAGTGCAGAGTGAGATAAACAGTTGTCCAGCACCAAGTGTCGCGTTAATCTGGTTGCTGCTGCCTTTGCGATTGCTCTGCACATACTCTGCTCTTTCTGTCCTTACAGTGTATTTGAAATTTCAGTTCTTCACCTCAGCAGAGTGGAAGCACTATGGCAAAGGAAGTGCCATTGTTTTTGTGAAAGCAAGTAGAATGATGATTTTGGTGCAGTATAGCAGTGAACAGCAGGTTGGAAGGGTCTGCTGGCAGGGTAGAAGTGGGACAGCTATAATTACTTGCTTGTCAAATCCAATTTTTGCTGTTCTTGAAATTTTTGCACATCTTTGTTTTCTTCTGATTGCTAAATAGAGCAGAGTAGAAAGGAACTTTCTTTTAGAGAAAAGAATGTTGGAATGGATTAATACATTTATACTAGAGAGGGCATGGGGTTTCTCTGGGGATTGGACAGATACTGTGTGTGATGTCAAGATGGCAGTGCATGGAAATACAACTCATGGATTTAATTCCAAGTGTAATTTGTGACTACACATTTATATGGGCAAGAGACTATGTCCAGCAGTCACTGACTTCATTGCCAAGTCCTTGATGGATGTACAAAGTCTGTAGGATGTAAAGAAAACCCAACCAACTAAAGTATTTTAAGATGGTGTTTTTTACTTCATTACAAAAAAAATCCCAAAAAATTTAAAACATCAAGCCTGACTTCAAAAATTTTCATTGCAGAAGAATGCTTGAATGCCTTTTCATACCTGTCATCGTGCAGACTTTTTATCTCCTTGTACATGTGTGTAATATGAAAGGCAGCTCAAGGCCCATCAAAAAGGGCTGGGTTAAGAAACATGGTAAGAAGGTGGCTAGATTGTAGGAAAAGTTGTTCAGTGAAGGGCTGATCTCTTAGAGAAGACTTAGGAACTTGCCCATATCAGGCAAGTTTTTAAAATCATGAACTTGGCATTTCAACAGTAGTGTATAGACACACTGCAGGGACTTTGGATCAGATCTGTGTTTTCTTTCTCCATCATCCCAAGCTGTGAGAATGAGGGTGTAACTGGGAGTCCCTGGGCAAGGCACTTTTACAGAACCAGGACCAGTTCAGCCTTTTATGACTTCTTAAGCAGTTTCAACCATATGAAATTATTGATGTTGTACCTACAAAGGTATATAATTAGTTTTTAATCAGACATTTCATGTGTTTTGCCTTATAATGAACATAAAGTTCCAGACAAACACTTTTCTGTGTTTCTTATATTTCAGTTTCTGGGTGAGGAGAAGCTGAAGAGAGATGATACTGAGCTGATTGTCAAACAGTAACTAGTATCTACTATTTTTAATGTGTCTACTCAAGATATGAATTGCATGGAATTACAAATACCATCCTGTTTTGCAGCAGTAAGGAGGTTATGCCTTTTACAGCAGCTGAAAGATAATTCAGAAGGTCACTGTGATGTGCTCTTTTGTTAAACTTTTCCATGAGTAGGGATTTTTTTTACTGGTGGTCTGAGACCATTGCTATACTTTACTCTTCCAAAATATTGGAGGAGGATTTTTTTAAAAGGCATTATGGAGTTAGGTCTTATTGTACTATTTAAGCTGCCAATCTCTACGGCTTGCTCAGCCCCATTATTAAATCTGTTTTCTATTCTCAGTGCTTATTGCAAAGCCCTTTTCCTGCAACCCTGTATGTCTTCCATCCCACTTGAAAGAGAGATTTTCGTCCTAGAAATGCTTTCTGCAAGGATGCTTGGGCTCTGGGTTTCTTTTTAACTCAATACTAACCTTTGCAGTTTCTGATTTGATAAATCCTTTGATAATTTTAACATTCCAGTTCACAAAGAAGACCACACAAATGGAGCTATATCGACACAGGCACTGGTTCTCTCCATTCAAGATACAAGAAATATTCAGTACATGGAATTTTGATAAATATTTCAACTTGTATTTAGGTGAAACTTGGCCTTTGCAAACTGTTTGAAGTAGTGACTTGCATATGCTGCGCTGTTTGTTGCTGTGCAAATACTTCTTAATAAAACGTTGCAAGACAATGGGAAATTAGTCAACAGCTGGTGTATCCTTTTAAGGACTTTAGTAGACCATTTCAGTGCAGAATACCAAGAGGAAAACCTAGCCTGATTTTTCTGCATGGGTGGGACATTGCTGAGGACATGGATCTGTTCTGGTCACCAAAAATATTGGTCCTCTTTGAGGTAGCTTTAAAGCTTATTCCCTGTATTTCTACAGCAGACACTGAAGGGTTTGTATGAGAAGGAACGGTAGAAAAGCTGAATTCACCCAGCTTCCTTACCATTTTCTCTGACATCCCACAGCTGTACCTCTGGCAGGGTTCATAAGCCAGGGCAGGCTGTGTGTCATGTAGGCATGTGTGTCAAGCAGGAATGAGAAAAGTGGAAGGCAAGAATGCAAGAGGGTTTTTTTTTTTCTTCCTTTTTGTTCCTCTGGGATGAAGCTTGACATTTTTCTGTATTGTCTCTTGACATAATGCTCAATAATTCCCTTGACACTTTCTCAGCTGAACAATGTCTCTCATTGATACTACCTCTGTTTGTGAATATATTACTGCCACTGTGACTGTACTCAAAACCAAACTGCCATGCTAGCTTCAACATTTTAATGTTCTCCTTTGTTTTCAACAGCCACGGTGGAATGTTACAATCCCAGAATGAACGAGTGGAGCTATGTCGCAAAAATGAACGAACCTCACTATGGTCACGCTGGAACCGTATATGGGGGATTAATGTACATTTCAGGTAAATATTTCCTATGCTCATATCATCTCTATGAAACCATTACTTACCTAACTTCTTGTATTTCAGTGAGAGACAACAAAAACTAGGCTGTGATTGCAGTAGGTTTGCAGTGGTATGAGCAGTGATGCCAGTCGGTGCACACACACTGCAGAGGCTGAGAAAATTATTTTAGATAACATTGTGCATTTATAGTAAATGATAGCCCTGAATTCCAATGCAGTTATTCAATTTAACTGTCATAATACATTTTTTTCTGTGGCCACAGCACATGGATATATTAATATAGCAACAGCCATGAAACACATGCACTTTGATAAATTTTGGAAAGCATTGAGAATGTTAGTACCTTAAAGAACATCTGCCCTCATTGAGCTAACAGAGGAGAAATTAACATTTCTGTGTTAATCACAGTATACAAACGATACCTATACTTAGTGGGCTTTCATTTGTAATCTACTCAGTTCCACATGTTACTGAGGTTATTGTTTCATGCCATTGTTTTCCAAACCGGGGGCAACACGTTTTCTGAAAAGATATCTGCTCAGCTTTTAAAGCAGATGCAATCTGTCTGTCAGTGATCTGTATAGAAACTACAGACTTATGTATGTTTTCTTACTGGATCCTCATCAGCACCAAGGGAAAATACAGGGCAGGTGTGGGACAAAGTTGCTTAGCTGTGAAGAACTGGCAGGGAGATGGAGCAGGTTGATCCTCAGGGGTATTTGAAAGCAGGAGACTTTGTGCCAGTAGACAAGGAAAGATTTATTTTGAAATTTACTGTAAGGTACAGCTTTTTCTTTAAGTCCATTAGGCCAGCTTCTAATGTTTGTGCTGATTTTGTACTTATGTGGCTATTTTGCCTGTTTCACTGCAGGTAGAACATGTATATGCTCACTGCTATTTATTTTTTTCATGTAGATGCCCTGTATTTTCCTCATTTTTCTTCTCCTTCTGTCCTCTTGGATATCCCCATGAATCTAGACATTTCTAGAGCTGAAAATGTGAAGATTGGTTCCTTTATCATTAAAGCTTCTTCTCTCAGGCAGCCTCCCAAGCGCTGTCACTACTATATGGCTGTCATTAAAAGTATCAGAGCTGGACACTCCTACTATTTTTTCTGTATTTAATTCTGACTGTCCAACTGAAGAATTAAGTAATAATCCACGTGTGATAATTCAGTGTTAAATGATTAGCCCAGCAGGAGGCTTTTCAGTAGCAGTGTATTCTCTGCATGTTTTTTAGCACCTCAAATATAGTTGTATGAGGTCTTAAACCATAGCTAATAAGCCTACAGTGTCTGAAATTGGTGTGACTGCTTTCTGGCCTGCGTAGTGACCTTGCAGAAAAGTGTGGGATGTTTCATCCACTGATGGGAAATTGTCCTGTGATTTCCCCTGAAGCGTCTCCAACTGCTTTTGCAGAGAACCATGAAGGTGGTAAATACAGAGAGAGTCGTTGGCATCTATTAATAGAAGAACATTTGAAATCTGTGTCTTCCTTCACCTCAAGCTGGAAAAAAAAAGGTTTTCTGAAGAAAATTCTGCTGTATGGTTAGGAGCAGTTAAAACACAACAGCATAGTATCAGAATTTGAAAGGGAAACGGATTCCTCTTTTCTTAGTGGAGAGAAACAAAACTGGAAAACTGAGCAAATGTAAGCAAGAAACAGTTTTACCAAAGTGAAGCATGGATAACAACATTATCTTCTTTTAATCTGCCCATAACTAACGAGACATGGCTTCTTTCCATGTTCATAGTTAAAGGAACAAGGTACAGCTGAAAAGTCATTTGAAACATGCTACATATGTGATAGTAATCTAATGGGAAAGACTTTTATGAAGCCTCAATTCCTTCATGAAAATGTATGTTTCTATTGTTTATTGCTTATTATAGTGAACTCTGCTCTAATGTGTGTTTTATTTCTCTAGGGGGCATTACCCATGACACTTTCCAAAAGGAACTGATGTGTTTTGACCCTGACACAGACAAATGGACTCAGAAAGCTCCAATGACGACAGTCAGAGGTCTGCATTGCATGTGTACTGTAGGAGACAAGCTATATGTTATTGGTGGAAATCACTTTAGAGGAACGAGTGATTATGATGATGTTCTAAGCTGTGAATATTATTCACCAACTCTAGACCAGTGGACTCCAATTGCTGCCATGTTACGTGGGCAAAGTGATGTTGGGGTTGCTGTCTTTGAAAATAAGATCTATGTTGTCGGAGGATATTCTTGGAATAATCGGTGCATGGTGGAAATAGTTCAGAAATATGATCCAGAAAAAGATGAGTGGCATAAAGTGTTTGACCTTCCAGAATCACTTGGTGGCATTCGAGCCTGCACTCTTACTGTTTTCCCACCGGAGGACAACACAGGGTCACCGTCTAGAGAATCTCCTCTGTCAGCACCTTAGAAACATCCCTTGACTTATGATGTTGTAGTAAGACCTTTGCACTGCATCATGGAGTCTGTTCTTTTTCTTCAGTAGTTTCTGTTAGGCTTAGCCTACGGCATTTCCTACAATTACTGGAAAACAACAACAAAAAGAGACTTTGACATTATTCGTGCTGTTTGTTTTGGCCTAGAATGTTTGTCAAGTGGTTAACAAAACAAAAAGATGTACTCACCTGAGCCAAATGTTTAACAAATGAGAAGATAATTGTCTATAAAAATGTATGAACTAGGTACGTTATTAATGTTGTGTATTGGGCGTGAGGTACCTTATAGCTTACATTTGGAAAGCCTACGAGTCAGGTAGGAAGGCTTTGTATTGAACACGTTCTTTCACTAAATTTCATAGTTGAAATCCTTTTTCCTTTCATTTTTGATTGCCGATTACAAGGGGAGGTAGAACACATCAATGTGAACTATGACAGAAAGTTGCCAAGGGGCCTGAGCTACCTCCCTGTTTTCACAGACTATTTTTGACATATCTGTTTTACCCACCTGACTTTGTGGGTGCTTTCAGAGCATACCAAGTTTCTTAGGCAGAGGGGAGAAATGAAATAATTTATTAGCACTGTCCAGGAAGCAGAACCTTGTAGAAGCTGGGAATTTTTTATAACGTGTCAAGTGTTTTTCCTGAGTAGGCCGAGTGCTTCAAACAAAATATTTTAAATGTTTGGGTTTTGTTTTTTCAGGAATTGGCTTCCCTATGCATGGGAGCACACACTATTAACAAATGGGAATTCAGTGCAGCTGTATATTTTGCTGTATGTCTGTACTGAATATAGGTAGATAAGGGCTAGCAACATTAACTGAAGCCACTGAATTTGACTAAATCATTCCATCAGATCAAATTTAATCTACCTTTTCTCCTTTGCTGTTGAGATAACTTGCATAATGTGTCCTCTGTATAGTCTCAGTTAATAAGGTTATTTAGCACAAGGTGCAGCTTCAGCGAGAGAGCTGCTTTTGCTCAGTGAACTTGGACTACCACATTTTACCTTCTTTTTGTTCAATAAAACTTTTAACTGCAGTTATTCAGTCTAAGCTACCTCATTAATGTATTTGGTTTTCTTCCTCTGCCTCACTGTCTCCAGGATATGCATTTACTGTATGTGTGTGGGTAGATTAATTTGCCAGGAAACCAGTGCAGAAGTGATCACAAATGCATGTTTTTGACCTACTTCTTAGAAGCTATTTTGGCCTCTTGTGTTCATTTTATTGTTAAGGACTGACAAAAGAACAAACTGTCTTGATTTGGTTTTTTCCACCCCTGCTTTGGAGAACTACTGCTTGTATGTGCAGCCATGCAAATTTACAGAAACCTTTACCTGCTCCAAAATACAGTGCACTGCAAACAAACTGCAGCCCTAAGTGCTTACAGAAGGCTAATACCATCGTGCTTGCTCTGAACTTCCCATCATGTGTTGCG
This sequence comes from Urocolius indicus, assembly GCA_013401255.1. Classification (NCBI taxonomy): domain Eukaryota; kingdom Metazoa; phylum Chordata; class Aves; order Coliiformes; family Coliidae; genus Urocolius; species Urocolius indicus. The sequence continues at coordinate 567,826 of WBNH01007660.1, read as the reverse complement.
CTGGGTTTTCCTAATGAACACAGAGGGGCATCATCTCGGGAGAACCATTGAAATCAGCTTATTTTATTGTGCTGCAAAGCTTAACAGACTTACGTTGGGAGCATGCTATCTGTGTTTTGTCCCTGCTTGACACATCAAGCAGCTGTATTACTGTGGTGTCAGTTTTGGAAGTACTGATATTTATTCTTTACACAGTTTACTGGCAGTGGTTCCTACCGAAATGTGTGTGTGAGCTTTAGGTTTTATAAATGTTTTGGTGAAGAGCAAAAGCAATTCTTCCTCTTTAAAAAGAAAAAAGGAAATTAATAAAAATCTTAATTCTATGTAGCTGTGCAAGGTTGTTACAGGTGTTAATATTGGCACCAGTGGATACCCTTGGAAAGCAGCCACTCAAGGTGAACTGACTCATCACCCTAAGAATACTCTTCTAATACCGTTCAAAGCACCAGATAGGAAAAATGTTGCTCTGTTGTTGTAAGTATGTGTCAGTCATTTGTGTCACATGCTACTAGGTTTTTTTCCAGCTCAGACACCAGATTTTAGAGACTGCTTGAGTTTAAAACCTCTGAAATCCAGATCCATTTCTGTTTTCTTGGTTAAACTAAAGAGCATTGAAATAGTTGTGATTCTTTTGGGATAATATGAATATGTCTTGCTGTCTGTAGCTGGGAATGGGGGGGAGACACTGTTAAAAAGTGTGTGTCTTCACTGGTCTTCTTCAGTTAGAAGAAGCTTTAAGGTGGGTACTAACCATTGTGACCTGTGTAGAAATCAGGATATCAAGGTTTTGAGTCCGAGCATTGAGAATAACCCAGGAGCTGGTACATGGCCACAATATAGAGGTTTGAGTTTTTAGTGATAAATAATTCTTTGCCTTTTAAGTAGAATACATTTTTTTTAACATCATTTTGTCATCAGTGTTGGATACAGCATAGTGGATTAAATGTAGGGCTTCAATCAATTCAGTCTTGGAGGTTTTTTTCTTGTCTCTCCCTCAGGATTAAATTGTTCATAATGGATCCACTCCTGTAGTAAGGGCAGTGGCCCAAAGCCTTGGGGTGATCCAAGGCCATCAGAGTCCTGAAAATCTCTTCATCCAACAGCATGGAAGAAGGATTATTATTTTTTTAATCTTTGGTTGGTTGTAGGAATAACTTGATTCTTGGCTGTTCAAAGTGTAGGATAAACTTGAGCCACAATCATGGCACGCAGAAGTCACTATACGAGGATGTCTGGACAAGATTACTCAGTTGTAGCACTCAGTAGCCACTGATTTGAGAGGATAGGGGTTTCACACACACACACACACTTCCCCCCCCCCTGCCCCCCTCCATTTTCTGCCAAGCCCTTAAATATTTCTCTCACATTTTATGTGTCTGATTCCAGGCAGTTTGGGACATGCAAACCTGCCTGGATATGTTCCTGTGTGACCTGGTCTAGATGAACCTGCTTCTGCAAGGGGTTTGGACTAGATGATCTGTAAAGGTCCCTTCCAACTCTACCATTCTGTGATTCTATGAACATGACTGAGACCTTCTTGTGGCACCAGGCATGTGTCCTGTATTTAGGGCTGCTGATGAGAAGAAAGCTGTAGTCCTGTTTTCTCTCCGTTTCCTTTCTTCCTCCCCGAAGAAAACCCATGCTATTTATAAACACCAGATCTGGGAGTTTTTAAAAAAGATGTCTCACATTCTCCATCTCTTCTTTTTTGCTGTCTCTTCCAAATTAAGATGAATTTGTTCAGTCTTCCAATAACACTGTATTGCATGAGGAACCATGCCATTCAGTAAACAGCTGCAGCTCAGGGTTGCTCCAGAAGATGTACTACTTAAGGAATCTCATTTTCCTCTTCCATATTTATACATTTATAAATGTGAACTTTCTGTAATTTAGATAACTTGATAGAGATGATATGTGCCATATGGTTGCTGGGACAGATTCCAACTTCATTAACAGTCCACTGGCTGAAGGGAAATAGCTACTATTTTGAGCAGTATAAAATCAACCTATCAATTAGCAAAAAATTAAAAGTTTCAGGAGGTTTTTTTTGGAAGCCCCTGCTCTGAGTCTTTTCCTTTTTCCCCACACAGAGGTGACTTTGCTGTATCAAGCTGTGCTTATCTTACTGCTTGGCCGTTGGTAATGGGTTAGAATTAGGCAGAGGAATGCTCAATGTGCAAGATACCAATATAAAAGCTAACAGTCAAGAGAAACCTCTCTGTTACTACATCTTCCTGGCACAATGTTCACTGAGTGGAGGGAGGGACCTGCTGGAAGAATCCCTGAATGTTGCAACTGCTGGACAAAACCAGTGCCCTGAGAGCCAGGAGCATTGTAAACCTCCAGTGATATGTGATCTCCCAGCAGTGTGGCTCTTTAGCTTCACAGTCACAAGTGCTGCAAGCAGAGTCTGGATGGAGATCTGGGCAGAGCAGGGCTCCTTTGGCCTTGTCTGCCCGTGAGCTGAATTCAGGGGCTGCGTCTTGGTATGAGGGTGTGATACATCCTTATTCTTCTAATTCTCCAGTGTGCTAAAGACCTTACTCTTCGTTGTTTCTTTTCTAAGCAGCCTGGAAGGTTTGTGTTCCCTTATGCATTGTGCAGTAGCAAATAATTTCTGATGCTCTTTTGATGCTGGTTGTCATCCAAGGTTGGAAGGATGTGTTTTTTCCAACTGTTTACTGATTATTTATTTCTTTTCCCCTAAAAACCACCAACATTTCGTGATCTGCCTGAAGGTAGATGATGAGTCAGATTCACACCTTTTTGGTATCAACAGTAAAGACTGTGCTGTCAAGTAGCTGTTTTGACCATACATGGAAGACATAGGAGAACACTGGTGGTTTTATGAAAGCAGTTCTTGGATTGCTGAAAGTAACTGGGCTTGTTGCAGGAGTGGGTAATGGGAAGTCTCGTACAAATTTGTCTGACACAGTACAGGTTGCCTCTCGTCTCTGAGCATCCCCTGCTCAAGTGGGAGAGGTAGCTGCAGCCTGGCTAAGTGTCTCATTTGTCTGGTGCTGAGCTTCACCAGGGCTGAAGTAGCACTGACACACATAGGGTGAGAGGGCTTCCCCATCTGACAGATGAATAACAGCTCCACAAGTGTGGTGGCATCTCAATCAGCTGTGCTCTGATGCTCCTTCCTGTTGGTTAATGCCTCTGCCAAAGTGCTGCCCATGGCTGCTGTGTGATGTGACCCATCAGCCCCTGAACCTACCTGTGCTGCTCTTGCAGAGGGTGGTATGCCCCTTGCTCAGTTGTTAGTGTGTGCTCACTAACTGTGGGCTTCAGTAAAAACACTCACCAGGGCTAGCAATAGAAGCAGTCTGGGCAGGTTTGTGCCCTGGTTGGCTGCAGATCCTGATGAGCATGTTCTCAGATACATTTCACTTGGGTGTGACTATTAAGACTGCCTTGTGTGCCTTTCAGAATTACAGTTCTGAGATGTTTTGGATGGGCCTAGGCAAAAGATTCTGCAGTGGTCTCTTCTCTGGAGGTATTCCTTAGTGATTTTTTGTTGTTTGTTTCTGGTCTTTGAGAAGCCAAAGCATGGGATGTCAAGCCCCTAGCAAGGGATGCTCCAGGTATCTGAATTTGCTAAAACTACTGATTTGGGTTTGTTAGGTAACTTCTTTGGATTTTTTCCTCTTCTTCCTGCTCCCCTTTCCCTTTGCTTGGAAAATACACTGATGAATTCATGTCTGACAACTCAGAATATTGGAGGGGAGTGTTTTTTTCCCCACAGGCACCTCTGCTCCTGCAGATCAGAGCAGTTGTGGCACTGCAGTTGCTGTCTCAGGGGCTCCCGTTACCATAGTGCTGCGGAGGTGGCATCAAGGAGAAGGTCACAGGGCACGAGCTCAACTGCAATAATTATTTCAGTAACTCTGCTAACGATAGTGGAACTGAGCTGAAAATCTTCCTCTGAAAGAGTAAAGACACAGAAAGTCGCCTGCTTTTTCTCTATAATTCAAGAGAAACTGGGTCTGCTCCTAAATGCAGTCAGTTTTGAAACCTAACCTTGCCTGGAATTGCAGGGGTTAATGCCTGTCTGTACTTTCAGATGAAAACTTGAAGGCTGGTAGGTATGTGCAAGTGTGCAAAGTAGCTTGCAGTCCCAGCTTGTGACTTCTGCCGTGCTGTCTGCTCTCTATTTAGGCTGTCTTGTCTTGCTAATCACATCACATCTGTCAGCTGGCTGTGGTTGGAAACAAACTGTAAACAAGCTGTCAAGGTGGAGTGGGCTGAGTTGCTTAAAAAAACAAAAGGCAAAAAAAATCAAACCACCTTGAATGGCTGAATAAAAATCCTGAGTGGCTAAACAGCAGCTAAATGTTCTTTCTTCCATTTTTAGTGTTTGTTCCATCATAGATGATGGATGAAGGTTTGTACATCAATATTTGTATATTGCAGTGACAAATATTGGCATTTTCAGTCCTTCTTCTGCTCATTGCCTGCAGGAGGTGCTTTTCCCACAAGCTCCCACCTTTGCTTTCCATCATTAAAAAGGTGCAGGAGTTTAGTGGTAGCTTGCTCTTAGGAAGTCTGCAGCCCCACCAGCAACATTTATCTGTTGAGACCTTTCAAATTAATACTTTTGTGCCCCACCAGCCATTTCACCAGCAACACTGATCTACTGAGACCATTCCAGTTAATTTTTTTTTTTTTGCTTCATTTATCAAGCTTGCATAATAGGAAGACTGGTGATATGATTGCAGACAATGTCAGATCAAATGCGTCCTGTAGACACAGAAGAAAGCTTTACAGGTTACTTATTCAGTGGGAGTAACTTTGGTTACTTACGAGACTATCTTATCACCAGAGCTGAATAAAGTGATAAAAAAGAAGAATGTAACAGGGGAACTGGTTTCCCTCAGCTGATGAAGATGTGATGTTAAATTTGCAGATGCGATGCTTTTATGATCATTTTGGGTCCATTTTCTTTCCAGCTCCAGTGAATTGATGTGAGACGTTTGTGTGTAGGTTGCAGATCAGATTTATGTGTCGATGAAAAGCTCTTTCAGGTAATTTCAGGCTTTAAAAACAAGAAGTCTAGAGTGTGTTCCTGGCGTCACTGCAGGTGAGTTTCCTTTGTGGCTGTCACCAAGCAGGGAGGAAGCTCTTTTTTTTATAAGAACAACGATAAAATTACTGATGAAATGAGTTTTGTGAAAGTTACAACGATTTTTATTACTTTAGAAGTAACTTTAGTAGAAGTGCTACTCACCTTTTGGCTTGTTTGATAAGTTCTTAGGGCTTTGCTGCTTAAAGGTAGGGGAGGCCAAGGAAGCATTCAGGCTTTGTGTGTGTCCTTTTGCCAAGGCTACCTGCTACCCAGGAGTTTCAAGACCCTCCTGGGGTGCAGCTTTCCTCTAGGCAAGGGATCAAACAGCCTCTGTTTCCACAGGTGAGAGGGTCCAGATTAACTTTGGGCTGCCTCTGTTGTTACTGTCTTCCCCTCACTCAGCTGTGATGTTTGAGTGGGTGGTCTCCAAATTGGATGTCTTCTGGAGAATATGAGAATTACTTAGGTCACTTCATTTTCTCAATATAGAAGCTAAATAAAGCAGAGAAGGCAAACGAGCTCTTGCATGCAAAGTGGTATTTGCTGTCTAACCAGATCCCAAGAGGGTCGTACTGCTAGGCAAAATCTGTAAGTCTGAGATTTGGGGGTTTTGCAGTTGTTTTTTAACTCCCAAAGACTTGTTCTGTATTTAAAAAGGCTGTTTCTCACTGATGGGTGATCTTTGTTATGCCAATAAAACTAAATGTGTGTTGGGTTTTCGTTTTCCTGATGCTATTCTGTAAAGTAACTAGTTGTTTTCTCTTGTCTATGAGTTACCAAAACAAATAGTAAGGGAACGAACCTTAAGGGGCAGGGGAGGAGAAAGAGAGCTGCTGATTTGTGCAAAAGTTGAGCTCAAACCAGTCCATGACCAGCACTCTCATGGGAGGTGCTTTATTTAGTCTTAAGAATTCCCAGTTGCTTGTTTTAATCCTTCTGTAAAACTTACCTTTTTAAAATGCAGATTAGGCCTTTATGTGAAAGGGCAACACAGGGCTGCTGGTGCTGCATCCCACAGCCCACCTGCAGGGTTGATGTGAAAGCAACACCTGCTCTGGAGAAATTCAACAAGCCATTGCCTGCGATTCGGGGGGGGCCAAGTTGTTGCAGTGAAGAGAGTTTGGAAAGCTATGGCTTAAACCAAAATGAGCCTCATGTAGATGTAGAGCACTTTGGTGAGATGCTGCTTCCTGCTGGCACATAACCCTGCCAGCTAGGGCTCATGTCAAGGGCCTTTGAGAGGTTCCATAATGGGAAGGAAAGGACATAGTTGTGGGTATGGTGGTCTGAGCAGCATGAAGCGTATGGTGTAACGTATAAATGCAAGAAATTACTGCTGGCTTTTGTATGTAATGGTTTGGCTTTTTTTTTTACTTTTCATAAGCAAGTAACTGATTGCTCTGACTATTTTTCCCACTCAGAAAGGCTTACAGCCATCATTTAGTCTCTTTGATGTATTTTCCATGTATATTAGTCTGTGCTGTTGCATTAGATAAGACTAACCATGATTTGCTAATGAGAATTACTGTATTCCCAGAGACAAACCAGGAGTATTTTTAGCAAGGGATTTTTAGACTAACGAGATCACCAAGAGGTTATGTGGTTGCATTAAAAATTGCTATTTAATGTACAGACATTTTGCAAAGGATTAGACATTGTAAATCCAGCACTCTCTCCAAGTAGGATAAGTATCACTTTGAAATTATAACTAATTGTCCACCCTAGACTTTTGTCATTTAGTGTGTCTAGCCATGCTATTAGTGACTTATGTCAGAGAAAGCCTGCTGTGACCTTACAATACACAGTCCCTCTGCATCTTTCCCTCAGGGCAGTCTGTTGTTCAGGAATAAAGGCTTGGCATTAAGTTAAATAAACTTCAGCTGTAAGGAAAGAGGAAATTAAAACAAACAAAAAAACCCCCTCTTTTAATGTGTATAAGAGCCCCTCCCCCTGAGGCTTATTGTTTTGGGATACCTGGATGGGTCTGATGGCCTGGGATTCCTTGAGCTCTGGCTCCAAACTACCTCGGAGAAGGTCCTCAAGTTGCCATTGTGGAAAGGAACCTTCTTTGAGTCTCAGAGATCTCAGGGAAAGACCAGCAATGGGGATTAAAATACTTTCTTTAAAATAATTAAACCCAGAGGTTTAGCAGTAACTGCAAAATGGGTTAATTCCCAGTTGGGGTTGTCTCTTACTAAGTGTGTGATGGCGTGAGAGCCGATGTGCAGAGCTCCCGCCAAACTGCGCTAAATGAACTCTTGATGGATTTTCTCCTCCAGCAGGATTAAAACTGCCTTCCCCAAATTAAAGCTGCCTTTTTCATGTAAGGAGTGCAGCAGCAGAACTCACTGGCGTGGTAAACAAGTTGATCACAGGACTCTTCACCATGGTTCATGGAAATTGTCCTTCAGGGGTGCTTGCAAATGATGTTAAGTGCATCCACCTGAAGCAGAAGGACCGTGAGAGCTCTGGCATATGTTGCCCAGCATGGAGGGTGAGAGCTCAGGATCACAGCTGGTGCCTGGGGAGGGAAAATTTAATGCATAACACCTATGAGTGAGCAAGAGTTGCTGATGCCCAACACCTTGCTGCTTCTGGCTCAGTAACTGGTCTTAGGAGCAGCCCCTGCCTAGCCTCTGCATGGCAAGGCTCCATCCTGCTCCCTCTTGCTTGTGATGGCCCCAACAGTGACCCTTGTGTTGCTGAGCTCATGTGTGCATTGAACTCACTGTGCTTGATCTGCCCTGTGTGTGTGTCCCTGTCCAGAACATGCACACATCCAGGTGGGTTTAGAACCCTCCTAGGAAGCAGCACCCACACCTGCCCTGAGCAGCCTGGGCCAGAGCTTGCCTACCTCAACACCAAGCAAGTTTCTGCTCATGTTAAAATGGAACTTCCTGTGTTCTAGATTATGCCTGTTACCCCTTGTCCTGTCACAAGGAGCCACAGAAAAAAAGACTGTCCTCATCCTCTGAACACCTGCTCTTTAGGCTTTATAAGTGTTAATAAGGTCTCCCCTCAGTTTTCTCTTCTCCAAGCTTAACAGCCCATGGTCCTGCAACCTTTTGTCTTAAGGAAGATGCTCCAGTCCCCTGATCATCTTGATTGCCCTGTGCTGGCCTCTTGAGCTGGAGAGCTCAGAACTGGACACAGGACTCCAGATGTGGCCTTACCAGTGCAATGTAGTGGGAAAGAAGAATCTCCCTCAACCTGCTGGCCACACGTTTCCTAATGTCCCCCAGAATGCCATTGGCCTTCTTGCCCATGAGGGCACATTGCTGGCTCATGTCTATTTGCTGCCCACCAGTACTCCCAGGTCTCTCCTGGAGCTGCTCTCCAGCAGGTCACCCCCAGCCTGTCCTGGTGCATGGGGTTAATCCTCCCACGGTACCGGTCTCTGTGAACTTCATGAGGTTCCTCTCTGTCCAACTCAAGCCAATCAAGATCTCCCTAAATGGCAGGTTGTGTCTGAAGAGACACAGACTACTGCTCTGCAGCTGGAGCTGCTGACGTAGATGGAGCTTGGGGCTTCAACAGGAAAATAATGAAGGACCTGCACTACACAAGCTGCTCTTCGGGAAGCTCATGGATCCACATCAAAACAAGAAAATCCCAGCAAGCTGCTTGCTCAATGAATGCCTGTGGGATCTCCAGGGCGGAAGTGCAGCGGTGAGACATCCATCAGTTTGTAGGATTTGCTAGGGTAATTTTTAATCTCTTCCTCCAGGTGAGAAGACTGGAGCTTGTGAGAGGGCTGGTATGAGCAAGCCTGCAGTAGAGAGAGCTGGCCTGGCTACAGGGCTCAGCAAAGGAGGGGAAGATTGAGCCTGGCTTGGTGGCAGGCAAGATACAGAATGTGTTAGAAAAAGTGCAGGAAAAAGGAGTGCAGTAACAGGACTAAGGGAGCATTCAACAGAAGGAGATTTGTAGGACGAAAGTCTCCTGTGGGATGGCCCCTGCTCCCAGATCACAATTTGGAGGGTCTGGATGAACTGGGATTGCTGCTGGGCTGAGGAACAGCTACTGTGCTCAGTGGGCAGACTGCAGCTTCCCAGGGGCCAATTGGGGCCAGAGCTGAGCTGTTTGGTTACTTCGGAACTCTGCACTTGCTGTGGGTGTGAATCTGAAACCCCAGGTTGTAATGAGATTGTCATATGGAACAAAAAGTGGTATTAAAGAAAATTAATGAATGTCAGAATCCATGTAAAAACCCCACAGGCCTCATTACTCATATGCAGCCTGACACCCCCACCTAGAATTGTAATTTCCAATTTCATCTTCTCTGGCTGACCATAGATATGAATTCATTCAAATAGCAAAGAAGGAATTAAGTGTTAATTTAACAGAAAGGAAAGGCTACTAAGGAATTAGATTAGATTCTTAAATTAAATATAAACCTGTAAAAAGGCTTTCTGAGGGTTCCCAGCCTGTCTCCTTCACAATTCTCTGCAGTAATAAAACAAAATGGTATCAAGTGTCTGGAAAAGTGCTGAGGCACTACCCTCATGGAGCTGGAGAGTGCAATGATGACTTATAATCTCATTTTTTCGTGAATAAACTTGAACATTTCTGTTTGCCTCGTTGCTGTACCCAGAGCAGCTCAAGCTGGGAGCAGCCAATGCTGCTGGCAAGAGTAGGCGGGTTGGAGGCACAGCCTGGGCTGAACATCATCCTCCATCAGCTGCAGGGGCTATACTTAGCAGCAAGGTGTCAGGGCTCATGTATCAAATTTTAAATAGGGTTTAAACCCCCTTTTCTCTAATAGAACATTTACTGGTGCTCCATAATTAAAGCTGTGTGCCCAGCCAGCTCTGCCTGCGGAGGGGGAGGCAGGAGCCACTGCGTGCTTCCTTCCTCTCTTCCTGGCTTGCCAGAGGAGGCTTCAGAGACCTGTCACAACAGAGATAAGGACAGAAGCAAATTAAGATTTAGGAATTTCTTCTGGGACTTTCCTAAGCAAGAATAGGTTTTTAATTGGTTTTCAATTCTGCCACAGCCAAAGGTCTTTAATTAGGTTTTACATCATTCTCCGGTATTGCTCTTTTTCTACGCTTAGCCCTCTGTCATCTGGGCTTCTGTTAACAGATAACACGTACAATTTGTCTTTGTTTCAAAAAGTCAAAGTGCTGAGTGATTTCATGTAGATGCTAAATAGCAAATGAGTTATTGAAACTTAGTCCTGCTGAGGACAACATTTTAGTCTAATGTTGGTTTATTTAGCCACTATGTTTAGCTTGTCTGATAAATATCATATCACAGGCCTGCTAACTTTGTTGTCAATTATTTCTTTTTCCTGGCATTCTTTAGCTGGTGAACAGGTTTGAAAGTTTTCAGCTGAAGGTGTTTCCTTTTTTTCTTACTCAATTTTAAAAATAGCCTTAAAAAATGCCCTGCCTTGCTGAGCTCTGCTGTGCTATTGACAAATTTGGCAAACAGGGAAAAAAAGTATGCTTGTATGATCAATTAATTGTTGTTTTAATGAAGCTCCTGCTTTACAGGGCCATAGCTGGGACCAGCAGCTAGTGGCTTTGGTGCAGGCAAGTGTGAGATAAGCAGCAGAACCCCTTCCTTTGTGCTTTGTGCCAGGGGCAACTTAGCCTCAAGGATGTCAGCCCTGACAACACCTTCCAAAATCAGTAAAAAATGCTATGTCTCAGCAGTGCAGGTGTTTTCTATTGTGATATAGACAGAAAAAGTGGGTGAATGCATGGGCGATGGTGAGCTTGGAGGAGCTGCTCAGGACAGGTGCTGGTGGATCCTGGTGTATTGTCCCCTGCTTGGGGAACCATTCCTTGTCTTCAGCCAGAAGTGCAACACCAGCCTAGGGGTGAAGCTGCAGCTCCAGCTCCTCTCCAGCATCATTGCATGGACATTTTCCTCTCTGTGACTGGCAGTGCCATTTGGGAAACTCTTCCAGCTCCCTCACCTTGCCCAAAACTCCAGGTACATTCAGCCATCGGTCCTCTGTGTTGCACCCACTTCCTTTCCATCTGTTCAGCTCCCAGCAGTGCAAAGCAGGAGGTTAACCCCAATTACAACAAGAGCTTATATTAATAAAGAAATAAGGGCTTCAACTAGGGGAGGATGAAAACCTAAATGAGTAGTCAAACCATATTAATTACAACATTTAATATTATTACCATATTAAAATTATTAGTGTTCTGTCTGCATGGCAGAGGTTGCTGTTGTTAGTAATTCCCCTGAAGAGGAGCCTTTTCATGTGTACCTGGGACACTGAAGGAGATGCTGCTGGTTTGTGGAATGGGATATGCCTTATGCTTTAACACTAATTGATCATTAGTTAAATAATAAGCTGCTGTTACTTAGTCAATATCCATAGCTGACCCCTCTCTCAAGAGTCTTGTTCTCTGTGCTTTCTGCTGGATTTTCTTTAAGAACAGCATCAGTTCAGTGCAGCTCCCTGTGATGCTGAACACCCCTGGGCAGCTGGAAGAAGTTCCCCAAAATTATCTCATTCTGTTTGACTCCTGTCCATTGCTTCAAGGAGGAGCTCAGCTCCCACTGGGGCTCTCAGAGAGGGTTCAGTGCTCTACAACACCTTGTCGATGTCCACGTTTCAGCCCTTTGTTGCCACTGCAGGGAGAATCACCATTAAAATAGTTAAAAATGTGTATTTGGCAAGGGAAAGGCTCTGTGAGACTCCAATCAGCCCATGTACACTGCATTGTATGTACATTGTGCTGTATGGATGTGGTGGTGTGGCCTCAGGAAGGGTTGATCGGTGACCACAGTGTCTGCAGTGCTGTTGAACTTCCTTAGGAGCTCTCCCTCTAAATCCTGAAGGGATCAGTTTGGTAGATAGATTTCCTTGGATAAAATTAGCAAACTGAGTGTGCTGAAGAGTCTGAGAGTTTTGCTTTCTATCCTGGGAAGCGTTTCATGAGGAGCGGATGTTCAGCAAAAATCTGTTGCTCGATGCTGACTCCACAGCTGATCCAAAATAGCAAGTATTTTTCCACAGATATTTATAAAAGCTATTTTATACTTAAAAATCTTATGGAGATACTGGTATTAATTTCTGTTTATGCCCTGTCTTGTAATTTATTTATTTATTCTCCTCCTTTGAAAATCATGGTGTTTTCAGTTTAAAACTTCACTGGGAAAGAGTGAAAAATGCCACTTGTTGGATTGGGGTTTTTTTCCCCCTGAGAAAAGTGCAGTTTCCAATGAGCATGCATCCTCTACAAGACCTATGCCTTGATGTGAGGGGCTGTATGGTTCTGCCTGCCCACAGAGGAGCCCAGGCCTACATCTGTGCCCAGCCCCACATCTTTGCCCAGCCCCAGCTTGGATTCCTGTTCAGCTCCACCAGCCGCCTTGCAGTTGCAGAGGGATTGGGATATTTTTGGATGGATAATCCTCACCTTCCTTCAGCCCTGCCGTGGGGAAATCCTGCAGTGGCAGTGAGCAGAGTGCATAGCCACCCTTTATCCTTTGTGCTGCATCTGGATGTCAGTGAGCTCCTGTTTGAGCTTTGGTCCTCCAGTGTGGGGCTTGTGGGAGCAGGGAGGTGCTCCTGCTTTAGTAATAACCTGCTCTTTGTCTCTGCAGAGACTGTCAGGTAAATGGAGTGCAAAAGTATAATGACTCTGGCGTAAATGGGAGAGCATTAAAATTAATGCAGTTTGTTGATGTAATTGGTAACTCATTAGGGTGAGTGCTGAGCTTGCTTCACTGCCATGCCATGGCCCCAGAGCTGCCCTCACCAACCTTCCCAGTGCTGGCAGGACCTGCAGCCCCAGTGCTGGCCTGGCAGCTGCCCATGCCCCTGGCCCTGTGCCCCCAGGGGCCCGGCTGAGCTGAGCGAGTCCCTCAGACCTCAATGGGTTTGGTGACAAAGGGTGGATTACTGCAAGGCCTCCTGGCTTGGTGCAGGACTTGCTGTCACCCTGCATGGACTAAACCCTGTGCACCAGCTGAGCCCATGGAGCCGAGGCCTTGTAGACACAGACTTCCACAGCTGTGGTTGGAAAACCCCTTTTTCCTTCACTGCCCTTTTGGGTTTTTTTCCAGTGTGTTTTACTAAGAGGCAAATGGGAACATCTCCTACTCCCTGTTCTGCACATCTTGCACAGAGGAGCTCAGATGCCATCTGTGTCCCCATGCTGAGGGCACACAGAAAGCAGAGCTGGGCCAGCTCTGCAGCGACCTGCGCGGCTGCTTGGCGGGGTAACAGCCACCTGTACTGGAGCCACTTCAGCCGCAGCACTGATTGCTCTTCCAGAGCAATGATGCTGCTCGAGTGCCTTTCGATTTGTTCCTGGCCCAGACGTCTCTGCTCTTAGGGTGATGCTAGAAATTGCTTCATTATAAACTATTTCACAGCAGCAGACCTTGAAAGTTTCTGAATTAGAAGCAAATTGCGCTGTTGATTACACTTTCCCCCTGCCCCCCCCCCCCCAGATCTTGGTTCTTTGGGAGATGAAACGTGTTTCTCATTGCTTCCCTTCCCAGGGGCCTGGGGCAGTAATTCCCAGCCCAATGCAGCGCAGAGTCCTGTCTGTTTTCAGCACAGCCTGCTCTTTAGCTATGTTAGTCCCCCTGATCTCGCCACCTTTTCTCTGACTTTCAAGCTGACCACTTCAAGGTTTAAAAAGAAAAGGAAAAGAAAAGCTTGGGAGTACGGTGCAGCTTCACACGGGTTTGTTGTTACATCTTCCTCTGTAAGACAGTTGTTGCCTTGGACATGAGCCTGGTGTGTTCCTTGAACATCACAGCTGCTTCCTAGACCAGGATCCTTAGTGGCCACCAAAAACAGGGCTGTTACCACTGGTAATGTCCTTGCTCTGTGAAGTCCTATTTCAGCCCAGCCTGCTGGCAGTCCTCACCAGCTCTCTCCTGCTGTTAGCTCCCAGCTGCTCCACCTCCAAGCAGTAACTCACACAACAAGATTTCACTGACTGTCATGCTCTGGATTGATGAGAGTAAGTGTCCCAACAAGGTAGGTTTCTCATAAGGAATGATGTGCTATCATCTGGCATGATTTCCTATGAATGAGAACACATGGCATCTTACTTTGTTTTCCACTTGTTTTTATCCTGTTGTCTTACAGCTGATTCTTACGTTCTGATAGAAAATCAGAAATGTTGTCCCCCTAATTAGATTTATCACAAATGCCCAGCCTCCTAAGTATTGACAATTAACAAGTGTTCCTCAAATTGAGGTAATTGTCCAATATGGGAACGTTGACAAAACAATAGAGGGATTCACAAAGCACTGAAAACGTGTGGGTAAATCTGAAGCTGTCTCCTATGGGTCTTCTCAAGGCAAGGATGCAAATAATGTTAGTCATCAGAATGAAGCCATGGGATTGTGTGATTGAACAGATTCTTGCAGGCTGATCTGTCTGGAGGCCAATGAGATACAGTTGAAGGTATTTGAGAGACTGCAGCTTCCTCTCTGTAGCCTGCAATAATTGAGTGAGAAAATTAGCCAATACCTGTGTACAACTCTTGTTCATATTGTCTGTGATCTATCTAATCTCATATGCATGTTTTTTTGAAGATGCCTTTTTTTGCTTCTCTGCACTGGGATGGAAGAGAAATAAATACACCTTAATAGAATTTTGTATTGATTCTTGTAGCAGAAAACTGCTGAGGTGATGGGAGGCTGTGCCCTCCGTGGCAGAGCTGTTTGGGCTGTTTGAGTGATGTGGTGCTGGCCAGAGTTAGGAGAAGAAAGGATAACAAGGAAACCTGGATTAACCTTTCTCCCTGGAGAAAACCAACAACTGTATCTAAGCATCATGAAATTTCACAGTCAGTCTTGCAATTTTGCCTTGTTATCAGCTGCTTTCTGTATGTTACTTCTCTCAGTCTCCACATTTCAAATGTGCTTCTGGATGTAACCCACCTACCTCTGAGCATTTCATACGTTTCAGTCCATAAGATTTCCTCACTAACTCTGTGGCACAAATGAGAAATCTAAAGATGCACAGCCCATGTGGTTTATCTGGTCTCAAGCTTTCCCACTCTGGAAAGCAGGGAGGTGATTTGTGGTATCAGCTAATTCTTGCTGTTGTCTCTGCCTTGTTTTGTTCCTTGCCAAATGCTAGAAAGTGTGTTGCTATTGTCTTAGGCTTCTGTTTGGAAGTATCAGTTCCAGAACTAATTATGTATGAAATCAGACTGGTTTTTTAAACACTTTGAAGTTTTTACAAGCACGACATAGAGTAAGAATAGTGCAGAACAGACCTATATTTCCCCTTACTTTGAAGTCACTAGATCCACATCTAATTATCAAGTGATTAAGACTGAGTCACCACTATTGTGTCTCTCCCAACATAGTTTTCAAGCAGTATTGATACTCTTAAACTGTTTCAGAAACAGGAGTGCAAGGTTAGATTCTCTGTACAGCCTGAATTTTATGCTAAACTCCAAGTTGCCTTTCAGTGAGCGACAGCATTACATAAAACATCAAAGCCATTCAGCGTGCTGCATGGGAAAAAAAGCCCTTCCTGCTTAAAAAAGCAAAATCAATGATGGAAGACATTGCTTAGTTGTCTGTTTCTACAACTTTTCCTAGTCTTTTTTTAAGAATCATTTATTTAGAAGTTGTAGTATGGATGCCTGAGCTGCTTTAAAATGAGAACATGAGGGTGCTCCAAGGTTAACAATCGTATTTTTATTTCCATAGTGTTGTATTTCAGTGATTAAAAGCCATGGCACCTGGTGATAACAGTTACCCAGCACAACAGATAATTGAATGGGTTTAATGGAGCCTTGATTTTGAAATACTTGCTTTGAATGACAATGCACAAAGTTAAACAAATGATGGATGAGCAAGATTAAATGAATCAGAACTCTAATCTGTCTTATATAAAACAGGAGATATTAATATGGTTCTAAAATACCTGTACTTAAAGGCTATGAATGTCACAGTCAAGGAGAACGTGGATGATACTAACAGATGTTGTGTGCAGGGGCTGGTTGCAGTTTTATCTAGACTGGGAGCCCCTGAGTGAGATTAATTTTAAAGTTGAATGCCTGAACCATTTGTAGGAAAGCACATACTCATTCTGACTTGATGGTAGTGGCAGCTCAGGATGGTGTGGGTTAGTTTTGGTCTCATTGGGTCCATCTGGACTTTTGCTCTGCCCTCCAGTCCACTGGGCACTCGGTGCTACAGCATTTGTGTCCCTTGTGATGGCCACTTTTGGAAGACGGATGAAATTTCTGCAGAAATCCACACATTTTTTTTTAAGCCCTTCAGGTGTGAAGAGAGCAGCTGGGACAAGGTGCTCTTACCCCTCTACCATTTTAAGCCTCTCAGTATCATTTTGGATATGACACGACAGTGTTTCAAACCTATTTTAAAGAGATACATAGAGGTGATTTAGGGATTTACAAACCTAACAAACATTAGTCAGGCTTTCTGCACGTTTACAAGCCCAGCCAAGGGAAGAACCCTGCTGACCACTGCTGTCCTCCAACAAAGCTATCTGCAGTGCCAGCTGAAACAATGCACTTGTCCTTTGTCACACTCGTCTCAGGGAGGTACTTTCTTTGTATCTCTGCTAGGAGGTACTGCAGAAAATTAGGCAATCTCTTCAGATCAAATTTATTCTCTCTAGTGTCAGACAGGGGGCCGATGCTCAGTAGGTACAAATGAAAGCAATTTGCAGAGTAACATGAGGTTAAAAAGCCATTCCTGTTGTCTAACAGTCTAGAGGAAAATAGTATCAAAATAATAACATGGGTTAGTAAAAAAAGTCACAAGTCTGCCCTGATCTGCTTACGCACTGTTAAAAATAACAAAGGCACTGAGAAATTGAGTGAAGTTGCATCCCAATGTTTTTCTACAGGAAACTCCAAACAAGCATGAGGTTGGGAGTGAAACCAGAAACATCAGGGAAAGAGGGCTTTAAAAAGGGAAAGATATTGCAATGTGCTCATTGTGACCTAAGCCCCAGGAAGAGGCCACAGCTTTATACATTTGGAGCTGTGTTTGTCCAGGATGAGGGAGATGCGACTTGCAGGAGCTGTGTGTCTTTGTCCCAACCCCACAGATTCCTCATGCATTGCTCTGCAGGAGCATCTCGAGCTTGGTGTGATCCAGGGATGCTGCTGGACAAACATTTTCTAGGAGTTTTGTCCTTTTTTAGCATTCTTATTTTGTAGAAGTTCGATTTTGAATCAGAAATGGAAAGATATTCATGTTCATCCTCCTGAGACAGCTTTTCTCCCAGGAAAAATATGGACATCCGTGCTTGTACCCAGCTGGGACCGGGGTGTTTTTCAGACCATTTGTTAAAGATTCAGTTCAGAGCCATATTGCTTCTGCACTGAGTCATCTGGATCAAAAAAAGAGACAGTGTTCAGCCACCAGACTAGGATGATAAACAAGTCTCATCAGACATTTTTCAGGGTCGTGGGTTAATAAGACCATAAATCTAAGGGTAAATTTTCTGAAAGCCAAAATGAAGTCATAGTCTTCAGCATAAAATGTCAGCTTTATTGTTCCAACCTTATCTATCTGAGAAGAGCAGTTATAGGTAATTTGTGGGTTGTGCAAAAACATGAACTCATGCATAATAATCTTAACGGAGCTTGTTTACATCTTCTTGTGTGTAATTAGCAAAACATATGATCCAAGTTGTTCTTCTCATTTAGAGTCCTGTTTTGGCTGGTCACCATAACAGAGTTGGTGTTGCCAAGAGCTATACTGGGTAATATTTTCTGATAGATTTAGTGTGTGATATCTGTGCACAGCAGTAGGATCTGTAAATTTATGACAAAAAAGATCAGAGCTCTCATAAACAGTAATGTCTGCTGGAAGCAAAAGCTGTGATCCCAGCACTGGCCTTTCCTTGTGCCATGCACAAGCGAGTGTCGTCAGCTGTGGCTTGTATGAAAACCTGACACTGAGTGACTGGTTATATCACAACCTTGAGATTGTGCTTTCCAATCAGATATGCAGAGTGGATGATTGTAGTTTAATTAGGTGGTGCTGGCTGGACAGCCAACAGCATAATGCGTGTCTACACTAAATATGACTCTTCCAAGTCCTTGGTTATTGACACTTGGGTACTGGAAATTGGTCTTTTAGGTTGTCTTGGTTTTCTGAGGTGGGTTTTTTTTCCCCCTACTTTGGCATTGTTTTACAGCACCCAGCTAAATTAAAAGCAGCAGTAGATGTTATTTAACATCTTTCTGCCCGCTCTGTAGGGAAGCCAGTGTTGTTTGTATCGCTGTAGTTATGATACTAGTTCTGAGGCTGATGAAGTGTGTGTTGCCAATTAGGAGTCGATGAACATTTACCTTTTTTTTCCTGCTTTCAAGTCAATTCTGACTCATGCAGATGTAACAAGTTTCTGAGAAATTGTTTATGTAGCCTGCTCCAACGGGAGACTTATTTGCAGACAGATCTCAACGAGTTACCTCTCCCCTATTCACTCTTCATCATGTTGCGATGTGTAATTTGCTTGCTAATTACGTTGTTTGTTCCCTTCTTCAATTTATGGAGCTCTTTTAGCAGCAAAAATCAGTAGGATTGAACAACCCAGGTGGATGAGCTCTCCCAGAAAGCCCCAGTGAGTAACCTGCCCTCTCCATGGCCATCTCTTGTGTATGTGCCCACCTCCTGCTCAGCCCTTTCTGCTCTTTCCCACGCATCCTGCTACCTTCATGCCCCTTCCTGGGCAGGGCTCTCCTGCTCCTGCCTTACTTGCCTTCCCTGCTTTGCTTGGGCAAGAGCTGGAGGCTATCCCACCTAGCACTTGGTGCAGAGCTCCCGTCTCTCACCAGGGATTTCAGTTCCTTCTTGGCTTGCTGCAGGTTGATTTTCTTGTGGTCTCCCTGGCCTGAAGGACTGGAGAGAGACATTTTAGGTAACAGATATTTGCTTACTGTTGAAAGAGCTGCTGGAAGGGGAAAAATATGGCAGCAAGAGACTACACAGGCTAGGAGAGGGTGCAGATGAAAGAAGGGAGAAGACCAAACTTCACAGCATTTGAGTCCACCCCTATCAAACCCCTGTACTCAGTCGAGCTGCTGCAGCCGCCTCCCTTTCCTGGAGCTCGTGAGCATCTTCCATGCTCAAGGCAGAGCTGAGCCAAGGAACTGGAAACACTGGATTATAGCTGCTCCATCTCCAGCTCAGTTGCTTCTGGTTACCTTCTCTGGTAACTTCTTCCATTTTAACGGCTTTTCAGGATGTATCATGGCAGCCCCTTCCTTCTGAAGGGAAGGCAATTGTGCTTCTCCCTGACACCCCTCGGTGTTTTCACCCTGCTCCAGGTTCTCTCTCTCCCTTGACTTTGATGCCAGAATCTTCAAATAATGCCTGCTCATTAACACAGTAGAGACAGACTTTAATTTCCCCAAATCAAAAGCCTTTTATAGCTCTGCAGTGTGTATGATCTATCCAGAAGGTGTGTCTGCTTGAGCTGGAGAGAACAGGTAGGTATGCCTTGCACGCAGCAGTGTCCCACGTGCATAGGCAGAGAAATTGCTTATCATGTCTCTGCTATAAATGAGGTTCTTGCAAGTAGCTAGTGAGCTCAGCATGGACTCCTTCTGAAAGGGAGAGTCTCACCTAAAACCTTTCATTTTTGGAGCTTTCTGGTCCTGCTGAGCTTTAGTGGTGCAGTATCTGCAGCACAGAGTGCTCCCATCCTGCAGTTCTGCTCCAAGTACTGCTTGGAGCAGGTACCCCCTGTAGCATCCTGCACAGTCTGGGCCTTTGGTACTTTATTAGTTTCTAAAAAATAAAAATAATAAAAAGAGCAATTTTCCTTAGTATTTCAGAGATAAAGGCAAGATTTTTCCAGTGAGGTGCAATTCAGTTAGGGATGCTCTGACATCATTGCGTTATTGCTACTGATGGGGGTGGGATGCTGCGGTTTTGATCCCTTATGCTGCAGTGTGGAGGCACAGACCTTGTCCTGGATCATCTCTTCTCAGCCCATCCCTGGGACCAGCAGGATATGGTGCTGCTGCAGGGTTTTCCTCCTGCAGGCGCCTCCTTGTCTGTCCACCAGCTCTGCTTCCCCAGGCAGCATTGTGCTTCCTAGTGATGACCAAAGAGCCTGCAGGCAAGAGTCCTGGGGCAGAGCAAGTGGAGTAGACAGTGTGGGGTTTTTGTTCAGGTGAATATCTCAGGGGAGGATGAGTTTTCCTGCAGCATGGGCACATTGATACTATTCCTTTGTACCAACACCCTTCTCCCTCCTGAAATTGCATTGGTCCAACCCTGTACTGTATCTCAGGAGATGCCAGGCTGTTTCTTTGTGGCTGTTTATGGCTTCAAACGTTTTTCCTTTTATTGCCTACTTCAGATGCAATAAAAGAGAAATGAAGGGACGATTAAAGGAAAATGCTCTTCCCTGGCATTTATCCACTCTGTGAGATGTTTCCAGAATTGCTCCTGAGTAAATGCTGCCTGTATCCCTGCACCATTTGCCCTGTTACCTTCCACTGATAGTCTTTTTTTCTTGCTGGTACCCCTTTTCTGGGGCTGATTTCCCTGCCCTCCAGCTTGCTGTGCAATGCACTGGAGACCTGCCAGCAGGTAGAACTTGCTTGCAAAAAGCAGAGAGGCAGGAGCCTGTGGCTGGAGGCTGCAGATGGAGCAAAACCAGTGCTTCAGGTAGTTCTGCATCTTTTTTTGAGCCAAGCCAGCTGGCCTCAGCCCTTACTGAAAGGCTTGGCAAGGTGCTACTCACTCCTTAGCTTTCCATATCTCTGTTGAAAGTTTGATACTTTAGGAAGCAGGCATGGAGGATGTAGGTTTGACCTTATCCTTATGGTTTATGAATACAGCTCCTCCTAAATGTGTGGATCCTGAGCCAGTTCTGCAGCAGGTCCTGGTGTTCCTGCAAGTGTCTGAGACTCTAGAAGAGAAAAATAGTGTGAAAGCATGTAATTAAAAGTGGTCTAACCTATATGCACAGGGAGAGTTTCTTGGAGTGCAGGTTTTCTGTGTTCTGGTGTTAGGGAAAGTCTGGACTGAGCCTGGTCACTTGTCAGGGGGATACCAAAGGCACAGTTCCAGCATGAGTGCCCTTCCTCTGCCTCATGAATCAGCTCCAAAGGCATTAAAGACAAATCACTGGGAATTCATGAGCAGGGAAAGTGACACATCTTCCCCTGTCTTTGGTTCTGGAAACAACTGAGCAGTTTGGAGACTTCTAAAACCACTGCAGTGGGATGTGGTCATCTGAAACGGGGTACCTTCAGCATCAGCAAACACACATCCCTCCTTTTTCTTTTCAGCATTGCTGTAGGAGGCAGTAAATGATGAGACTGCTATTGATTTTTCATTTAGAACTCTTGCCTTCTGATTTCTGCCATCTGCCAGGGCTGGAGGTACCTCGAAGGCATCTTTATTTTAAATCTGACTTCATAACCAGTAACATATTAAAGGAGGGCAAGATAAACTTGTCAGGCAAATTTGATGGTGGTTTTCAGATTGTTTTCTTTATAATAAGTTTACAAGCTTGGTTGATTAAGGTAAAAGGATTATAGGAATGAGTCTCCCCCCTTGTGAGCCTTTCTTACTTTGAAAATCACACCACCAAGAATTTATAATCAGCAGCAGCATAATCTACAGTCAGCGCAGCACTGATGTAGAATAAACTGATTTTAATACAGATAAATACAAGGTGAAGTACAAGGCAAAAAAAAGTGTAGGAAAGATAGTGAGAGTTTTGCTTTAACAGAGTGTTTCAGAGGAGAATTTATGGTTTATAGTTGCCAGATGCTTTAGTGTTTGCAAGGGCCCTGGGTTGGGGGGGGGTTGTGCTGGTGTTAGCTTGGCTAGAGCTGAAGAGCTGAGCTGCTCTGCCTCACTCATGCTGCTGGAGCAGGCAGTGGTCACACAGCTCTTGGCACTGCTGGTGCTCCCACAGCATGGTCCTGCATCTCCTTCAGCCCTTACAGATGCAACAGCTCCATCCTCAGCTCTGCCCTTGCCCAAAGGTCACTGTCACCATGCATTGTTTTCCCTTTCAGTGCAGAAAAGTCTCACCAATCCTTGTGCTGGAAGGAAAAAGCTCTCTGCTCTCTTTTTGCTAGTGCTCAGAACTGTCAACAGAGACTTCATTTGTCTCTGACAATTTGCAGCTCTCCGTTGTCTCACCGTTCCGAGTGTCATCCCATCCCAGTGGCCGCCAGTACTGTTGGTGGGTGGAATTGGCAGTGATCTTGCGTGGGCAAGGAAAAATCTGTCTCTGAGCTTGTCAGTAGGAGACTGCAGAATATTGCCACAGGTAAGCTCACAGGAGTGAAAGGGCTTGCAAGGTCTGAACAAACCTGTGTGTGCCTGAAGGCTGTGAGCACAGGGCTGAGCTGGGGGTGTGAAGAGCTCACACACCCCACGGGCTGAGTTTCTGTTCACCATGGTTTGAGCTGGCCCCGGAAGGTGGTGGTGACAGCAAAACCTGACATTTTCTGTCTGACAATTGCAGAGCAGCAGCCTTGGGCTGCAGCAGTGGATTCAGTCCTCCTGTGTCCTCTGCACAGCCCTGCAATCTGTAAGTTTGGTTTGGTGAAAGAAAAGAAAAAAAAAACACCCCAATTTGTTCATTTTTGACAGGAGTCTCTGTTATTTATTGGACAGGTAACAAAGGGAGAAGACATTTCTTGGTTTTTTTTCTTGCTTTTTTTCTTTTCTGATTGCACCACACAGCTCTCCCAGCTCATGTGCTGAAAGCAGTCATTTTTATGTGAATAAAGGTGAGTATTGATTGTTTCTTTGCAGTTAGGTCTGTCTGTAACGTGTGTGAACACAAGCCCCTTGCTGATCTCTCTGCAGGTGCTCAGTAAACCTACCAGAATCAAGATATTTTTTTTAGTTTAGTTTTTCTTTAAAATTCTGAAGGCTGACAGGACCAGTATCTCCCAAGGAATTGTCAGTGCATTGTTAGAAACCCCACTAACAGTAACATTATTCATCTCGTGAGATGCACCAGAGAATCAGATAAAGCCTTCTAAGCACCAGAAAACATTACCAGAGTCTCTTTCACAGGGCTCCTCGTGTTTCTTTGGGATGCATTGCAGATGTCATGAGAGACATTTGAGACATTCTGTGGATATTAAGAAGTTACTGAATAGCAAAGCAGTCAGGGAATGCAGAAAGTCATTTTGTCCTGTGTTTGCTCCAAGACAAGAACCTCTTACATGAAGCTCTCTGCCTGCCCTGGTCTCAGAGAACCCATCCTCTCAGAGGACCAATTTCCAGATGTCACAACCACCCAGCCCTGTGGTGCTGTCAAACCCTCCTTTCCTCTGTGAGGAAGAGACATCACAAAGCATTCATCCTTGTCAGCCTCCTCAAGATCTGTCTCATTGGCATTTAATTTGCTTTATCTTTGTTTCCTTTTTTTGGTTGAGTTTGCCTGAAATCAGATTTCATCCCAGTGCTTCTCCCAGGGCTAACTCCAACTAACTAAGAGACTAACTCTTGAATTCACAAGCACAAAATCACTGCTAATGTTACCTCCTTGAAATGGTATATTCCATAACTTGTGTCTGCCACAGGAATTTCTGCTTCTGACCTTCCCCTTCATCACCTTCAGCTCATCTTAAAAGCCTCCTATGGTGGTTGTGCTGCTGCTCAGAGCAGTGTTTATGGCTGTGACCGTGTCACTCACACACTTCATCAGGCTGATGTGTGAAAAGTCACAGAGTGATCCCAAATTGCCCCGTTCTTATGCTGTCTGCAGCTACAGAGAAACAAGGAAAGCGAGGTGATAATCGTTTTGGGCAACGGGAGTTCAGGCGTGCCTCAGCAGCCTCGGAATACAGACTGTGATATCACAGGATAAAATTAGACTCTGACCTTGAGACCTATGTGTGGCAGAGTGGGAGCTGGAGCCTTGAAGCCACCCACATCCCATGTAATTCTCTGGAAACGATGCGCTTTGATAATGCCTGTCTTTCATTCTGAGAAGCTTAAATCTTCTCTTACGGCACAATGTGCTCCTGCCTTCTTCCCCAGATTTTGTCTCCCTCCTCCTCTCTCTGCTGTGCGCTGCATTTCGAACACTTTCTCTTAGAGCATCTTCACCAGAAGAGATCCTTTTTATCATGCAAAGAGCAGCGTGAAAGAGAGCGCAGCACCGATCCTCGGCTCTCCTCAAGAGTCACTGCAACTGCTGTATCTATGTCCCAATCTCACCTCCCCCCTGGCAGTCCATTCACGGGGAGAGAAAAAAACCCCATCCAAGAAGAAAGCAAGACTGAAGCCTTGATTGTAAGTAGGTTGTGCGGAAAGGCAATATTATCTGCGGTAAAAAAAAAAAAAAAAAAGGCAAGCAAATAAACAAAAACGCACACAAAGAAAGCCCGTGTCTCCTTTTGTCCTCTGAATGCAGCCTGGCTGCTCCTGATGGGAGAGGAGAAAGGAGCAAACCGCGAGAGAATGCCAGCGCTTAGAAATAATGAATGTTTTGGTACCTGTATTTAGTGACAATGTTGACTGCCCCTCTGTTCATAACAGGCGTGTTTCTAGTTCAGTGGAAGTATAATAAACCCGTAGCAAGTCTGGCTAGACCCCACTGATTACCACTTCAATGGAAGCAAAGTCAGGGCTTTTGTGACACCTAATCCATGAGAAGGCACCTAAGAACACAAATGCAAAGCGCTAGAAACTCCAGTAGCCTCTGTGAGCCCAAACCAGTCTGGTTGGAGTTACTACCAGGTGTAACATACTGTCACTTCTGTTTCATTTGATGCCAGTTATAAGGAAACAACAGGGTGATAGATAAGAATGCTAAATAAATTAGAACAGAAACTGTGCTTTCTAGTTTGGTTTTGCACTGTTCCTTGCCCTGTCAAATTGTTCATTAACAACTATGACTTAAAAAGTCAGTTTTTCAAACTAAGCATAGGAAAACGGCTTTAAAAAGCAGATTCCTCACAACAATTTCCAAGTTATGTAAAAAACCCACTAAAACCAAGGCATGTCTCTTCTGGGTCTTGACAGCTAAAAGCTCTTTCCTGAAATATTTACATTTTAAAGCTCAAAGTATTAATAATGAAGTCTGCGTTTTTGGAAAGGAAGAGTTTACTGTCAGCAAAAGCCTTTGATTGTTTTTCCTTGTGAACAGCGTGCTTGCAGCAAGAGTTGACTCTCTCCACTGGATGTAACACTCCCTGTAAAACAATGTGAATGAATCCAGCGCCAGAATATCCGAGTGTGAATCCATTTGTTTCTTTCTTCCTCTGTGAATAACATGTTGCCAACAAGCACTCTTAGTGATAGAGTGTTTTGCAGTTGCTGGAGATGGGGATTTGGTCTCGCTCCTAGACCCCAGGATAAGTGTGAAAGAGAGACTTGAGTGAGGCTGGGAAATGTTTGCTCTTGCAGTGAGATGATTAAAATAATCTC
Source organism: Urocolius indicus (assembly GCA_013401255.1). Lineage (NCBI taxonomy): Eukaryota > Metazoa > Chordata > Aves > Coliiformes > Coliidae > Urocolius > Urocolius indicus. The sequence goes on along the minus strand of WBNH01007660.1, from coordinate 542,406 downwards.
ACCATACATAATACATAATAAGAGTGTAGGTACCCTCCTGAGACAGCTGAGGAACCCTTTAATAATGAAACACTTCACCTCTGAGAAGGAGGGGTCTTTTGAATTACCTAGGTCTTGAAAGAAATCGTTTCTGGTTTAACTGGAAAGATCTGATTTATATCTAGAGAAACCCTGGGCTGCTTTAAAAATGTATTTTTGCTCACTGGGAATGTTTATACTGTCTTTGAAAAAAATGTGAGAGAGGAGGTGGCTCCTGGGGCTGTGCTTAAAGGTATTTTGGGGGTCTCTTTGTCATGCACAAAAGCCTCTAGAGACTTTTGAAAGTTCCTTAGAGGATATATTTCCACTCATACTTTCTCTCTCGGTCTCATGATCTCTACTTGTGTATTTTCCTTTCTTTCATTAGCACTTTGCATCACTTGACACTCCATCAGGATGATGGCCTGTTTACTGTATGCAAATAGTTCCTGAATGATGCATGAATAATTATGAATTTGTGTATTGGTTTCCTGAACTGGCACATTGTCAGGAGAAGTCACTTCACTTGAATGTGAGCACAAAAACATGTCAACACAGTCAAATTAAAGCTGAAGGAAGAGCTCACCTTGAAGGGAATGTGCACTATTGAGCCACTGCTGGAAAAGAGCAAAGTGCAGCTAGAGCCTGATAGCTGCAACCACAATCCAAGGACTTAGTGGGGAACTGGGTCAAGGGTGTGCAAGAGGAGATGGTCTTTTTTGCATTGTGATGCCTCTTCTGAGTTGAAGTACATTCCAGACATCATCTTCATATATGGCAACCCCTGGCTTGACTCATTTATCCATACCAATGGAGTGATTTGGTGCATTGGGCTGTAGGACCCGACCTGACCATGCACATCCTTGTGAGCAGCCTGTGGTGTTCACGGGGGGTTTGAACCTCTTTGCATTTCCCCAGGGTTCGTGTACTGACGTGTCTGGGTCCCAGTTCAGTGGCTGGGGCTGACTGGGGCTGGTATGGGCACTCCTGAAGCCCTTGTATCTCTCTCTGGAGTGCTGGTGTGTGCTCTGTCCCATCCTGGCAGAACTGCAGATGAATTACCCTGGATAATTGCATGTCAAGTAATTACATTGAAATGGGATATTAAGTTTTATTTCTTTGCCATTATAATCTCCTACAAAATCTGAGTAGCTAGAGAGACTGCCTCTAACTAGATGAACTGACCTGCTTAAAAGAGAGAACTTCACGAGCTGAAGGGCCTTTGTTTTCTCTTGCTACCAAGAAGTATGTCAGGTGGGCTCCCTGCTCTGGCATCATCTTAAAAGGTTTTGCCATGTAAAACCCCTCAGCAGACCCACTCTGTGCAGCAGGTCTAGAAAGGTGGATGGAGATGATTAGCAGCCTTTTCACTAAAAAGACTACAAGTACTGAAGGTCTTTTTTTGCTTTCTAATATCTCTCCTAAGACGAGGTGGAATGTTTAGTGAAGAGCCAAAGACAGACATTCCATAGGCACAGAGGAACCATTGAAGAGCTGTTCTCAGTTGGCAATACAGGCTATTTTTGGTTTGAACTTCTGTTGTTCCTTCTAGTAAGCTCTGCTGCATTCACATGGGTCATCCTGCAAAACTGAGCTGTGAATTTTGTTTGAATGCTCCTGTTGCATAAGAATAATTGTGTTTCACCAGTATCTCTCTCAGTGTGGTGAGTCCTGGAGTCTTCCCAACTTCCCTCTTTAAATCCCTTCCTTGCTCTCTGCCTGGGAAGGGTTTGGGGAATGCTGACTGTTGATAGCCCTTTCTGTTGCACTGAATTGTGCTGATTTCTAGGCAAGAGGCTTGATCTTCACCTAGCAGCTCCACAGGCACTGCACAGGGCTGATGCTACTCTGCGAGAGCAGGCAGAGGTGTATCTGCACTTGGTCAGGGAGGAAGAATACGCTGGGGAGCTGGAAAACCTGCTCTAAAATATATCTGAGAAGGGTACTGAACCGGTACAAGGGGGGACATGGATGCTGAGACTGCAGCTCAGTTTGCATAGCACCATTATCACCCAGTGTCCTTATCATAGAATCATTTTGCTTGGAAAAGACTTTCAAGATCGAGTCCAACCATTCCCCCAGTACTGCCGTGTCCATTGCTAAACCATGTCCCTCAGCACCTCACCTATATGCCTTTTACACACCACCTGGAATGAGGACTCCACCACCTCCCTGAGCAGTCTGTTCTAATGCTTTACAGTCTCCTGGTGAAGGCATTTTTCCTGATATCCAATCTAAACCACTTCTGACACAACTTCAAGCTGTTTCCTTTTGGCTTGTTACTTGGGAGAAGAGACTGACTCTCACTTCAGTGGTGAATACTCTTTTGGTTCCAAAATACCCTTTTTGGCTCAGAAAGTGATTATTGGGGTCTGTGATCAAGTTGCATTTTCTGCTCACCATTCCCCTTCTGCAATTTATCCTCTGACTCCTAATTACCCCTGTGGCTGAGCCTGGTAGGGCTGGAGCAGGGCTGTGGGTTCAGGAGAGTGAGGGGCTCCGGGATCTTGTCTGGCCCTGGCTCACCCATCCCATTGGCCACCTCTCTTCTCATCCATTCGTGATTTGCCTCTGGCAAATGCTCCAAGTATGCTGGGCCCAGTGTTACAATCTTGTCTCTTGATATTTGTGATGATTTCATTAGCAGAAATTCAAGTCGATCCTCTTGGTGCAAAGCTGTGTCGTTTTCTGGCTGGGGATTTGCAGCAGAGAAACACAGACATCTGGCAGCAGGTCCAACCCACAAAGCTTAACGGGTCCTGAGAGGGAGAGAACAGAGAAAGACAAGGGAATTTCTAGTCTCGCCACCTCAGGATGGAGGAAATGGAGAGGCAGTGAGCAGCCTTTTATACCAGTGCCAATGAGAGCAGCTTGCTGGAGGGCTGAGTTTTCACCTGCTGACTGGCTGGCCTGCTCTGCCTAAGCAAAAGGATGTTTAATTGGTATGGAAATGAGCCCACAACATCCTACATCTTCTTTTCTCTTCCTGGAAGCTTGCAGGGAGGGTGAATGGGGATTTGAGCTTTGCAGAGATCTGAGATATTTTTTTCCCCAAACACAAATGCTCAGCATTACTCTGCTCCTACTCCCTCTTTTTATATTTCCCTGTTTTTCATCTGCTTTCTGTGTTTTTCTTATCATGACAATGGCAGTAAAAGATAAACATTGCAGCCAACAATGCTGTTTTAATAAAGCTGCAGTTAAAATAGCAAAGAGAATGCAAATTAAATACCATAATCATTTAGAAGATGTAGTTTCTATTAAATGTAAGTACTTTCCATCTCGGCTTTAGAACGTGGGTGGATTCTATTAAATGTCATTATTTTCCTAGAGGATTGCAGGGTAAGGGTGTTTTACAAACACACAGATAGCAAATGAGGGTGATTTCTTTTAAAAATGGCACAGAAAGGTGCAGTTGTTAAACATATGGATGGTAAAGACACTGTTGTTGACTCATCCTCTCCTTTCTTTTCGAGTCTTGCTTGCTTCTGATGTTGCCTTTCACCAGAGCTCTCAGAATGAATCTTTCAGAAATGGTTAATTATATATTTATACATATAAACATCAGTAAAATTTGTTCCTTAAAGCAATGAATATTCCTTTTGGCTTCAATCAGAGCTGGGTTGAATACCCAAGAGCTGAGTGTTTGGGCTTGGGCTTGAGTGCTGGGATTCAGCTCTCTGCTTGGCTGCTGCCTGTCTCCAGGGGCACTGCCAGTCTGTAGATACATTTTTCAATATTTACAGTTTGCACTTGGACATGTGAATGCTGCAGCCAAGTCTTGGCCAACAGGAGATGTCTGCTTTCCTTCCATGCCTTTGCAGGCAGCTGCTGTATGTAGCCGTGCAGCAGTTGCAGAAACCATCCTGTCACAACCCACTCTCGACAGGTACCACGCTTAAACGGAGCTCAGCACTCAAATCCTTCTATGGATCAGGGAGAAAAACAGAAAAGAGTTTTAAAAGTCCCTCTCCCAGCCTTCTGTCCATCTGCTCTGCAGCTCAGCAGCACATGCTGAGAACACCACGAGCCCCCTATCCGTGGTAGGTTTTGGGGTGTGAGGAGTTCGAAGTTGGTGCCAGTTGTCTGATTGGAGATATTTGGTGGTGCCTGGGTTTGGGAAGGACCCCTGAGTGCCTGAAAAAATTGTACATGTGTCTCAAATCAGGATCCACCTCCAATCCATGCTCTGAATTAGGTTTTCTAAGTATCCATTGTGCTGTATGGAGAAATTGCATCCCCGAGTGCTTTCCCACTGAGGTTTACGTCAAGTACAGCAACTTTGCTGAAGTCAAACCTGAGATAAACATGGGCATGTGAGAAGAAAGTTAGCTTCTGTGTTAATTAATTCCATGGAAGCAAAACAATAAAAAGGCCTGATGATAGATTTACACTGTTTTATGGTGAAAAAGGAGTGAGGAAAGAGTTTCTGTGACCTATTGGTGCTAAACTTCATCATCTGTGTATGTGTGAGAGCGCCTGTTACTAGATCTTTCAAGGTTAATGTAACTGATCCTATTTTGTTGACTGAATAAATTATTATTTCCAGAGGGATTAGTTATAATTCAGAGGTTAACACATCGTTTCATCTTTGATGGTGTTTGAACAAATCTTTTGCATGGCCTTTCAGGCAAACGGCCTTGCTAGCTCAGCACTTTTTATTAGGGATTCCTTGCAGATCAAACTGTTGTGCTGGACCTTCACATTAGAGCTAAAGGGAAATATTCTGACGAAGCACTTTCTCCTTTGAAAATGCCAATTCATTGAAAATGAAATGTTTCACAGAACTTTTACCAAGATGTATGGCCCTTCCTTGCTGCTTTGCCAGTTGACACGCTGGGAGTCCTGGGGTTCTACACCCACTTTCCTTGGAATCCTGGCTTGCACGTATCCTTTTAAACACCTGCAGCAGGTGGTAAAGGGCGAATTCTGCAAACATGCTGAAAAGTCTCTCTGTGGGACTTTGTGCATGCACAAAAATGTCTTGACACATGTCAGGAACATGAAACAGGGGCTGAGAGGAAAGGAAGCTCTGTGCTATCTGAAAGCATATCTTCTCTAGAAGCTCCTATTGTGCCAATAGCCCACTTACTCATCTGGCATTCAACTGGAATATGCTGCAAAGTGGAGTCACCTTTGACTCCATGCACAGGGACAAGGAATATATTTTTTAAGCAAGGCATCTTTTCAAACTTAATCAACCAAAACATTTGTAAGCCTCATCAATGTAGCTTGCATAGCTTTTAATTGGTACCATTAAGTTTGTAAGGAGGAGAAGGATACACAATAATGCAAGTGTGGATACAGAAATATCTTCAAAATACCGTTGGGCTGCTGATTTTTCATCTTTGCAGAAGTCAATGCTTTGGAACATTGCAATACAAAACTGTTCATTTTCCACAAAAGCAAATTACTGCTTTATTTATTTTTTTTTTAATACAACAATAGCTTGGATAGATTAGTGAGTAGCTCTGGGATTTGGAGTGTTGTGACCTGGAAAAAATCTGCTGCAGGTGGATTTGCAAGAGCAAGAGCAGCAGTACCTTGTTAAGCAAAGGGTCAAAGGGGTTGTGGTGTGCTAAGCACCCAGGGCTGGGCTACAGCATACACTGGGGCTCTTGGTAAATAATTTGCTGTGTGACGTGTCCTGAGAGGCTGCTAAGGTGTGTTCTAGACATTTCCAAGCTCCAGTCCCTCCTTGTCATGCAGAGATAATCATTGTCTCTTCAGTAGCAGATTTTGCCTCTGCCTGCTGTTAACATTCCTCTGAGTACTTCTGTCTCTGCATCTGCCTTGTTGTGCAGCTTTCCTCCAAGCTACCAGTAGCATCCTGTGCCTGTCCCTGAAGAAGGTTCAACTGACAAGTGTCTTCCTTCTCTCATGCCCTATGGAGGTTGCTGCCTTCCTGCCACCCTGCTTCTCATTGCAGACATTTCCCTGCAGAGGGTGGGCTGGGAGGACTGCTTGGGCATGACTGAGGCTCCTCTGTTGTGATATAAATCAGGCAGGAATCTGTAAGAGGCTGTACAACATGAGGGAGGGGAGAGGAAGGCCCTTGGATAGGTTTGTTGCAAGAACACATTAATCCTACTGATGGAGTGGGATGTGTTACTGGGCCTCGTGTCTTTCCCATCTCTCCCCATGCAAGGTTCCTGCTGAAACACTTGGTGCAGGCTGGGGCTTTCTGGGTCTGTTGAGGGATGGCTTAAATTACAGTCTTGCACTTAATCACTGTTTTGACAGTCCGCAGAAAAATACTGCTAATGGCAACAGGAGCAGAAAGAACATGAGCAGCCTCAAACGGAATGAACCAAAGAGAAAAGCGCTTGTCTAGCTGGGGGCCTCTCTCTCTGCTGAGTTGCAATGTCTGGCAGCAAATGGCAGAGGTGTAAGACCTTCTCAGAAGCAGGTGGCAGGCATAATTTCTGAGAGAAAGTATTAGACAAACTCAAGAATTGAGTTCCAGGGAAAGGTGAGTGCTCTGAGCTGGTTTACTTTCAAATACACTTCCCATAAATAACAGCTTCCAGGCTTGAGGTGCAGTAATGATTTCAGTGTTCCTGTCAGAGATTAAATGAGCTGAGACCCTGTAAGCTTCACTCCCTAGACTTGCATATCTAATATTTTGTAAGATGTAAAGTTTTCCCTGGCTCTTTCTATTTACTCGTGCACATAAATAAGGAATTATATTGAGTCTGTTGTATCTGTCAAGATGTGGTCCTGTGGGGAACCCGGTGCATGTGTGAGGGTGTGCTGAAGGAAAGGGAAGCATTCCCAACCAGTTCTAGTTTGCTGTTTCTCATTTTCTTTACAGAAATTTAACATTTTTATGCTCACATTTCTCTTTACTGTTCTGGGATACCTACCTAAACAAATCTGTACCTCTGCAGCGAGAAGAGTGTGGAAGCTTTACTCACTTCTGTGGTTGGTGTTATGCTTTACAGGATTTTCCATAATTAGCCTCCTTCAGCTGTAGTTTTTCCTTGCAGTTTTGTCATCCAACTGTCATGAAAGTCTCCCAACGTTACTGTAAGTTAACAGCTTTTTTTATATACCAAGGGCACAAAATCAGATCCATAATTGTGCATAATTGTGCATCGTCTTCTATCATGTACTGATTTTTATTACTTGGTGTTGAATTAATACGTGAGGAAATAGACATACCAGATTACTTTCATTGCCACATCTAAACATTGCTGTGTTTCACCTTCCTTAGCAAACTTGTGGGAGTTTTGTTTAGATATATATTTCCCATCCCTTGCTTGATATGCACAAACTTCCTGATATGCCCAGTGTTCTGAAATCAACATGTTTAATATTTTGCTCTCGGTTCTCTGAAAGAAGGAAATTTGAGGAAAATGGAAGAAAGCAGTCAAATGTTTAAAAATTCTCCCTGTGAGATGATCAATCTTTCTCAAATAGAATTGTGACTACTATCATGTGTAAATTACTATTGATTTTATGGTAAAAAAACCCTCACATTTTTTATTGCTTTTTATTTTATTTGGTCTTTCCTCTCGTATCCCTCAGTACTGTAACTAGTTATACCAACAATTTATGGTCACATAATAAATAGTCTTCACAATTTAATTAAAAAGTCAAGCAGCATAACTATTTATCAAGCCCAATGAGTAAAGATCCTGCCATTTTTGTACCATAAATCAGAATATAGACTGTCAGTTTAATCTTCTCTATTTGGAGCTGATGTATCTGTGGCATGACATTGTGTTGGTATGAGCACTTGAGCGTTTTCTAAAACACTTCAAAGTTAGCCCAACAGCTGTAGTAAGCCCAGGCTGCATTTGCATCTCTTATTGTCCTCAGCAGTGGATTATCCCTGCACTTTGCTTGCTAGGCTGAACCATCTGTGGTGGCAGGTAATGATAACTGTGGCTGCACAACTCCCTAAATAAATGTCTTTTGAATGTCTCCTGACTCTTGCCACAAGACAGTGACATTTTCTGGATGTCAACATGTTGTTTAGTAGTATGGAATGGCACCAGTGGCTATTGGCATATTGACATTTCACTGCTGTAAAACTCTTAATTTAATGGCTCCTATCATTTATCACAAATTGATGGGTCACTCACCTGTTGTCCATGGAAAGGTCAGCTGCATCTGCCTCACTGGGAAGCCTGGTTCGTGGCAAGGAGGAGCCCTGGCTCTTGTCTCCTTCTGCCATCTCTCATTAGGATGCTGTTTATTACACAGGGTTATAAAGTTGTCTTCTGCTTCAGGACTCAGCTGGGCAGGCTGGCTCCTTTTTGCAGAAATCACCTGTTAAAATGCATCAGTCCTTTCCAAAAGGATCCTCAGAGCTCTGCTGCAGGTAGGTGACTGAATGCAATGGCTGGCATGGGGGCTAACTGGGACAGAGGGAATGTTGCAGCCTCTTTGTGGGAAGAATGATGGCACCTTGGCTGCAGGTGACATCTTTGCATTGTTTCAGCTGTGACAAGCAGGCTGGGTGCCCTGTGTTGCACTGATGGTGCTGAGTGGCTCATGGCATCAAGGCTTTGCTGGGCGGTGCAGCTGTTTTGGCATTACTAGATTTGAGTCCTGTTGCTCTCTGAGTAAATTTCTGTTAAAATTTCTCATGATAGCTCTGTGAATAAACTTTGGAAGAAAGACCTGTTCTATGCCCAGTCTTATTTTGACTTGAACTCCCATGCTGTGCTTGCCTGAGTATAAGTTTTTTTTTTCCCAAATGCAACCTGCCTAAGTAGATGTCTGAGTGTGTCTGCCCTTACCTGTCCTGTTCAGCTTTATTATTTGAAAGAATTTAAACTGAAAGAACAAAATACATGTGGGCATGTGTCCTTTGCACTGAGCTAGTGGATCCATCCTGAGTGCTGCTTTAGTCACCAAATTAAGTGGAGTTAGAAAGAATTGCTACTTCTGGAGTAACAGTCGTTGTTAAGCCTACACAATGCATACACTGCACATGTATTTCGGGCTTATCTGTCTCAGATGTATGATAGTGGCTTACTTACTAGGTCCCTAAAACATCCTTTTAAGCAGACTTTTCAAGCCTTGGATGCCTTTCTGTGCTGTTGATCCACCCTTATGTTCTTTTTCCTCACCTATTGCAATGGTGAGCCTTCTTCCCTCTCTCTGTGCACTCCCCAGGCTTCTCTGTTGATGTTTCATTAATTTGCAAGTTATCAGAAAAAGAAAGGAAAAAAAACAAGCAAGAAAAGGTAGATAACCCCATCTGTGGGCATGGAAATAATGGTCAGTACTGCTGCCTCAGCATAATGAGATGAGTGCAGGCAACAGCCCCAGGCATGAAAGAGCAACATCCCCTTAGTTCTGGGATGCTGCCCTGGTCTTACAATGCCCTGCATCTCCCTCAGCACAATAAACACACATTTTAGCCCCTTTTCCCTCTTCTGTCTGCTCTTGCTGTTTTATCTGAAAATGGAATTTTAGTGCTCTTCCTCTCATTTCAGTCTGCTGAGTACATGTATTTGTAAAGGCATCAGTGGGGGAGTGTGCAGTACCTCTAAGAGAAATGGCTGGAGTGCCCTGTTGGCTTGTTGCAGTTTGTCTTGTGTACATTCCAACATGGCTATGGGCTCCTCTGGGTTTTACATTGGGAGAGGAATAAATTGCTCACAGATGGAAACCTGAAACCTTGTAGGAACCAGTCGCATGGACTAGGCCAGGTCAAAGAAATGCAACCAATATGCTGGTCCTCTGGTAATGAATTGGAAATTGAGTGTGGGGTGGTAAGAGCTGCTGCCTGGCACCCTGCCAGTCTGATCACCAGAAGAACCCCTTGGTAAAGCACTCAACGTGGAGGGAATTGAAATTCAGTTCAACGGAGGCTGAGTAGGTGTTTGTTCAGCAGATTGTTTAGACTTCAATCATGATTAAGCCTTTTAGTTAGATAATTATTCTACCAGCTGATAATTTGAGTTGTATTGAAGAACAACATGCTAGAACATCTTCAGTGAGAAGCAGCAAAGATGTGTTTGGATTCCTTTTTTTCATTTCTTGTACATCATCGTGTGAGTTCTTATGTTTTCTAATTAATTTGGTTGCGCTGCACACATTGCTCTCTACAAACACTGACTTCAAACACACATTTATTGCCACTGCCTGTGACACTACTGCATGGGAAGCTGAGTTTCATTACCAAAGGCTGAGGTCTCTGTGTAATTTGTATTGGGTCTGGAGATGTTGTTCTACTTCCAGTTGTGCTGTGGGACTTGGGGCAAATTTCCTGGCGAGGGCATGCCTGAGTTTTCCATCTATATAATTTTAGGATTTGAGATCCTTTTTTCTCACAGGTTTCCCTCTACTAAAAGCAAAGTTGCTTGGTAGTTCCAAAATCTTTGAAGTAAAATCATCTAGCTGTTTGTTTTTTTTTTTTTTTCTTTCAAGTAGATAGAAATAGAACCTGTTCTTTCCTGCAATGTTTTCTTTGGTTTATGGAATTGCTGTGTGCTGGGATGAAGAGCTTTACAAGTATAATGGCTTTTGCATTGTTTTTCTGTAGGACATAAGCCATAGTAGGGGACTATATCCCCCCAAATGCTATTCGGTGCATAGCAATGAGCCTCAACCTGTGCTGGGATGGAGGTGCTTGGATGCTTGTGGCAGCAGGAAGAGTTATTGGTTCCAGACAGTTCCTGCAATCATTTGGGCTGATGCTACACTGCAAGACATCAGATGTACCAAGTACTCCATATTGCCAGGAAAACATCTAGTTTTACGCACAACCCTAAATGCGCTTTTGGCTCAGTTTGCTCAGTCTCATTTCTCTTGTGAACTCCCAGTCTGGCTGCTGTTGGTGGAAAGTGGGACCGCTGCAAAATCAGAGAGGGGAAAAATGAGTTTGGATGTGTTGGCAAAGCAGAAAAGTACAAAGGAAATGGGGAACAAATCAGGAAAAAGTGATGCACTTTGGGTTTTTTCCATCTGAAGGACAGAGGGCTTTGACTTGGGTATTTGTGCATTTAGGGATTTGTGATGCAGGTGCCAAAAATTGTGCATTCCCAGGCAGGAGATTTCAGGGACTGAGGCTCAGTAAGTCTCCTAGAAGACCCCAGGAGAGGGAGTTGAACTGCTCCAAGCAATGCTTGACAAATGAATTTGTCCCTGTTTCATGCAGAGGACGGATTAGAGAACTCCAGAGGTACTTTTCAGTCTACAATCTGTATCCTAATACTGCAAATTTGAATTAGTGATAATAGTAAGACATACAGGAGCTCTGGGTGAAGGTAATTGAAATATATCCCCTGACATCCTCATTCTTTCTATCCTCAGCAAAGCAGGATGATGAGAGCTTGTGTGCACTTTGTGTAGACAAATATTTGTGCACAGCACTTGCCTAAATGGAGGTCTAAAAAATCCAGTTTCTGGTTATCCTAAATGCAGCAATGCGGCCTGCAGTGTTTTGAGGATTCTTTTCTAGTTTCCACTGCATTTTTAATTTGTACTTGAATTCACTAATAGAGAATTAACCAAAAAATAAAAGGTCATATGGCAAATCATGAACCTGGTAATGAATGTAAGATTGCTAATTGCCCGTGGCTGTCTAAGCTCATTTCGAGCTGTCAGCAGCTGTGATTCTGCAGGGGAATTTTTTACCATTCTAGCAAGTAAAACATAAAGTCTGATGTGTTTCTTTAAGATGAAAGGGAAACCTTCCCCTTAGATAAGCAGCTCATGTTCCATGTTGGCCTTTCCCCTGAGGAACAACCAGTTAAGTGTGCAAGTCTGTACTGGGGAAAAGTGACATCAGCTGTTTCTGCAGTGTTACAGGCTGGGACAGGGTGTCACTGGAGCTGGGGGTCAGCAGGGCAGTACTTGAGCTGTGTACAGTAATTGACTTCACAAGACACAGCACCTCTGAAAGCAGCCCAAAGTTAGAGAGTATTTAATGTCTTTTTTGTATCCCATTTGAAAGTACGTATTTTTCCCCTGTTACCTCTGCTTTCCCTCACTCATCTATTGCTTAACTACTTTCATTAATTTAATAGTTAAGATTTACCATTAAGAATCAATTGAGATTTGCCTAAAAGATGATTAAGATGAAGCATCCTTAAGCTTGCATTTAGATTGACTGACTGTTTTCCGGCCTAGATGTCAAGATCATTTAATGGATGATGGGCTCCTGCTCACTCTTTTTATTTGGCAATGGAAGAGGAGCAGGAAGGCAGATGAGAACAAAAACCCTTAAGTTAGATTAAAAGAAAGATTAAAGCTTTTAAAGAAGAAATGAAAAAGGTTGTTCATGTGCATGTGGTAAATATTAGAAAATACATGCACAGCTGAAAGAAAACTAGATGAGAACAATAAAAAGCTAAGGAAGCAGCTCCACTGTGTTTATTTATAGATGAAACTATCTGACATGGTAGGGACCCATGTTCCCTGAGCTTCTGTTGGACAAGGACTGTGTCAGAGGTTGGTGTTTAGCTCTGCCTGCAAGGGAGCACTGCAGGAATGCAGAGCCCACAGGGTAAAAGACACATCAAAATTTCAGAAAGAAATGGCAAACAAAGGCTGAGATGAAATCTCTGGTTTTCTTCATAGCAAAAGTTGGCAGCCAGGACCTTGAGGTCCTGCCCTAGGTACCATGCTGCTCAACACCTGTTTTAATGATCTGGATAGGGAATAACATAAGCATCATGTAGTCAACACAAAGAATTAGGAAGGACTGTGAGGATCTTCAAAGAAAGATTTTAAATGAGTGAAAGAAATGAGCAATATGAGAAACCCTCTGAATTCTGGATTACCCTAAGCTGTGTTTTGCACTGGATGCTCTTCTTTTTTCTCCTCTTTGTGGCTATTACTGCCTTCTTTCTATTTCAAGGCTTAAAAAAATGTATATCAGTTTCTTTACTAAGCACAAGAAGTCAAAGAGCTGAATTTTAGCTATTAAGCTAAAGCAGCCTGAATAGATGATGGCTGCTACATCAGGCAGCAAGTGTGCAACCATCCATGTGGCCCCGAGAGGAAAAATCACTTGAGTTTCATATGATGACTGAATGGATTGAAATATTTAGTGTTTTTTTTTTCTTTAATTCTTTATCATTAATATTTGCATTCTCATTTAGGTAATAAGAGAGCCCAAAGTTAAAAACTGGTCCCTTTCATCTGTGTGCACATTCAATGTGCAGCATGTGCTGTGCCTGTGACCAGAAGTTCATGCAGATACTCGTGCCTGTCCACTGTTTCATTCTGTCCCTACTCTGGAACATGACTATACCTCTGAACTATCAAAATACAGCACTCTTGACTTTTTTGGCTCATGTGGAACTTGTGCACTACACGTTACCAGTGTCTGCAGAACAGCACAAGATAGGAACTGACCAAGAGCTCTTTTGTGAGCACACCATGGTTAGTCCAGTCTCTACTTGCTCTGCACAAATCTTGCATATGTTTTGGTAAGAGAGGATGTTTTGGGTGTATGTGGTCCAAGTCAAATGCCTGACCCTTATTATGTGCCAGGGAAAGGAGGGTCACAGGTTCAAGACCGGAGAAGGGATGGGCACTCCAAGGCTGCTACATGCCCAAAAGGTGAAAGAGGCTGGGAGAAGGTGGGCAGAAGGATGCAATTGTTGTTGGGCTCTGAGACAGTTATGTATGGGGTTTAGCATGGTTTCTCTTAACACTTTCAACAAGCCACCAGGTGCTAAATTTGTCAAGGAAGTGTCTTTAGCCACCCTCTGAGTGCATGGCTTCACTAGATCTGAGTGTCTCTGGACAAAAGCAATTTTCCATTTGCCTGTCTTGCTCTCACTGTTAGCTGAGGTTCATTTCAGAAGTTTTAGCAAGTCCTTCAGAAGACACTCCTAAACTGCCTGCAGGTGAGGTGCAGGAGAGCCATTTCTGGCTCCAACTGTGATTAAATTTACCTGTTCCAAAATTCCTTGGGAACATTATTGCCTTTTCATATGGGCAAATGTATAGCTTAACTGCCTTAACATTCTTACAGATTCTTAACACCCAAATGATAACAGTATTAAAACATTAGAAAGGGTTCTATAATTCAGTGTCACCTCATTAGGGTTAAGAGAAATGTAACACGAACAGTGACAAATGCAGAATAACTCCAGTTGCTGATAGTACAAATTGGATTCAGCTGAAGCTTCACACACACTCAAAAAGCTGGAGAGAATCAAAAGGCTCTTAATAATACTTTAGTGTTTGGGAGTAGTTATAAGGTAGATGGTATTTCATGCTCATTAATCAAGGGTTAGAGGAGAAACCGAACTGTTCAACATTGATTAAAACTGTCCTTGCTGCAATAACTAAAATACAACTTCACTTTGAAGCCTTCCTCAAAAAAGATAATGTGTTTTAGATCCTATTAACAGGGAGTCACGTTGGGTTTTGACAGGTAGTATTTTAGTTCCCAAAACTACAAGAAGGGCAGCTTTTAGCTGGTACAAACTGCAAGATGAAATAAGCAGCATGAAAAATCATCTCTCGAATTGACATATCTGAGGTCATCTCTCCCCATCAGCACAAGCAAAGAAGCTGGGGAACAAGAGGAGCTGTGAGAGTCATGAGCAGGAGAGTCTCCCAGGCTGCCCCAGGGTCTGCAGAGCCAGAATCCCCCTGCCCACCTCCCATGCCTCAGCACAGCCATAAGCTGAGGATTCAGCTTTGTCTGTGCTGAGAAATGTGGCTGCTGTAACAAAACACAAACACAGTTGCGAGGCTGGTTTAGTGAGCAAAATAAGCTCCTTTGGCAAATGCAATTCATGCTGGCACTCCTTGTCTCTGCTCTGTGTTTTGCCAGCAGAGAAATGTGGCAGAGAGAAGCAAGTGTGGGTTTTTTTGTTTTTTTTTTTAATTCCACCACTCACAGACCCTGTCAGAGCCTGGTGCAAACCTGGCATGAGATGCCAGTTCCCTTGGCCCTGGAATTGCTAAGGGAAGGACTGAAGCAAACAACAGATCTTTCCCAGACTCACTGATAAGCTTAATAAGAGCACAAAACAGAGGCAAAGCCCCTCTCAAACTCCCTGCCAAAGTGCTCCTTGTTCCCAGAGAAACCCTTGGAAAGGAAATACTATGCAAATTCCATTTCTCCAATGTGTTTTTTGGGATATATCTGCTAGATGTGAGGACCTGGGTACGAGAGGCGGATCTCTGCAATCAAAACATGCCCAAACAAGGTCCAGAGCTAGTAGTCCCTGCAGATTGGGCAAGGCTTATGTCTCAATCAGGTTCACAAACCACCAAGTGACTGCTGCTGTTGCTGGATGGACCCAGATGCCACGGATCCTCAGAGACATGCACTTGGGAGAGAAAGACAGAGTCTTAATATTCTTTTTTCCTCACCTTTTCTGATGAGTGTGATCTTCAAATCCTGTTGGAAAGGGAAATTGCTGAGGGGCAATTTGTTGTTGGGCATTTTTGTCTGCTGTGTGGTGCAGTGTCCTCCATTTCTCAGGGTTATTAGCCTTGAAAATGTAGATGGTTGAGATTCACTGATATGAGCAGTTTTAGTGCTTTTCTGGGGCCTGATATATTTTTTCTGCAAGTGCATCATTACAAAACTTTTTTTTTAGGAGAAACATTGCCATGGGCAGATCTCTCTTGCAGCATAGCCCAGATCAGAGTCGTATGGAAGGTGTTGAGGTTTATTTACTCAGCTTGTTATGCAGATTTTTAGCAATCAGGCTTTAGGACAGGTGGACAGAGGATCTGTTCTCTTTTACCTGCTGAAATTAATGATAGCCAGAAGCTGTCAAACATTGAAGGGGGATAGGAATGAACCTGAGGAAACAATAGCATGGAGTTGCTGCATATCAGAAACCAGGAGAGAATGGAAATGAAAGAAAGGCAGCAAAGAAAGGCAAACAATCTACATTCTTTCTGAGGGGGAATTCAAGGGGTTTTCTTGGCTGAGGTGCCACCAGCTCCATGTCACAGGGCAGCTCACTTGTCCTGCATGAATGGCTGTGGTTGTGGGGAGATCACAAGCCATGGGGCACAGCACACTGGTGCAACCTTTTCTGTTCCCACCCCTCCCAGGAGGCAGAAGTTTCTTTTCCTGTTTTTCTTTGTGCTACTGCTGACAGCAGCATTTGCCCAGGCAGAAATTTTTCTTACAAGAATTATGTTCCTTTTCTAAAACTGCCTCCGCTGCTGATTGCTTAAAAAGAAATCAAATGGCTGCCATGCCAGCTCTTAAATGAGTGCTGCTCAGAGAGCAACTCAAGAGCTCTCCAGAGAAGTAGCAAATAAAAAGCCTCTTCTGTTTCTGGATACCTAATCTGCTCCAAAGGAGGGCTGTGAGCCAGCAGGAATGGGGGAAACCTTGTCCCCTGGTAGGATGCTGAGGAGCAAATAGGCTGCCTGTGCTGTATGGCTTTGTCAGATTGAAAGTGAGGTTGCTTGTTCTCCCTCTGTGCCTTGGCTTTCTTTTTTTGATTCTGAAATCTATGTTTGGAATGAGACTGCCAAATTTTAGACCTGTTGTGTGAAGGCACTGTGGGGAGAGGACAAGACCAGAGTAACGCCTGTCAGCTGGGACACATCTTGTGCAGTTGAAGAGGAGGGAGAAAAAGAAATGCTTTGGGAATAAGGTTGCTCTTTCTTGCCTTTGGCTGCCAGAGGGATGCTGGGGGTTGAGAGCTACTGAAAAGCAAAGAGTTTTTTCTGGCAGAGGGATGCGAACCTCCTGGCTACACCCTGCCGTGATGAGGATTTGGCACCCAAGTATTTCTGTGCTGAGGCACTCTCTCCCAAATGTCTGTTTGAGGGGAGAAAAATAAAGAGAAGGAGAAGAAAAACAGCCAGCAGAAATCTCTTAGAAAGAGCAGCTCCCGGTTAACACTGTGCTGCAAGCTTTGAAAATCAATGTTGACAATTGCAAGGTACTGCACAAGATGAGGAATCATTTGAATTGCAGGCACAGAGCTTCAGATTATTTGCAGGTACCTGGGCCATGCTGCCAGCAGCTAGGTGAAAAACCACGTCTCAAAGTGCAGAAGTGGAAATGTCACAGTGTGAATCATGGGACTGGTGACAGCCCTCCAAATGTTACGGTGATACAGTTAAATAGCTCAAAGCTTAAGAGTGCCTCAGGAGATGTTCCTGCTCCCATCTTTCGGTGAACAACCTCAGAGCAAACAGTTCTGTCTTGCAGGTGGAGATTTCTGGCTTGACCCTGTGTAACTCTTCCCTTTCCCCAGTTTTCTGCAGCTCTGAGCTTTCCCAGCCTGGTCGCCTCAGCACTGGCACAGTGATGTGGCCTCTTCAGGAGACTTTGATGGTGGGGAGCAGGGACCTGTGAGTGGCTGGATCTGAGCCACTGGAGACAGGCTGAAACTCTGAAAGGCTCGGACTCCTTCTTATATGGGAATATCTGAGCCATGTCAGACCATGGACATCCCTTCCCTGTGCCAGCCTTTGTTACATTGTGAAAATCACGTGTAACCCAACACTATTAGGGGCCAAGATCATCCCTTTGTGGCTGATCATCCTCAATTTTCTCTCTTGCCCAAAGTTGCTCTTTTGAAGTCTCTCCTTTTCTCTTGAGAACTCAGCTCTATCTTCCACCCCAACTGCTGTACTGGGGAGGAGGCATCTCTGTTGTCTTTCCTCTTGGTTTGGTCAGGTCCGAAGTTACTATCAGGCTGCAGAAAAGTTTGATTGGCCCCCTATTAGATTGATTTCAGTGGAAAAAACCCACAAACCTCCAAATAACTCATTTTCCACCAGTGATACATTTGCATATTTCATTTCCACATCCATGCAGATTGGAATATCAGTTTTCAGTAAGGGGGTGGAATTGGCAAATTTAATTCTTCACTTTGCATCCATCAAATGATGGGAAATGGAAGCAAAGGTTAATTAAAACCCCCCAGGAATAGAATGGGTGTTTGCAAACCCAATGCTTATTAAACATTATTTTTTCTTCCCAGGAAACAGCGTGTTGGTTTCATTATCATCCAAATAGACTATATTGTCTATAAGGTTAAATAATGGTAACTGTACCCTCATTGCTCATCTCCCAACAACTTTTAATTTCTGCTGAGAAGAAGTTGCCTACTATTCAGGGGCAGGATTTCAGAGAATACTGATTTTTCAGCAGAATGTTATGAAGCATTGAAGATTGACTGGATGCCACCGGTCTAAGGCTGATGTTATTTATATCCTCTGTGTCTGGTGCAAGTGATAAATCTGCAAAGACAGTCAGGATCATATCCTGCAGCCCATACTGGTAAGGGCATTCCTTACCCATAAATTGAACACTAATGTTTATTTCTCTTTAATTAAACACTCCATTAGCCAAAGACTGTGCTGAAATACTTAAGAAGAAGTAATGTAACCAATATACCAACCGTGCCATCACAAAAATGCATCACATGCAGTAAGTGCCAGGTTTCCTCTCTTTGCTGAGTTATGACTTCTTTGAAATGAAAAGGAGAACATTGCAGGATGAGATGATGCAAAAGTGGTCTTTTTTTCTTGACTCTCCTGAGGGCACTTCAGCAAACTGGTGTCTTGATAACACCCAGTATGTTAATTGATTCAAGTTTTCATGATATGCAGTATTTATCCTAAACTCTCTGCTTCTCAGGTATGTGTGTGTTTAAATATAAGCATGTGTGACATTATTACCAAAAGCAGTGAATTTTGTGCTCCCCTCAGGCTTATTCTTCCTGTTGATTAATTTTTTCTTTGTTTGTTTTATTTGGGTCATTTGTGTTCAGGCTACAGGCTGATGGGACCACTGAAGAGGGTCTTGCTGCAGTGAAAGGTTTCCTCTGCATGAGCCGTGGGTGAGATGGGTGAGTGCTGGTGAAGCCTGGCTGCTCCTTTTCACAGTGCACACAGTGAGGACAGGCTCCTGCTCCTCTGTGGCCGCTGATGTCCACTGAGAAAGAATAGGCTTCATGTCTCAGAGACACAAGGTCCTTTCCCAAATGTACCCACAATAGGAAGGGAGGAAAGAGGAGCATGGAAATAACCAGGGAAAGGAGGTCAAAGACTTTTTTCTTCGTCAGTCCCTTAAGGAAACAGGTTAAAGTCAGATCTTAAACCACTCAGGAAATAAATGCTTCCTTTCCAATAAAACAGATATCCTGCAGCCACTCCACTCCCTTATTGGTATCTGGAGAAGCTCAACCAGAAGCATAATGTGTCTGATTTAGTGTCCACGTGTTCTCAGCAGGTACCCTCTCCCCTCCTGTTACTGCCTTGCACGGTGTCAGTTGTACTGAGGGGATCAAGAGGAATTTTTGTAACTTCTTTCTTTCCCCAGAAAAAATGTTCCTAGTGACGTGATACAAAAAAGTCCTTTGTGAAGACAGTCTGTCAGCTGGATTAGTTTACATGTGTGTTTAATGCCAAGAGCCTTAAAAATAATAAAAATGAAATGTCAAGCAAATAAAAGTTAATTAAACTCACAGCGAACAGGCTTACTTTTAGTCCTAAAAAAAGCTGAGGATTTTGCAGAACATATCTACAGAGGTAGAAAATTTGCTCACTGCAAGGTGTAAAACATCCCCCACTTCCTAGCAAGAAATGAGGACAGCACCTGAAGAGGACAGGTGTGTGCTGGCTGCCAAACCAAAACAAAGTGAGGCCAAAATGGTGAGGTTGTCTCCTCTGCTGAGCATCCTCCTGCCCCTGCCAGGAGCCCAAGCCTGCTTACATGTGTCCAGCCAGTGGTCTTATGCTTGGTGACTATTGCTCTATTGCCAAAGTAAAGATGCCAATTCACAAGCATTCACAAAACTGATCACCCTGAGGATTATATGTTCAGGTAGCACAAATGCCAGGAAGAGAGGGAAGGAGAAGAGAGGTTTGTTTCCAATTTTGTTTATGTTAAAAAGCTGGATGCTACATTTCCTAATGAGTTTTAAAAATATGAAAGTTTACAATAGAAGATGAGAGACCCATTGTATTTAATCTTCAATTCTACAAGGTTTTCCTCACCCTTGACCCATCACTGGTGTTTTGTGTTAGGATTATGTGTGCTGTGGAATGTGAAGAATTTCCTAACAGATGGGATAACATAATTTCAAATCTCAGGGAGTGATAAGATACCTAAAATGTCAGAGCTTCAGAATGATGGGCTGCCATCAGGCTATTTTCTTCAGTCTTCCTCTGCATCTTGGCTGCTTTTTCTTAGCACCATACAGGAAACATTTACACCAAGTGGTTGATATTTTGGTCAATCTCTCATATTTAATTTTTAACAATATAGCAGCTTTATTAATCACTCTAACAGATTAAATGAAATGCTCCCTCTTTGAGCTGACCTAGTTTGGAGGTTAAAATTATGCAGCCTAGATGAAAAAAAAAAAGTGAAAAGATTTGGAGGGAAAAAGAAGGCACTCTCATCCTATTTGTAGTACTTTACAATATGAAAGGAAGTGAAATCAGCATTATCAGGAAAGTAGACTTCATCTTGACAGGCAACTTTGTTTTGAAATGTAATTATAGGATAAGACTAGCAGCATGGGAGACCCTTAAGGAAAATCAATTGTGGCTGTGCTGTGATGGCAGGCGGTGTGGTCTCTGGAAGCACTGCTCTCCAAAGTGTCACCTCTCACTCAGCTTTAATTGAAACAAGGGCTGGAATTGGAGGCAGGCTGGGAAACCACTTATCTAAAACCCAGGTTTGATGCTGCTGGGTTCTTTCTGCAGCCCCCAACCTGAGTGCAAGCTGTCAGCATTGAGCTGACATTGATCTGCTGAGAACATCAAAGGCATGGAGATAGACTCTGCCTTGGGCAAATTCACCATGGGGTGGGTGCTTGCCTTTTCTTTGCAATTGAAGGAGAGACAATGCCTTGCCCCAGCTATTTAAGTTCTATGGACTCCTCCCAAATTGCATGTGGCAACATGCAGAAGGAGCAGAAGTGAATGTGGAATAGTCTCTTCTAATGTAGACAGAGCAGCTTGGCCCCAGAGTGGTCGTTGGTGGGTTTGTGAGATTGCTCCCTGTGGCATGGCTGTGAATACACCTGATCTGTGGTCTGATGTGATGATGCTTCTGCTGTTGAAACTTATGTCTCTTGTGGGCTCAGCACTGGTCTGAGAGGAAGGGGTCTCACAGCCCTGGTCATGGCCATGTGCTGAAGATAAACTGGCCCTGTCTCAAACTCCTCCTCTGTCAGATGTCTGCATCCTCAGGAAAAAGATTGAGGATGAAGAAGGGAATAATAATGCAATGACACTACTTTTTCTTCCATTTTTCTTATCAATACTTACAAAGTAGACCTTGTTGCTCTGTTGATGAGCTTGTAGTGCAGTATAGAGGAAAACAGCCTCAAAGTTGCTGTCAGATGCACAACGTATTAAATGCATGAAGATATGGCAGTGTAGGTCATTTGCTGTGGCAGACAGCCAATGAATACAGTGATATATCAAACATTTTTTGGTGTGTTTTTTTTTTTTTTTCTGGAGGACCTGTGGGGTTACCTGTATGTCTTTATACAATCACTCTGGATTCAATAAAAAAGGGAGCTCTTTGCTAGACTTTCTCACCAGTGATCAATCACATGGGCTTGGGATGAGAAGAGTTGTTCAGTGGGAACATGCAAGATGGCAGAGGCAGGACTGCAGAGAACTGCTCTACCTGCTCTGCTCTCCTTGTGGTGACAGTCCTTTCTGTGTCCCCTGACTGCTCAAAGCTCCATCTCTCAGCTGGCCAGCCTGCAAGGACCTGCATGGGGATGCCAGTCAGTCTGAGGTAGGCTGGGGGTGGCACTGATTTATTAAATGCCTTTCTTTCCTAATTATATGTCATTAGAGGAGTTTCAACCAATCCTGAGAAAGGGCATTTGTTTGGCTATTGAAGGCATAAAAATTAAGTGACATTTGAATTACTGCTTTGCTCCTTTCATTTCTAAACAGGGGATTATGGACATGTTTCCATTTAGTTTCCCTACTCAAAACGAGTGTCTGCCCCATGTCTTGTCTCACAGGACTGGCAACTAGAGCCTTTCCTAATGTTGTTTCTGTTCCCAGTATCTCCAGGGACTATGAAAAGCCATGGATGCTGCCTCTTTCTTTCTGATTGATCAGTGCAATTTGCATATGGTTAATATTTGTTCCTCAGTGATGTAAAACTTGATTATTATTGGCCTTTATTAACACTTTTTTTTGGTTGAAGGTCATTACATTGCTTTATGGAGGAGTTTAAAATGTGCAGAACTTGATGTAGATGCTCTGATTGCATGCATAAAACTTGTCAGAGATACTGTAATAAAGCTCATTGAGCAGCTCGTAAATGTCCTCCTGTTCAGAAGGAACTGGATGTGCTTCGAGTTTCCTGATGAGTGATTCATCACCTTTAAGGAACAATTTTCCATTAATCAGGGTGTATCTCAACCACAACCTGTCCCATGTGTCTGTGTGGGTCAGTAAAGGAGCAAGTGTCATTTCCTTGTGAGCCTGGGTCTGCTGCTGACTATGCTGGGAACCTTTTCCTGTTGCCTCTTTCCAGTGATGATTTCTTCTCTTATATACCGTGTAATTCTTGGAATTTTCTTTTTCAACAAGTGAGGAAACATAAAAAGTGACAAAAAATTAGTACTGAAGAAAGAACACTTTTGTTTTACTTGCTGGCTGCATATTATTGTTTAAAAACTTGAAGGAAAGAGATTTCTTGTGCTTGTTGGACTAAGAATGTGACTCAGAAAATGAATAAGAAAAGCATGAAGCAATATAGGGGAAATTACTCTGCCGGATACAATGCATCGATCCAAAGAGGCCTTTGTATTTGGCCATACAACTCCAGTGATCTTTTTTGGCTGCTGAAGGTGTAAGATGAGGAAAAATTGGACTGGACAAGATTAATCAATCTTTTAGTCCTCCCCTGGTACTGAGCCCAGAAATATCCTGCATGATCCATAATTTATCATGCATATATAGAGGTTCCTAGTGACTTATTTCCAGTTTACATGTTCTGAACCAGTGTCAGGAATGAATGTTGTGCAATTAATTCATTTATCAATCACGTTGGGTAAAGGGAGATTGTCTGGTCTGAATTACAGGAAGAAAAATGAGGCAGATTAATGCCTTTTCTCAACTGAAGCAAATGTGGTGATCAGAGCTGGCTGAATGAACCACAAAATGAATTGCCTTTTTTTTTTTTCTGCAGACACAAGTGCTTTCTGTTGTGTTTGGGGTCATGTTATTCAATGTCCAAGAAGCAGTCAGGCGTGTTGGCCAAGCTGGGACATTTCAGAACATTTCTGTGTAATTCATGCCAACCTGCCAATATCCATTTTTTTATTGGCCTTTATTCTTTCAGGGTAGGAGGAATGGCTTGGTGCTTTCATCCCTCTCTCTGTCAATGCCTAGCTGTTATGTGAGAAACTGATGGCTGGGCCCAGGGATTTAATTCAGAGGCATGCAGCAGAGAAACCTCCCTTCCAGCCAGGGACCCAAGCCCCAGCTCTCCCAGGGACAAGCACCTCCTGTGTGCTCTGGCACAGGGTAGCAGGAGGAGTCCGACATGCTCTACAGTAGCAGTGCTGTATCCAAAATTGTGGGTTCCAACAATTTGCCAGGCAAATTGAGCCAGGCATGGTCCCAGCAATGGTCTCTGCTGGAAGTGGCAGAGATGCCACTAGCTAGACAGAATATGCCTTTGTTTCTGGGAAGGGGCTGTCACATCACTGAACCCAACCTCCCAGTACCCTGCTCCTGAGGAAGGGAATAAAGACACGAGACAAAGTGGAAAGCAGGAGGGAGAGCGGGAGTTTTGTGCTGCTGAGTGTTTAGGAGCTGCAAACTGAAGAACCTGAGCTCTTGGAGAGCTCAGAAAATGTACCCAATAGGCCAGTGAGGTGCACGCTGCCCTCTAGTTAGCAGCTCCTCACAGCCCCTGCGGTGGGAACCAAAAAAGCCTGGTGTTGGTTCAGCTGTGGCTGTAAACTAGTGATGCCCTCCCAAACACAGGAAAAAAAGACTCAAAAATGTAAAGGTCCAAAAGAGAGCAGAAGATCCAAAGAGAGCAAAGGCTGAAATGAACAGTCAGTGGCTTCCCTGTCGTAGGCGATACCATTCAACCGCTGCCCCCAAAAACCACATCACCTCTTGGGAGCAGTTCAGAGGAGACAGGAGCAGCTGAACTGATTCCCTTGGCCTTCATCTCTCTTTTTTTTTTAGTCTTGAATGAGCTCCCTGCATACAGAGCTACTGAAAGCAGACAGAGCCCAGAGCCTAGCAGACTGTGGGAAGACGGCTCCAAGGCAGCCGCCTGCCCCTGTCCTGGCAGCCCACGGCTGCCCTGCTCCTGCGGAGATGCTGCCAGTCGAGATGCTCCTTGGGCCAGGTTTTGGTGTGTACTTTTGTGCAAGCAAGTTGCTCACTGAGAACACAGAACTGCAGAGCTAATCTCTGTTCCTAATTTGCCATTAAAGTTTATTTTCAGCATATTATTCATAAAATCCATAGTGCAGCTGTTCCACATTAATCTCTTCCTTCTTGCAGATTTTTCTTCATCAAGAGGCAGTTTCTCACTCTCTTGGGTTTTTTTTGTTACAGAGCCATGTACAAGAGACAGGAGTCTGACTTGAGAACTTGGGGAAGAGTGTGGAGGTGTTTTTTACCCAGCAGAATTTGCAGAGGAGGTGAGGAAGGGAAACCCATCACCTGAGATCTCTTTGTCCTCTGTGCCAGGGGAGTTCAAGGGGATTTGCTGGAGCACAGATACACCAGCCGGGTCTGAGGAGAGAAGAGTTGGTCTCAATTATCCTGTCAGGCTCATTGCTGACAGCAGTAAAGACCATGCATGGCCCATCTCATTCCCTTCTCTAATGGCAAGAGGGCAGAAAGGCTGAATGTTTCCTTAAAAATCAGATTAGTGCTGTGTTGGTTCTTGCACCAGAGAGGGCTGAACTCTTGTTGGGTAACAGCATAAAGCTAGGAATTTACTTGTAACTTTCTAAAATCAGTGACTAATTCAGGAGCATTTTAAAGCAACAGTTCTCACTGATATCAATGGAAAAGGGTGTGTATCAATCATGATACAGCCTGTGGGTTAGGAGGGGGTTTGGCTCTTTGTAATGAATTTCTGGTGAGCACTTTTTTAGCTCTGGTGCAATTTTTTTCAAGATACCACCATGATTTTGCAATTGTTCAATAATGTTGTATTCTTGAAAGCAAACTCTCTTTACACAAGGCTCTTAAAACATTAAATGAACATTACACATTGAATGAATGTTAACTACTATTGAATTTCATCATTTAATGTTTGTATTAAACAATCATTTTAATGAATATATATAGAAACAATATTTGTCAATTATTGTAACTTTTTTATTGAATAAACTATTAACTATTGTTCAGTATTACTAATTATTGCTTGAATTAACAATTAACTGTTAACTATTAACAGAAAACATATAAATGACTTTGAATGAACACAAAGCCCTGTTTGTAAAGCAAGGTCACTTTGTCCAGATACTTTTAAGCATGTCGTTTGCAATTGCTGTCTCCTTTCTCAACCCAGTTACTCAGAAACATATCTGCACTACTGTGATCTTTTTCTAAAAGTAATTTATTTTCCTGGCCAGTTCTATTTTCCCTTGTTAAAAAGCTTGGAAATAGTGCAAAGCAGAAGGAGAATGGGCATTCAGTCAAAGCAAGGACTGTGGGAAGTGTCAAATATGTAAGCTGGTAAATGTTGCATATCTCAAGCTGGAGAGTTTAACACGGACAAGAACTGAAAAATAGATACAGCATCATTTTTTTTCCTGCAAATCTAAGTCTGAACTCTTCTGACCCATCCATCCTGTGTGCCATACTAATAGATGTAGCACTACATCAGCAGTACTGAAACTAGAAGGGGAGTATGTGTCTTAGTAGAAAAGCTATCTTGTTAGAAATTAGTTTTCCTGTTACAGTTTACTTCTTCTTTTGTAGAAACTGATCCTGAGCATCTAATTTATATTTACCCCATCCAGTAACCTGCAAGCCATCATGTGTTTCAAAAGGGATATTTCTCTGTTTATTGAATCCTGTTGGAGTCTAAGACAAGAGGTGCCCCTGTGGCATTCAAGCAGAAACATGTAGCAGTCCTGTTTGGAGATTAGACAGGCTGGACTGGAAGCCACGTGTAGCCATTAACACTAAATTAGGACTAGTGTGGGAAAATACATCTGAGCAAATTTCAGGTCTGTGAGTTCAGTCTCCTCATAGGACCAAAACTCTCAGAAGGCCCTTGAATGGAAAAAGACAGGTCGACTTTTATTTCTCTTGCTTCATTTGGCTGAGAAGACATTGCACCATAAAGGTTAGTTTGTTGTTTTGTTTTGTTTTGTTTTTCAGCTACTCTAAAAAAGATGCAAAAGAAAAAGAGAACAGAAAGAAAATTAAAGATGTACTGAGGCAGAGTGATGTCTTGAACAGAGATATTGTAAAAGATATCATAGATGGAGGAAGGATTAAGTTAGGAGGATGCCACGTAGAAGAAGATGAAAAGTGCTGCTATAGCAGGTAAATGTCAGCACAGAGGGCAGAGATGTGACCAGTGCTTTTGAGGGGAAGCCTTGGCTTCATCCAAGTCTGTGGGAATTTTTCTGTTGAATTCTGTGGAGCTGACATTTCTACCTTTTAGCTGCTGGTGCCATGCTTTGAATCACGAGCAAGAGTTTTTGATTCATCTTGTCATTCTGAAGCAAAGGGCTCAAAGATCTAGAAGGCTCTAAAGCAAGGAGAGACCAGCTAGGGAAAAGCAAGGCTCTCCAGAGTATTTGTAGGAAGGTGGACTTTGACATCCAACTTGTTGTGGAGAATGGTTTCACAGAAAAAAATGCTGTTCTATAGGTTGAACTGACTTGGCAGAGCTTTTGTTGGCCTGTGTCCCTGATGAAGAGCATAGTGTCTCTGGAACAATAACCTTTGCTGAAATCAGTGGATTTTTGGGTGGTCTGGAAGGGTTTGTGTTAGGTATTCTCATCTGGATGACCTCAGAGAGACTGGAGCTTGCACTATATCCAATGCTGAGGCTTCCCTTATGACTACTCTTTGGTCTCCTACATGCCATTTCCAAAAATACCAGATCCCTAGTCACACTGGCAGATGTTTTAATGAGGTTACTAAGATTAACAATACATAGCAAATGAAACTTTCCTGCTTAAACTGCAAGGTCCAGTACAGCACAGACCATATGAGCAGAAACCCCTCTATTCTTCCAGAAACCTCTGTGAACCTGCAGCCCTGACAGACACACTGCAATGAGGTGTCATCCCTGGCTCATCTCAAGATGCTGCCATCACCTCACGCAGTATGAGGTCTGGAGAGATATTTCTTTGGAAAATATCTATTCCCTGAAGAACAGTCCTTTCTCCCAAATTGAAAATAACCTTGGACAAGCAAATTGCCCAAGATCTGAGAGGATTGCTTTATTACCACATCTGACTTAGACTAGAGATTTGCCTGAGAAGTCCAGCACCCAAATTGCTGCCCCAGTCATGAAGCTTTGTGTTGCCCTGGAGAGACTTTGTGAGCTTTGTGAGAACATTTTCTGGGAGCATTTTTTGTTTCATCTTGATAAGGAATGAGAAATCTTTGATATATCAGAAGATGCTCATATTAAATCATACCCACTGCTGGTGTAGGAGCTCACCTGAAGGATCTTATCAAACAGCATATCAAGAATATAACCTTTCTTTAGGCAAGTGCAGTCTTTCCTAAGCTGTCGTTTTCTGGAAGTCAGAGCAGAGATGAAATTCTTCACATAAAATGGAAGTAATTTCCTCTTGACACAAGTTTATCTTGATGTACGGGCTAATTGATAGCTTGCAGGGCACTTGTGTTTTCCAGGCTGTTGGTTTTGCTCTAAGCAAAAAATCCCTCTGTGATGAGAATATTTTGACAACTCTGCCTATCTGTGCTCAGGAACTGCAGTTTGGTGTGAATTTTCTGGGTGTGTTGACCCAATTTTAAAGCCTAAAATGAGCATGCTCTAGATTAATGTGGAAATACCATAACTGGCAAAATAAAACAAAGAAACAGGGTAATAAGCAGAAGTACTGTACATTCTGTACAAGAACTTTCAGGGGAGGTTTTGCTTAGCTGGCAGTGGCATGGTTTTGTCCTCACACATTCTACAGGAGATAATTGTTAAAAAATGATATGATTCAACTTGCAGAAGTATATCATTCTGACCCACTTGCACATCTCCATGACCATATCTCTTCAGCAAATCCCTGCCTAGCTGCAAACACACCAAAATGAACATGTCAGATCAAACAGAATTAGTTTTGAAGAGAAGGCATGTGTTGCTGCATTATTCCTTTGCCTTCCTGCATCTAATGGATGTCTCATTTGGAATTCTTCCTCATTCATATTTGTGGTGTTTATTTTTACTTGCTTCTCAAAGGTTATTTTTAGACAACTCGTATCTCATTCTTTACGAATAAAGAAACCCTTTCTGGGTTTATGTGTTGTTGTGTGAGTGGGGCTGGGAAAGACTGTGCTTGTTTTCTTTAGATGATGTGACAAATTAACTTCTTCCAAAATATTATGCTCTGGGGACTATGATCGCAGGAAATTTGAGAGAACATTAGAATACATTACCAGAGCTCTGTGCAATACATACATGTATGTTTGTTGTGTACAGAGCAAGGTTTTAAGTAGAGATGTTCAAATCATTCTGCTAGAAACTCTCCTAGCAGTGTCTTTGTGCTGTCCACAGAGTCAGAAAAAAATTTGCATGCTGCACAGTAGTTGGAATTGTTGCATATTTTCAAGTGTGGAAAAACATTTATGCTGGTTAAACACAGTAACAAAAAAGAAGCTCGGTGCTTCTCTCTTTTCTTTTTGTGATCCAAAAGCTGTCTATGAATAAATGTACATTTGCTTATTAGAGAAATATGATAACTTTGCTTTACTATTTCTCTCACAGGTGAAATTAGTTGGGTTGCTAAGCCATCAAAATGCAGCTCAAAGGACAACAACCAAGAAGATTGCAGCCATCAGGTCGAAAGAGGTTCTGTTCCCCATCTACTCTGCCCTGGTGAGGCCTTATCTGCAGTCCTGTTTCCAGTTCTTGGCTCCTCAGCTCAAGAGGGACAGAGAACTTCTGGAGAGAGGCCAGTGCAGGGCCACCAAGATGATCAGGGGAAAGGCTGTGGGAACTGAGGCTGTTTAGTCTGGAGGAGGCTGAGAGGAGATCTTATTAACATTTACAAATATCTAAAGGTGTCAGGTGGTTGGGGCAGCACTTTTTTGATCGTATCTAGCAACAGGAAAAGGGGTGATGGGATGAAGCTGGAACACAAAAAGTTCCATTTAAACGTAAGGAAAAACTATTTCAGTGTTTCAGTGAGGGAGCCCTGGCCCAGGCTGCCCAGGGAAGAGTGTGGAGGGTTCTTCCTTGGAGGTCTTCAAGACCTGCCTGGACATGTTCCTGTGTGACCTGATCTAGCTGGACCTGCTTCTGCCAGGGGGGTTGGACTAGATGACCTCTAAAGGTCCCTTCTAACCCCTAGCATTCTGTGATTCTATGCACGATGAGCTCGGCTGTGTATGTGCCTTGTGCTCCCATGGAGCAGTTCCTTGTCCTTTGGTCTTTGCTCCCTTCTGACTCTTCTCATAGAGGGGGACACAAATTATGGTATTGCTGTTAAAAGTGAGTTCACCTTGGCTATTTTCTTTTCCAGTGGGAAAGTGATGTGGATGGCAGCCCACAGTTCTTCCCCAGAGGCTTCTTGATTTGGTCAAAATGAGGAATAATGAGATGGCACCACTGTAATGAAGGCAACTGAATCCTGGTTGAAGTAGGTAATTACGATACTGAACACAGCTCAGAAAGTTAACATCTTGGCAGCTAGTTTAATTTTAAAGTAAAACCTCATGCATAGAATGTTCTATGAGCAGAGAAACTGTGCTACTTGCATTTGCTCAAGCCAAAATATCAAATTTGGATCAGACTTCCTTTGCGTTGAAGTAGTAAATGTGGGCTTTCACATCTGCCCTTTCAGGCTGGGCTTGTTTTCATAAGGCACCAGCAGCAATTTCATTTTTTGAACAAAGCCATCAGAAATTGCTTACCAGGGTTTTGCAGCGTGGTAAATAGCTTCTTATGCCTTCTAACTTTGGCTTGATGGCTTTCCTGTTCATCTCGTTAGCTTTCATAATGAAAGGGAGAGTCTAAGATGACAAAAACAGCAAGGGGAAAAAAAATATTGTGTTGGCAACTACAATCTGTGTGAGCATTCAGACCGCCCCAAATGTGGGTGTCTGCAGAGTTACTGCAGAGAACGGCAATGTTCATAAGCAGATTACTGAGTCATGAGCATGTTTTGAATGTGATTACAAGCAGAGAGACAGAATTAGTCTTTGATTTCCATAAAAAATTAATGAGGGAGATAGACAGGGACAGACAAATTGAAGAGTTCACTTGGTTAATTTTCTAGCCAGTAGCTATTGTAAATGTGCCTGTTATTTAGCAAAGTAAGATACTAAATCTCTTTTGGTGATGTTGGCCAAGAAAAACTATTAGTGTGCAAGAGGTTTACCTGGGGGCAAACTGTCAGCAAATTAAAAAAGCAACAAGGTGCTCATTTGGGGACATTTTGATGCATCTTTCACAAGTACAGTCAATTAAGAGCTCCTCTGGAAATTGTGTTTGGCTGCTGTGCTCCTGTGCAGCAGGTCTGCTTCTGTGTGAGCCTCAGGGGACTGATTCCCTCTCTTAAAAAGTAGAGTCCAGTTGTGCCTTTTTACAGATGGGATGAGATCATCATTAATGACACAAATGCAGCAAGTGCAATGTCTGTAGGTAATAGCTTTATGGCTTTTGCTAATAGCTGCCGGGCAGTTTATAATTGAAATGCTATAACCCTAGCAGTGGGTCTCTGAAGCAGGGTAGCGTAATGCACACCCTCTTCCACGGATTCTGTTTTGAATCTACCAAGGTCTAGCTACAGATTTTAACTTACATTAGCCAAGCTCCCTCAGCTTTCACTCGAAGAAGACAAAATGACGCCATTTAGCAGAAATATCTACAGTTCCAGATCATTTGTAGGAAGTAGAAAGCTCTGATGCTGTCATGTACTCTAATTTGCACAAAATATTGATGAATGCTTTTGCAGGGATTTTTTACCCAGATCTAATGTCCCATGTTTAGACTATTTAGAGACATCTAAATGATGAGACAAGGAATTCAGCCCCTATTAAAATGCAACTTGAAACAGAACAGTAGAAATTATGCTTGAAAAGGAATGGTTACTCTCACTTTAGGAGCCTTTGTTCCTATGCATGGCAAAATGACTATGGAAGTTAAATTTTTAACTTGTTTTTGGCTTCTTTTTAAAAAAATCTTGCAAAATACTGTCTGTTCAGTGGGAGGCATGAAACCTGTTGTTGGGCATATCTCTGGCTGGATGTATTCAACAGATACATTCTCTGCATAATAATATTAACAAAGATTCAGCTTTAAAATGAAAATATTTAGTATGAGGGTATTAATGGAGTCTAGTTGTTTGTAATGTAGAAAACCTCATGTCCACTGTGTGTTGTGGGGAATTGATTGCTGTAGTAAACAAGTACTATTTCTGTAGAAATGCTGCAGAATTATTGGCAATTAAGCCACATATTTAGCTTCTGCTTTTATATTCTCTGTTATGGTAGTATCTGTGTCAGCAACTTTGTGCTACAGAAGTTCCATAAATAATTCATGTTGTTATTTAAATAACTCTGGGATTTATTTCCAATTGGCATGAAAATGGCCTTTATTTTCTGTGTCATTGTGCACAGTTGTACTAGCCTCTTATTTCAAAATGTTTGTGATTCACACACAGCACATCAGTAAATCAGATTACAGAAAACTTAGCCTGAAATTTAATTAGGTGGTAAACAACCATAGTTCTGTGCTTTCCTGATACGAAGCATCACATTGCAGGCAGTTTACAAGGCTCTGTCTCTGAACTGGAATCCATTTCTCTTGAAACAACACGATGAAACATTAAAAAATCCTGACAATTCCCCTCTGTTGAATAACGGTGGTCCTTGAGAGTCACTCTAGATTAGTTAGTGATATCTAACTCAGCAAAGCAGCAAGGGACATACCTATCTTAATGGCTCTCTGGACTCTGTAGCTCTTGCTCATGTAGAGTCAGCCAGCCTCTGGCCACAGGGTCTCTCATGGTGAGCAGCAGGAGAGCGTATATCTTATTGTGGTTGAAAACTAAACCCATATAGTCTTCAAATCTACAACATTCCCCTGCCCCTAGGACCTGGTTACAAACACCTTCCTTTAGATTAGGATGGGGCTGTGGTTCCATCCTGGCTTTGCCAAACTGGGTAGCCCATTTCTGTATCCCAGGGGGATCTGACATCTCACCTGCAGAGCATTCAGACAGGTAGCTAAAGCAGCCTATCTGCCTTTGTCAGCTACAGAGTAAAAGAACTTTTTTTCGTAGACTTTGAGAAAATTTGGAACTAATTCAGCAGAATGTGGAGCATCCTGTAAAGAACCATATGAAAAACAATCTTCAAGGTCAACAAACATGGCTTGAGTAGAGAAAGAATTCAGTTATGTGACTAGACATAAAAAGGGTAAATTAAAACAATCAAGTGTGGGAGGCAACTCCTACCACACACAACACCTTACAGCTGGAACAGGGATTGCTCATACTCACATTATTTATAGCTGAGCTAGATAGGTGGATGTGTACATGGGACAGAAGTTTTCAAATGATAAAAAAAAAAAAAACCACAGATAAAGACATTAGGGATATGTTACAGCAGAACAGAAATACAGGCAGGAAAAGGCAGCACAGCCTAGAGAAATACGAAGCAATGCAGATGCTCAACCAAAAAAAGCAAGAGGAACATGTGATTTCACATTGCAGAGCCCAAAAAGAGCCCAAGAGAGGGTGGAAGCCTATCTGACTGACCTGTGAGGAAGCAGATAGTCTTTCAGTATATTTAGTTTTCCTGTTTGCAGGGGAAAAATCCAACACAGTGGCTGGGATCCTCCCCAACTTTCTCTTTGATGCTTACGTTCATGGGAAAGTGTTGCACAATTTTCTCTATAAGTCATTCCAGATCTTTTCTTTAAGGTTCATGGTGAATATTAGACTGTAAACCTTCCCTCTTTCAGTTAGAGGCACCAATAGGCCCTTGGAGCTTCTATTTGTCTTTCTGTATCTGTTACTTTAACCGTTCCCTTTGTGTGTAGAGTAGCACAAAGAATGGAGCTCAGAGATGATGACTTCCATGCAAGCTATATAAATGTGAGAAGCAGCTGCACGTAACCATGTATTTATATAAATTGGTGTGTGCACTGACTTTGGAGCAGTATTTATAAAATAGATTGAGTACTCAGGCAGAGATTGTCTAAAATTACCAGACTTTACTGGATTTTAACCAGTGGGTTAAGCCTAGAATTTGAGCTGAGGTCTTTATAACACATACATGGGTCTGGCCTTGAAATGCTTCTTATGGACAGGAGTACTGCTGACAAGGTTTCTCTCAGGTGGAATTACTCACATCCAGATCTCAAGCCCTAATTAACTGGTATTGAAAGAGTAAAACTTGAGTCTTGCTCTGAGCAAACCTGGAAACCTGCCAGAAACAGGGTGTCAAAAGAGAGCCAATCCTCCAAGGGAACTTCGAGATGATCCCTCCAGCTGGTGTGGACCCTTAAGTGGAAAGAAAGTAGATATGGAAACAGTGAGATGGTGTCTCTCAGTGCATGCCTCTGACCTCTAGATTTACTGATTTATTGTGCACAATCTGTCTGCTCCTCCTATCCTAGAAATATTATAACTTCTCTTCCTCTGCTAAAACCCTTAACCTAAAATACATCAAACAGTCTAAGCCTTGATAATATATGTCATCAACTATTCTTATTTAGAAAGGAATATCAGTGTGTTTTGTTTGTCTAACAAAGGTTAAGTTTAACCTTCAGGGCACAGTGCAAAGAACATCTGTTTATTCAGATTTGTAGCCTGGGGAGCTGAGAAGCACACTTTGTATTTGGGACCTCTAGCTGACATTTGTTAACTTAGTTTGCATACATTTTAATGTGGTTTCTTGTACCCAGAGGCAGTTGTTTANTATATATATGTGGTCAAATTACTATTCCTCCAAGTTATCCCTGCTGGAATATTAATGAGAAAATGAGTTCTGGAGATCTTTAAATTTTCAGAGGTCACTAGAAAGGTGACTACACTGGAATTCAGCAGCCTATGAAGCAGATAAATTGAGGAAAAAGTAAACCTGGTTACTTTGAGCCTTTTCTCACTGCAGGGAGCAGTTGCTGTTGCAGAGTACTCTGTGTGCCAGAGCACAGAGGAGCTCAAATTGATGTAAACAGTGGCTCTCAGCAGGCCCAAACCTCTCCTGCCTATGTTAACTAGGTGTCCATGCCAAATATAACTGCATCAGCATCATGTCATGAGCTGACACCAGTGCCTTGAACAGAGGACATTGCTACCATGTGGGCACAAGCTGCATCCCTGCCTGGGGGCAACACCTGCTCCCCATGAGGTGTCTGAGGTGCTCCATGAGATCTCTCAGTTCCCATCCTCACTACATGCCTGTTCCTTAACTGCCCATGCAATTTTGCAGGAAATCTGCTAAGAAATATGTTTGCAAGAAAAGCCTATTACCAGTAGAACTTATTCTAGAAATGATCTGGGACATTTTTATTGTTGTTATGATTGTATAGAGCTTCTCTTTATGACATTTAAATATGAGGCCAGACTCGAGCTGATGGCATTTCATTAAAGCCAACACAATACAAAATTCTAAGGTGCCTCTTCCTCCAAGTGTTTATCTAGCAGCAGGAGCCTTATCTTGTGCGACAATGTTATCTATCAGTGACTGTATCTGTGCCAAATTGAAGACAGATACATTTAAACATAGAGGAATCTGAGTGTTTATGATGATCGAGATAACCAATAACCTGCTTAAAGATTCTGTATAGTTCACATAATGAAGTAAAACATTATTCTTTATTGGCAGGATTATTCCACTACAGAAGGAAAATGGAGGTTTCTTAATGCCTGATGCTGTAAGCAGCTTAGATATAGAAAAGGATGTGTGTGCATACATCTATGCAATGAAGTGCACCTAGTCTGTACTATCTCTGTCTTGAAGCACTTTGCTTTTCTGTAGTAGCACTCTCTCAAGATGAAAGGAAGCCATTTCTATGTCTGTTTTCAGATGTTTTTCTTCGGAAAACATTTTAATGGCAAACTCTGATCTCCATTCTTTTGCTGGGCTGACCCCATCAGCTCAGGAAGCACCTCGCTCCCTGATGCTGTGAGGTGGGAGAAGCACCTGCAGCCTTTCACCTGCTGCCTGCTGCTTGCATTGCCCTGCACTCTCCCTCAGCAGCTTACCCAGCAGTACAGGGGCTTCAAGCACTGTTGGTCAAGCCCTAAACAACTGTTCTTCTGTTCTCCACTTCCTTGTAGGCAAATAACTGTTTCCTTCTCTGAAACTGGAGCGCATTCATCATCTTTTTCTACCACATCCCTCTAAGGAGAATCTCAAAAATGGGAAAGTCTCTTGTGTCTTCTTATGATAGAGCCACCTTATGAAACCCCAAACCATTTGCAAGAATGCCTCTAATGTCCACACCAACATACTGTGGGAAAGTCAGATGGATCTTGTTTCTGCTTTTTAAGAGACATTTCATCCTTGTAGATATTTCTCTTGAAGCAGTAAATGAAGATGTCTTCCAAGACATTCTCTGAGCCTTTTATCATCACTGTGCCTCTCGCCTGCAGCTTGAGAAAGATGTCAGAAACCCCAGCCCAGCAGGGCTGGCCCCAGGCTCTGAGCGCAAACTCTGCTTCTCAGCTTGTGCAGTCTCATAACTGGTTTGTGCAGTTTGCACTGACCTGTCCTGGACTGTGCTTGATGGGAGCTGCCACAGTTACTGATAAGCAAAGTGTACTGGGAATCTCATAGGCATCTCAACCCTGTAGGTTTCTCACCCTTTTCCTCAAAAAGCCTGTCTGCAGGCAGACAATGCACCTTGATTGGGCTGCATTTTTAAACTGCATATTAGAGGCTGGTCAGGCCAGCTGGCCATCTGCAGCTGATCTTTCTGCACTCAGTGTTTGCTCAATCTGCAAGAGCCCCCTGACTCCATCCTGCCTCACTTCTGGTGAGGTGACACATCCTGCCTCACTCCTCCTTGGCAGGAAAGCAATTTGCCAGCCTAATTTGAGGGATTCCTGAAATTTTTCCTGTATAAGAAAGTCTTGTGCCTTTCCCGGTCACAGGCAAGACAGAGCAAAAGCATTCTTTCATGGTCTGATACATATAATTGTTGTAGGCAGAGGTGGACTGTTTCTGTCTGTGACAAGGGTCTTAAGAAAAAACATGTTATTGCATAGAAATCACACATCTACTTCAGGATGATCATCTGCAGTGGAGCTGTCTGTCCTCCAGCACTAAATGCTTAGGAGAAAAAGAACCCAACAACAGAAACATCTCTCCAGAGAGGAACAGGGCAGAAATATGCATCTCAGCGTGAAAGAGATGGGAAGGATCCCCACAGAAACTGTTTGACCCTGCAGGAGAGTATCTACAGCTGAATACCTCCTCTGAGGTGGGTACTCTGCTGCAGGAAGGGAACTGGCCCCAGCTCTGGGGGCTGCTCTAAATTGCATGACAGAGCATGACTCCTCAGTGCTGCAGCTGCCCCAGTGACCCAGAGCATGGGAAATGTCCCTGGGGGGAGTTGTGGGCCCTCTCTGCTGCCACTTCCCATTCCTCTGTGATGCTGAGAGATTGTGTCCACACTGCCTTTGCTCTCTGTTACAGCTCAGAGGGATCTCTGCTTTCCAGGGCAGAAAATCTGCCTTCTTGCTCTTCCATTTCACAGCACGTTTCCTTGTGTGAGAGTTTCAAAAATAACACAACTGAGCCAATGTACTCACTCAGGCAGGATGTAACTGTTCCATGCAGCCAGTCGATGTACCACACTGCCTTCAGGATCCCATGGCCCTTGAGGTGCATTTCATCGACTCTGTATACATTTCAGTATCACTCAATAGGGTGAAAGCTTATCATCATTAATTATGAAGGTTTATGTTGGCAACCACTTAGTTCCTATGGTTACATCTCTAAGAAATTGTGAAATAGGCTCTTCAAGGCTCTGGGCAGGGAAACAAATTGACTGTTACAGAATTCATGAATGATAATAACTCATTTGCTTATAATGCTAATAAATAATTGGTGTAAAACCATCTAGTGCAGCCTTTGAATGTGTAGGGTATTTAAAGGTCAGTGTTGCTCTTAACTCTCCATTAAAACCCTCACATTGCAATAATGCAGCCCAGACAGCAATTACAGTGTTTGAGAGCGTTCACTTAGTGAATCTATAATCTGGTGCATTCCATAGGGCTGCCCTGCACGTGTTGCCTTTGGCACAATAGTATGATTTCTAGCCTGGGCTAGAACAGTGTTAGAAACCCCCATATTTCTGGACAAGTTAAATTTGCACCATGGGAACAATGGACATTTTCTTATTGTCTCGGGCAGCCCTTTGTCCAGGCCATAGCAGGGTCCTGAAAGAAACAGTGCTCTGTGGCAGATAAACACTCTATTATTTGTCTATAGTGTCACCCTTTTTACCTCACCCCATCAGGGGACCTGAATCCTTCTGGTCTTTGAGCTATTTTCTTGGCTGTTGTTCTCATTATCCCTTAGGTTTTACAGTGTTACTGGGTCCTGGAGTACCTTCTTTGTGTTGCTGTTTTTCTGAGTCCCTTTTCCTCATCTTTGCTTCTGGCTTGCATGCTTTTCCTCTTTTGATCTGTCCTCTGCCTGTCTTATACAGACACGCACTGGGCTTTGCACTATTTTGGGATCATCTACTGTGTCCTTCCGTATTTGTCTTGTCAGTATAAGTAACAGTTCCATTTTTGTCACTCTTTCCCTGCACAGGTCTTGCTTTGCCTATAATAAATTTTTTATTCCTTTTCTCTAACTGGCTTCTTTTTCTTCAGAGCTGGCTTTCCACAGTGAGCCCTTGGTGAGGGAACATTATTTCTATAACTGTGCCTTCATCTTTGCAGTACTGCTGCTCTGCAGCTGAAGTATCCTCCCATTTTTCCTCTCTCCATCAGCAATGTGTATGAAGCATAGCTTTTCCCCAGCTGCCCATGGCAATGCCCAGTGACTGCAGTTAGTTTAGAGCTTACTGATATCTAAATTGTTCCTTCATGATTCCAGGCGTGGGATGAATCAAGATGAATCACACAGTGATGGAGGTAATTCCTCCCATCAGCTGAACAATGAATCAGTTGCTATTTTTCTCATAGTAAAGATGCCACTTTGTATGTGGTACTAAATAATGTTCCCTGCTAAAATCACGAGGCTGAATAAAGCCATCAGTTTGTTACCAGCTTCCAGCCTAATGCACAGAATGAATTCCAGCAGCATGGCTTCAGTGTAAGCAAATGATGTTTCATAATTTGGGGGAGGAAGTCTGCCTCCAGATCAGGAGATATCTGAAAACACCGTCCTCTAGAAATGTATGAGCAAGCTATTGCTTCAGATTGGAAAACATGCCTATCACAACCCAAATTTCTCTGTAGGTCTCTGAAAGCAAAGCCAGGGCTTAGTTCTGCAGTACAGGTCTGACAGTATGTGTTACTGTTGGCAATGCAGAGACTGATATCCTTCAAAGATAGTCACAGAAATATGATGCTACCTGCAGTCATTTTGTATTTGAAGTCCATGTGTTGCATGTTTAACGTAATAGTGCTAGTGTTGGGGGGAAAAGTTACTCTTTTTTTGTCCCTAGGCCAAAACCAAGATGTGGACTCTTTTGAGATAAGCATGTGAAGCCTGGAGATGTTCTGGGTAGCTGGTTGCTTGTTTTCTGTCACTTCAGGTTAATAAGTTGTGATATGGAGGGAGGAGAGACACCAAAGTGGTGCAGAGAAATTGTGCTGTTGGGAGTAGGGGGTAGGAGGAGGATAAGCTTGGAGTTAAGCCAGGGAACAGAGCATCACAGCAGGCTCAGGAGCCCTCAGCCCTGCAGACTAATCCATAGCTTTAACACATAGCCTATAGACACCCATCAATTTTTCATGTTGCTGCTTTGCCACCTGTGAAATATCAGCTGCACTTGCTTCAGGAGAGCTCTCCTGGCTGGGAGACACTTGTATGTCAATTGCAGTATGGCAATGCCCCTTGCTTAGGTGAAGGAGGAAAACTGAGGAGGACAAGTTCCAAGGCTGTCTGGCTAAAGGGCCCAACTAGTTCCAGATCTATTATACAACCCTTCCCTTCTGTGTATGAAACGGCCATGTTTACTTATGACTTCTCCTACTTGGGAAATGCCTTCACCTTCTTCCTGGTTTAAGGATCAGAGAGCTGCAATACAAACAGGAGCTTGTGCCCTTTATTCATTATGTCGCTTCCAGCATTAGCTAAATAAAGAAAATCCTTGCTTCAGATAGATTTAAAATGGCAACAAATCACGATTCAAACTTGCTGTGACATTTATCCAGTTAGCTGATATTTGCTACAGGTTGAAGGGACTCATAAATACAGTTGTCTTCATGTCCCAGGCACATTTCTTGGTGTTCCTTGACAGTTATTAAGTGCATTAATTCTTCTGATGCTAATTTCTGTGTAGTACTGATGAAAAATGCATTTTTCCTAGGGAGCTGGCACTTGGCAAATATCTTGATGGCAATAAATTAAAGTACGAATGAAGTTTCTGTTGCCATGGTTTTCTTCTCTACTGATACAAGCACTTACTGGATCTTCACTCCAGCAAGTGTAGGGAGGCAAAAGCAGAGCACATATCACCTCAATGCATGAAATACTCTCCTCTCCTGGCACTCTTGCAGTTTACCCTGATGGTGCTCTCTCTCTTTGCATGTTCAAACAAATTATTCTCATGCAGCCTCTCTGCACATCCAGACCCAGGAGGGCTCTGGGCCCCTGAGAAAAAAAAAAAAAGGAAGAATGGATGTTGCTGAGGAACAGCAAGAGCATCATGAGCTCTTCCCTGTGCCTTTCACATGCCTTTCCATGCTGTCACCATCTGTGATACTAACATCATTTCCCTTTTCTTCATCCCACTGGGTGCTGAGGCTAAAAGCAAAGTGGTTGAATTTAAAAAAAAAAAAAAAACAAAACAAAGGGACTAGGTTTAATGTTTGGTATTCTCACATTATTTAAGTTTCCTGAGGCTTCTCAATGGCTACAGAGGACGTGCACAGATAATTCAACGGACTGTCTGAGATGCAGTGCTCTACAGCACAGGTTTAGCTAATGGGCCCTGTTCTGCAGGAAACACCTTTCTGCTTCCCAAGGGGAGATGATACAGTGTTTTCAATCAGTACTGCTGTTTCTAAAAGAGCAAGGAGAAGCTATGGAGATGGCAGTGGTCAGAATATGTCCTTAGACTCCAGATGAAAGTTGCAGCTGCAGCAATTGAGCTGTAGCATCTTGCCAGTCCCACATGCCAAGAGAGCTCCTCTCTGGCTGGTACATGATGACACTGCTTGGAGGAAATGTAAGTCCTCAGGACTGCTGCTGAGGTCTTCCATCCAGCACTGATGCTGCTATCAGCTAAATTGAGACAGGATCATGGGCAGCACATGGAAGCAAAACTTCCCAGCATCCTAACCAAATCTTACCATTTAAAACAACAATGGCAGCTGTCTTGATCCAAATTGAACGAGATCCTTAAGATTGTCCCCTGGTTCATACAGTTGTGCAGGATCCTCTAATTTATGCTTTCTCTCTCATTACAGTTCTGTCTTCTACTGACAGACCAAGTGACCACCTTTTCCACAGCGTCTGAAGGGAAAGAAACCTTGAAGTTACATGGAGAATACTCTGAGAAATCAGTATGTGCAGAACTTTTACTGATAATCTTGTTATTAATGCAAAATCATTCACCCAGGAAAAAAAATGGAAGAAATGCAGCTTCACAGAAGCTTGTTGTTTTCAGAAAAAAAAGTAATGATGGGAATTGATTGCATGGCTGACCAGGGCCATGCTGAGTTTCTCTCTTTGATGGGCTGGAAACAGTTCTTTGCTCTACGTTTGGAGACAAGAATTCTTTCTGTCTTAAGACTGTAAATAAGGTATTTTCTTTCAAATTGTGAATGTATCTTTGCTGCTACATAGAACCTGTCTGAATACAGTTAAATATTTCTCTCTGTTTTCTGAATAAGATAGAATGAAAGTCCCTCCTTTGCATTGACTGAAACATCCTCCCTCTGAAGCAAATAGCAATGATGGAGTTGCAAAGTTTCTAGTTTTAAGATATATTAGCTTTACTGAATATATTTATAGAACTTTAGTAGAAAAAACATATTTCTGAGAGACAAGACAGAATACAAGTAAATCTGTTATTATTCCAAGTGGTGGGTTTGGGTGGCTGTGCTGGGCTCCCTGCAAGCTTAGTGTAGCTGAAGCACAGCCTGCATCTCATCCTGTCATGTGCCAGCTGGTGTGGATGGGAATACTGCTGCAGAGGATGCTGCATGAGATGGTCACATCTCATGAGATGGTCCCATGGACAAAAATTTGGGTTGTGTCTTATATCTTCAGAAAGAGGTTAGTGGCTCTGCCAGGAAACCTGGTCTCTGCAGCAAGTGTGCTGCTGCCAGTCCTCACCCAGGGGTCTAGTTCTGTCTGTACATCCTCATCCCTCCAGTGTCCTTCCAGATTTGAGCATTGTATTTGTTATTGTCAGAAGCAAGTGCTGTGCTGTGGAGGTGGTGATTTCTGCTCTTTGACAGCCTGGACTTGTGCTGCTGCAGCCTCCTGCTCTGCTCAGAGACATTTAGGGATGTGGCAGCTCTGCTCTGAGATTCTCCTTTTATCCCTGATTTAGTGCAGCCAGACCTCAATCCGCAGTGGATGCCCGGGATCTTGCTAAGGGTGTAGTTTGCAAGATCAAGCCCTTATAGAAAGGCTGATCATGTATTCTCCCTGTATCATGACCTCCCCTGAAAAACAGCATGTAAAGATATCACCAGGAGAGATTAAAGAGGCCTAATCTACATTAGTTGAAACAAACTGGAGTCTTGCTGTACCCAGTGTTGAGCAGAAATGCAAATCCTGAGTGCCAGGGTGTGATTGCTACCAGGCAGTCTCCTCAAAGTCCTACCAGCACCCAGCTGCTCTGTGATTTTATATTTATTAATACACATGGGGCTTGATTTAAGCACAGCAGCTCAGCAGCAAAGCTACCATTGATTTATGGTGTGGACAAGAGGTCAGTGAAACACACTCCATGACCTGTGGATTTGCAAGACTAAACAGAAAGCAGAAGCAAGGAGAAATGATCTGCACGGGTGCAGGTAATGGCAGTTAATGTATAATATCCATTTACCTCATTCTATATAATACCTCTTTAAAAGTTTGTTTCTAGAGATCTGATGATTTTTTTTTTCCCAAAGAATATTTGTTAATAGCACAAAGTCCTTTTCTTTTTACCTTGCATCTATTTTTCAATGTGGAAGTAAAAAAAAAATAGCATTCCAGCATTTTTACTTTAAACAATAGTGCATCTGTGCTTCATACATTATTGAATGCTTCTATTTTTTTCCCAGTGAGTGGCTTTTTACATCCTAATATCACCTGATCTTTTTGCAGTTAATTCCCTTGTCACCAAGCCACATTAGCACTGAACCTCAGAGTTTCAGAATAGCCTTGGCAAAAAAGAAATACAGTAGCTTAATTTGAATCATGGTTACTGAGAGCTCTGCGTATTTCCATCATAAAAACCCAGCCTCAGTAGGCTGGACAATATGAATTGGTGTGGCTGAGTTGGGCTTTCAAAAGGGAATTTGTTCTTAGAAATTGGGTCAAATAAGTTGATTTGGCAGGATGGACTGAGAGTGGCTCTGGTTCAAAAACAGGAAATGTGCAGGGCAGCTCATTAGTGTCAATAATTAGGTTAAAGTAGTCTTTATTTTAAAAGTGAGAAGAAACTTTTATCCTTTAAGTTATCTAAAAGTGAACTGAGGTGGTTGGGCGGAATAAACAAACCGAAGCAGTCCAGAAGCTGGAAAACAAAGCAAACTCATGGACAGATTTTTTAATATTCTTATCCAGTCACCCTTCCTTAATCCTTCATAGTGTCGGGAAAATTGGGTCTTTCTTAATATTGTATGTCTTTTGTGCAGTTAGCTTTGACATTGAAGAAAAGGAGTTATAAATTACGTGTCTGACTGTTGGAGATGGGCTCTGAGCCTCTGTGGACACAGAAGAGCTGGTCAGAAGATCAGGGTATAAAAATAAACACACTGAAATCCTTCTCTTCTTTGTTTTCCTTCTCATCCCAATCACAGATATCTTCAGGGGTTCTGTAGGGAATATGGATGTGTAGTAGCAGTGCCAGGGTGGCTTATTGCCCCCATCACAATCCGTGCAATGCCATCACACAAATCTGTTCCTTGTGTGCCTTCCCCATGCCCTCTTTAATGTGTCAGAGGCGCTTAATGATCCTGAATCCTCTTGGTTGAGAGTATATTAATTGGGCAATTCCCCTGAGATGCTCAAGTACACAGTGTTTGGGAATACTTGTCAATTAACTTTTTCTATTCAAGGAGTAATGACTCTAAATAGCTCCTTGAGCCACACAAGTTTCCATCGGGTTCAGGGGGACCTTGCACTCAGCACAGCTCTAGATCTGGAAGTATAACTGCCAGGAGGATTAAGTCTGCCATGCAAAGCATTAAACCCATCAATATTTACACAGCAGGCAAAATTCATCTCAAACCTGTCAGGCAGGATCTGTCACCATGATGTTTCTAAAAGTTTGCCAGCCCCGAGATACCTGTTTGTTTTTCACTTGTAAATGGGTTCTAAGATGAATCATTTCACAATATGAGTCTTAGACTACTGGTAAAGTGCTGGATTCATGATGGAATTAATACCTGTGCTTGGGTCTGTCTGCAGGTACTGCTCTCCTGCACACACGAGGAATAAGAGGATACACCTGGACTGTTCTCACTTCAGAGGAGTTGTCTGATTTGTTCAACTGCCCTTTATTGGAATTTCCATACAAAAGGCAAACTCTAGTCAGGCACTGCTGGCCTCAGGGCTGTGGTTTGTCTTTTGTGCAGCCTCGCCTCCACAGCAGCTACTGCGGGGAGCCTACAGAGAGCACAGGTACCTTTTGAATATACTGAAAATCTTAGTTGGACTTCAACAATTATCACATTGCACCTCTCCCAGTGTGTGCTCTCTTCCTCCAGAACTGGACTGAGGCGTGCAGCTATTAGAACCTTTAGGGAAGAAAACAGCAAGAGATGAGCCTTTTGCTCTCATCAAGTAGAAAGAGAAGGTTCACAGCAAAATGAGTGTTGTGACAGAGGAAGATTTGGTATGCAGAGTGCTAAACACAGCTCCTCTTCTGAAGCACCATTACATGATGAACACAAAGCCAAGGAGGAGGTTAATGTAGGTTTATTAGAGAATCACATGACAGGGACAGTGTCCTTTTAATTTCTGCCACCTCCCCCAAGCACTTCTCAGCATCCCCACCTCTGCAGGGGCACATGTCCTTTTCCTTTCACCCTGCGACATGCAAACTAGGGAAAGGAAATTTTTCTGATATATACATTATATTATGGGAGGAAAGCATGTAAGTTAACCATTCAGGTGATGTATTTTGGGGAGCAAAATCCCTCAGTCAGATGCCACCATCCCTGTGCTGCTGCAGCCCGTTGCTGCAGTGTGCTGGCGGTGTGTTGGCGAGCAGGGGATGTGATGTGTGAGGAATGCAGG
This sequence comes from Urocolius indicus, assembly GCA_013401255.1. Taxonomy (NCBI): domain Eukaryota; kingdom Metazoa; phylum Chordata; class Aves; order Coliiformes; family Coliidae; genus Urocolius; species Urocolius indicus. The sequence continues at coordinate 497,706 of WBNH01007660.1, read as the reverse complement.
CAATGCTGATGCTGGCCATTTGCTGATTTCTTTCCTTTGTCAGGCTGCAATTCTGTAATTTTCACTCAGCTTCCGTTTGTATCAGAAGTTATTAGCCAGCTGTGTTATCAGTGTATTATCTTATTAGTATGGGGCAAGGGTTTCCAGCCTCATGAAAAGAATTTGCTGTAAAGGCAGAATTCTGCTAAACCACTACATGACAAATACCCTCAGGATGCTCAAAGTAATTTATATAAGCAGCAGCTGCGGCTAAGGGGAATTCCTGCAAAGGAATGACAAGGCTTCCCTTTATCTCCTACATGATGTGGCTATGAAATGACTAGTTGGGAAACCATGGTAAGGGAGCTCTAAAGCTCACAGAACTGTTTTCTGCTCCAGAAGCTGGGTGAGGAGGGGGCCAGTGCCCAGTGGGCTCTGTGGTGCCCAGGTACTGTGTTTTCTTTGCCAGTTGTAGCTAGGAAAGGCATTTGCATAAGTCATGGTCCTGACACTGGTGCAAACATCAAGCTTACTCTTTCTCAGTGTAAAATTGTTGTGTGAGTGGAAAACGAAGGAAACATTGTAAACCCAAACGTGGTATTAGCACTTGATACATCACCAAAACACTACCTCTCCTTTGTAATCTGTCTGCTGTTAGATAAAATGTGCTCTGCTTTTTTCCCCCCTGGCCAACAAAAAACCTATGCTTTTCCTTCTAATGGGAAATTAGTTGTACAGTAAAAATACTGTCTGAGGCATGGAGACCTTGATCCATTTCCTCTTTGAATCAATAGAAAGGTTGATATTGATTTTGGTGGTGTTTTTGAGACAGGCTCTATGTTTTATCCATTTTTTCAGCAGATGAATTCCCTGCTGATGAGTGCTTTGTCAAGGTTAGCCCTCATCGTGTTTGTATTTCTTTTGGGAAGGAAGAGGAGCATAACAGAGAGTAAAAAAATGTTATTTCATCTGTTAGAAAGGCATCATTAGAATATGAAAATGTGGATTGTGGTTGGTGGCTGGAATTGCTTTATCCTAAAGGTATGATGGGTGAACTTGGTATTTTTCATCCATGGTGTAAAAGCTGCCAAGTCCTTTAAAATTTGATGCAACATGACATTTGTGTCACATTTTATCTGCTTACATTGCTTTACATTATGTCAACAGATGTGTTGTAACCAGACATAGCCTAATAGCTATTGATGTGCAAAATAGGCATTTTTTTTCATTTCTTCCTATGCTGAGGACTAGTGTAAGACATCACAAAAGGCAAAATAATCTTGGACTTATTACTGTGACATTGTCAGCTACCATACACTGTCTGTGATCTCTTAGTGTTACCTATCTAAATAAGCAACTCAGCTTCATCTTCAGAAATGAAGACAAAGCACATGAAATCCCCCTCATGTCAGTGGTGATTCCATGTTTCTGGTGTCAGCTTCAGTTTTTACCAAGGTATTTGTGTCTGGTGATTTAATTGAATGAATACATATTAGAGGGCTCTATCAGGCCAGCAATTGTAGAAAGAGAAGCAGCATGCAAAAGGACTTTTAGGGAAATAGGGAGTGACAGCAGCTGAAGCAAAACCTGCAGGGAGATGGAGCCTGTGTTTTGGTCCTAGCAGGTGTCATGCATCTTGGGGCTCCTTTGAGCACAGTGCAATTGGGAGGTGCTGTGTTCAAGTTTCTTTTCAAGTGAACCCATTTCCAGGTGTTTGGGGGAACAAATTGTGAAGCACAGAGAGCTACTGTCCAGGTGCTGAGGAATGATGCTGAGTGTGACCTTGTCAGGGAGGGTGCATGGGATTGTTCTTGGGCTTAGAAAGCCTCAGTAGGTGAAAACCCAACTGGGCAGCCAGGTATTCTCCATGGGTGATGGAACAGCGGAACAAACTGCCCAGAGGGATTGTGGAGGCTCCTTCCTTGGAGGTCTTCAAGACCCACCTGGACATGTTCCTGTGCCACCTGATCTAGGTGAACCTGCTTCTGCAGGGGGTTTGGACTGGATAATCTCTAAAGGTCCCTTCCAACCCTACCATTCTGTGATTCTATGATTCTCAAACCTGAGCCAAGGTAGCACAGTCTTTCTGAAATGCCTGAATTTCTATGGGACTGTTCCTCTTTTTAAGTGATAGGTTCAGACCAGCTGGCCACCATGCCTTACCTCAAAGGCCACCTATTCTGTCAATATTTTACTTTTGACAAGATGAAATACTGCTGGGGGAAGGATCTCTAGGCAGACTTTGCATGCACATTACCAAGTGATGTATTTACAGCTGTGAATAAAAGAGCCAGGAAAAGTATTTGTGAGGAAAGCAATGGGTTGGGTAATTTATATTTTGTATGAAAGGCCACTTAGGAACACTTAAAGAAAATCAGCACAATACCTGTTTTTCTGCAGTAAGTCAGCTCTTGTAGTCACACACACTGACACCCAGCCTAAGATGGAGGCACAAAGAAATGGTCTCAGGGCTGCCAAGAAGGAAAAAACGGATCTGTTTCCTGAGGATCCTGCCTTGCACATGCCCTGAAGCATCACCTGCTCTTCACCACCAGTGTGTGGGGAGGGAGGTGTGGCTGCTGTCTACACTAGATAACCCTCAGCCTGGCAACGAGCTAAATGCAGAGCTAAATGTGGCAGAGAGAAGGAGGATTAAAGGTGTCAGGAGATGCAGTATCCAAACCCAAGCTGAGGGATTGGCACATCTGCTCCTTTGCTCAGCATTGTTATCATAAATTGATTGCATCTAAGTGCATCTGCAGTGCTGTCAACAGCACTCTCCTGGACCGCTTCATCTGCTGTGCATCTGGCTTTCCTTCATCAGTAATATCACAATTTTATATCAACAAAAGGTGTTTGATTAAACCAGTCTTAGCAGTGGTTTAGGGAAACAAAAGAAACCCATCAGCTCTGTTGGGAATTTAATGCACAGGGCAATTTAAGCCAGTGAGCATGACTGGAGAGTGGCAAAGTGGGGCTGGTCCGGCTCAGGGACAGCGAGGAAGGGAGGATGGGTCACACAGACATCCCACTTCTCCAAAGTCATGTCAAGGTTAGAGTTTCTCCGCACAAGCACAGCATGCTCTCTGCATAGGTAAGGCTTGGCAAAGGTAAGGGAAACAGGGCTCAGTAGTGAGCTCACCCCCATTCACCTGTGTGGATCTTGGTCAGGGTTTGAACCTAGATTTCCTAAAAGTCAGTGTCATCCCTCTCCTGAAACCTGTGAAGACCACAGTGAGGGGCAACTGTTTTCTTCTTTCTGACTTGGCTTGGGCTGCACACACATTTGCAAGCTCGAACTGAGCTAGAGGGAATTATGTTTTATTAGCAGTGCTGATCTGATTAGGCTGACAGCAGAACAAACATAAACCCTTCTCATTAGTCAGTACTATGTGAAAAATATCTCTGTGACACTGTAAAGGCCCTTTAGGTTTTGGCTAGCTGCTTTCCTAGTACAAATCAATGATCAGTTTCTATGTACTGCTCATTGTGTTTTCAATTTTAAAGCTTACAGGAATTGTTGTGATTACATTTAAATGGCAAGAGTGGCTCAATTGTGCCAACATTGGTCTGAGAGTCCCCTCTCAACCCTCTGACATTTCAGAAGGGCTCAAATAGAATCATAGAATGATAGGGGTTGGAAGGGACCTTTAGAGATCATCTAGTCCAACCTCCCTTCAGAAGCAGCTCCACCTAGATCAGGTCACACAGCAATGCGTCCAGGCATGATCCATGGTGCTTGGCTGCTTCCAACAAGATCACTTCTGTAACTTTCTTCCCTGACACTATCTTCTGCTTTATGTAACTCGAGTGAACCCAACCAGCAGGTGCAATTTGATTGTGGCAAGGCTTGTAGCGCACTGGCAAATAAATTGGAGTGTCCTGATTTCTCCTTACCGAGAAAATCCCAACTGCTTCGGGGTGGTCGATAAGCAGAGTGTGCAGGGTGTAACAAGGAAGGTGTTTTGAAATGACAAAATGTGATCAGATTGGTATGCTCACTAACTAGTTTTTAACAGCATTTTGCTAATTACAGCAAAAAGTTCTGACAAATCTGTCTTTGTGATTTTTTTTTTTTGCCCTTTATAGCCAGTCATGCATCTCCCTCCCTGCTTTCTCCTTGTGGTACTTGTAGCTGCTAGAGTAATGAAGCTACAGATCTGCACAGCTACTCCTGTTATCTATGGCTAGTTTCTCATGGGGACGAAGTTCACTCCTCCAGAGAATGGTACCAAGCACATCGATGAGATACCATCTCCCAGCAAGATAAAATATTGAAAGGCAGAGAAAGGCTTTGGAAACACCCCCAAAGGAGCAGAGGATTCAGGCAGGGCTCTCACATTAATATTAACTGCTCCTCTATACTACATCTTTAATATGTCAACGCTTGCAAGTGCTGGTTCTCCAATTCCTTGTGTAACATTCACCAGGGAGATCTAAACCACATGTGCAACGCCAATAGAGCTTGTTACTCTGTGACTAAGCCCAAAATATTGTTAATCATGAAGAGTAAATAGTGGATGGCAGTTGCTTCTTGTTGGGAATGATGCCTTTTCTGTGCTCAGAAACCTGCCAAAATGTTGCAGGAGAAAGGAATATGCTCTGCAGTCATCCATTTCTTAAGAATTAAGAAGAATTAAGTTATTACTGGTAATTTTGGTCTGCAGTTCTCTTGCACACAGTGCACAAAAGTGGGGAAATTATGCACTGAATGCTGCACTTGGTGCAGGGAACAGGACTGCAGTCAAAACCCTGCGGTAAAAAAAATCTCTAGGGGGAGCCGACTGCCAGACATCAGTGACCATAAGGATTTCTGGGCTCAGTAACCTGGTTTTTAGATCCATTCACCAAGCCATGGGGTTAATCCAGTAGCTGAGTCCTTGAATGTGTTCCTGCCACATATGGGGCTGGCGCTTCCCAAGACTCTGAGCAATTGAAACTTCTGACTTCAAATTCAAGAATGTATTTTTATATGCAGTAAGTTGTTGGGTATAATAGATGAGAACTGAGTATTTGGAGAGAAGGGAAAAAGGAAGGAATAGTTGGAAAAAGTCTTTAATTATATTTTGACAGTCACAGAATCTCAAGGGCTGGAAGGGATCTTGAAAGCTCATCCAGTCCAACCCCCCTGCCAGAGCAACACCACCTGGAGTAGGTCACATAGGAACTCATCCAGATGGGTTTGAATGTCTCCAGAGAAGGAGCCTCCACAGCCCATCTGGGCAGCCCCATCCAGTGCTCCCTCACCTCAACAGGGAACAAGTTNGCTAGAGGGAATTATGTTTTATTAGCAGTGCTGATCTGATTAGGCTGACAGCAGAACAAACATAAACCCTTCTCATTAGTCAGTACTATGTGAAAAATATCTCTGTGACACTGTAAAGGCCCTTTAGGTTTTGGCTAGCTGCTTTCCTAGTACAAATCAATGATCAGTTTCTATGTACTGCTCATTGTGTTTTCAATTTTAAAGCTTACAGGAATTGTTGTGATTACATTTAAATGGCAAGAGTGGCTCAATTGTGCCAACATTGGTCTGAGAGTCCCCTCTCAACCCTCTGACATTTCAGAAGGGCTCAAATAGAATCATAGAATGATAGGGGTTGGAAGGGACCTTTAGAGATCATCTAGTCCAACCTCCCTTCAGAAGCAGCTCCACCTAGATCAGGTCACACAGCAATGCGTCCAGGCATGATCCATGGTGCTTGGCTGCTTCCAACAAGATCACTTCTGTAACTTTCTTCCCTGACACTATCTTCTGCTTTATGTAACTCGAGTGAACCCAACCAGCAGGTGCAATTTGATTGTGGCAAGGCTTGTAGCGCACTGGCAAATAAATTGGAGTGTCCTGATTTCTCCTTACCGAGAAAATCCCAACTGCTTCGGGGTGGTCGATAAGCAGAGTGTGCAGGGTGTAACAAGGAAGGTGTTTTGAAATGACAAAATGTGATCAGATTGGTATGCTCACTAACTAGTTTTTAACAGCATTTTGCTAATTACAGCAAAAAGTTCTGACAAATCTGTCTTTGTGATTTTTTTTTTTTGCCCTTTATAGCCAGTCATGCATCTCCCTCCCTGCTTTCTCCTTGTGGTACTTGTAGCTGCTAGAGTAATGAAGCTACAGATCTGCACAGCTACTCCTGTTATCTATGGCTAGTTTCTCATGGGGACGAAGTTCACTCCTCCAGAGAATGGTACCAAGCACATCGATGAGATACCATCTCCCAGCAAGATAAAATATTGAAAGGCAGAGAAAGGCTTTGGAAACACCCCCAAAGGAGCAGAGGATTCAGGCAGGGCTCTCACATTAATATTAACTGCTCCTCTATACTACATCTTTAATATGTCAACGCTTGCAAGTGCTGGTTCTCCAATTCCTTGTGTAACATTCACCAGGGAGATCTAAACCACATGTGCAACGCCAATAGAGCTTGTTACTCTGTGACTAAGCCCAAAATATTGTTAATCATGAAGAGTAAATAGTGGATGGCAGTTGCTTCTTGTTGGGAATGATGCCTTTTCTGTGCTCAGAAACCTGCCAAAATGTTGCAGGAGAAAGGAATATGCTCTGCAGTCATCCATTTCTTAAGAATTAAGAAGAATTAAGTTATTACTGGTAATTTTGGTCTGCAGTTCTCTTGCACACAGTGCACAAAAGTGGGGAAATTATGCACTGAATGCTGCACTTGGTGCAGGGAACAGGACTGCAGTCAAAACCCTGCGGTAAAAAAAATCTCTAGGGGGAGCCGACTGCCAGACATCAGTGACCATAAGGATTTCTGGGCTCAGTAACCTGGTTTTTAGATCCATTCACCAAGCCATGGGGTTAATCCAGTAGCTGAGTCCTTGAATGTGTTCCTGCCACATATGGGGCTGGCGCTTCCCAAGACTCTGAGCAATTGAAACTTCTGACTTCAAATTCAAGAATGTATTTTTATATGCAGTAAGTTGTTGGGTATAATAGATGAGAACTGAGTATTTGGAGAGAAGGGAAAAAGGAAGGAATAGTTGGAAAAAGTCTTTAATTATATTTTGACAGTCACAGAATCTCAAGGGCTGGAAGGGATCTTGAAAGCTCATCCAGTCCAACCCCCCTGCCAGAGCAACACCACCTGGAGTAGGTCACATAGGAACTCATCCAGATGGGTTTGAATGTCTCCAGAGAAGGAGCCTCCACAGCCCATCTGGGCAGCCCCATCCAGTGCTCCCTCACCTCAACAGGGAACAAGTTTTTAGTCAGAATTTTTTAAAAAAAGGCATATCCGACATGAAAAGAGTCAAAGCCTAGTGTCTGGGACAGTGTTTAAAGAAAAAAAGACCAGGGTCCTTGAGATCACTCAGTACAAGAGACCTTAAGCTAACCTCCCTGCCACCACTTCTATGTGGACTGCATCTTGCACGTGTCTTAGTGGAGTTTCAGTGGGGTAGATGCTATCAATGCACTGAACCAATGTTAGGCACAGTTATGAGGCTGTAGTTTTCAATTGCCTCCTTATTCTGAATACCTGTAAATTTATGGAAACCAGACTCAGACTTCAAAATCCCAAGTCTGTAAATCCTTTCATTGTAATGTTTGTTTTTATATCCAAGACAAGCCTAACAGCTTGGGTAATGAAAGGGATGTATCTCTGTATCTATAAGTCTTATATTGTTTAGAAATCCCACTCGTGTGCTATATGCTTCTCCTAAAACACTTTCACTGTATTTGTTCATTGTAACAAGTTTTGTAAAGTAATTCTCCATCATTTTCTTTTGTGCTGAAGCTGGCAGTATCAGTTATTTTACTCTCAAGCCCTGGCTAGAAAACTCACCATTTCTTTCAATCTGCGGTTTTCTCCACTGTGCTTTTCATCTCATCACCAAAAAGGAAATATTTTACTTGTTAAATGGAGAAAAAAGCAGTTAAGACAGATGCTGTTTCATCATCTGGCTAACACGGAGCTCCTCAGCATTCAGAATGCTGCTTTATTGCTACAAATTAAGTGTGCAAATTTTTCATGTGGAAGAAATGATTTCTGAATTCCCTCTGAAACCCCATTGCTTCTGTAGCAAGATGAGTTAATGAAGAGATTTACAATTTAGTGCCTGATAGTGTTATAGAGAAGCTTATTCTGGCTTCTACTCAAAAGTAGTTTTGTACTATTTGCCATTATTTTAAACTCCTTCAGCCATGATTTAGAAACAGCAGCTGCGATCATTCCTGTAGCTCAACCTTTTAGCTGCCTGTCTGTCTTTGCTCAAGCCAAATGGTGCCCCAAATTGACCACTGAGTGTATGACCCAGGCGTTTGTGTTTTTAGCACTAGTCAAAAACACTTGCAAAAGGGAGAAAAAATAAGTTGAGTAGAGAAGCAGCACTTTTTTGGCTGCCTGACTGGTGGTTCTTGCCACTTGCTTGTACTGATGAAGAGGCATATTCCCAGCGGTGAGGAGACCCTCTCTGTGTGCAGCCTGGTCCCAGCATGGAAGTGAGGTGAGAACCACAGAGTCACAGAATCCCAGAATATTGGGGGTTAGAAAGGACCTCTACAGATCATCCAGTCCAAAGCCCTGCTAAAGCAGGTTCCCCTCAATAAGGTCACAAAGGAACATGTCCAAGTGGGTTTGGAAACCTCCAGAGGAGACTCCATACCCTCCCTGGGCAGCCTGGGCCAGGGCTCCCTCAACTGAACAACAAAGAAATTTTTCCTTGTGCTTAAGTGGAACTTTTTCTGTTCCAGCTTATGTCCATTGCCACTTGTCCTGTCACTGGACACTATAGAAAGAAGTGCCATTTCATCCTCCTAACACCCACCCTTTAGGTACAAAGTGATGAGTTTTACCTCTCAGTCTTCTCCTCTTCTAGATTAACTTGCATCTAGATTAATTGGAATTTTTTTATCTTCTTGATAGCATTCTGTGTTGTATTTCTGCCATGTCCTTTCTAATTGGGAAGTAATTAGATTGATCAACTGAAATAGTTTGAATATCATCCTTGACTGCAGTGCCATTTCCTCTGATGCAGATAATACATTGCAGGCCTGCCTCAGACATCAGTAGCATCAGTAATCTTGTTATATTGGTCCAGTGTTACACCAACAGGATTGGCCTTTTCCCTGCTACATTGCTCAGAAGAAGTGGTCCAGTGCTTGTGAAGATCTGTGAGGGAGAGTGGTTGCTCTTTGAAGCAAAGATAACAGCAGGCTTCAAACGGCTAAAGAGAAATGCTAAGTAAACTAGCAAGGAGTAGAAAACAGAAGCAGAAGAATGAAATCAGAAGACATTAACCTGTTAGCAAAGTGCAGAGATTTCTGTTTGCAGAGCAAAGATTGTATGGTTATTGAAAAGGGATTCAAGGAACTTCAGAAATAAATTGAAGCTATTCTTTTGACTTCTGAAGCAGGGGTGTTTGAGATTGTATTTTCCAAAATATAAAGCAGTGGATTCCACTTGGTGATATAACTAAGTCTTTAAAGTATTCAGCTAAATCTGAAAAGAACAGTGACATTCTAGAAAAACTTTAAAAGGTTTTGGGAAAGCAGAACAGAATGAGATGATGAAATTAACTGAATAGAAAAACACCATTTTCATCTCAGGGGAGATACCTCTGCCTGCAACTTACCTTCCAGCAGTAAGAAATAATAGATGTTATCTAAAGCACCAAAATGAATAGGTTTTAAGCCAGCAGTAATTCAGCACCCAGGGGCCTTGCTATGCAGCAGGATGCTCTCCTGCCGTGCTGCAGTCTCTGCTTGCTCCCTGCATCCAGCTGCCTATGTGCAAGCTGGGAAGCAGTGAGCTGAGGCATCATTTCCTACTGGCTTTCATAGGAACTTTTTTGACAATGCCAGATTTATTGGTTTTTTTCCAACCTGCTCCTTTATTTACAAACCTGATCTTGAGGCTTGAATTAATCTGTCAGTGTTCCTCTTCAACAGCAGGAACATTTAGACAATTAGCCCACTGCCAAGGGAAATCGAGGGATCGTTGTCATCAGCTCTAAAGACAAGCCTATATTAAGGATGCTTTAGCAATAAGAAATCAATGAGACAGTGTTTGGAAATGACTCAAGGACTTTCCAACTCAGTGATTTAATAATACAGTGAATAAAAAAAAAGCAAATCTTAGTAAATACTGGTGGCCTAGAACAGAATCTGCCCAAAGGAATTTTCTGATGTTACTTTTATTTGCTTGTCAAAATACATTTCAGCTACATTTCCCCCTTTCTGTTCCATATAATCTACTGTAGATGAAAAAAAACCCCAATTTTACATTCAGTTTGAGTTTCTCATGAGCCTTTTTCCTCACTAGTTAAATAGAAAGGCATTAAAATACAAATATTTAATTGACAGAACAGTTTAAGCCAAGTTTGAAAGTAGTTTTTCTAACTGTAGACATGTCCCTGAAGAAGCAACACGAAGAAAATCCCTTACTTTGAGATATATTTAAGTTTTACTTTCATCTTTTGTGCAGAGATGAATCTTTTCCATCTTACTCTGTTGTAAAGTAACTCTTCATCAGATTTAATTTGAAGATCCCTATCAGTAAGCACTTGGCTTTGACAAGCCTGACAGAGTCCTATATAGCCTGCAACTGGCTGGCACTTGGATTATGAATAAAGAATATTTTAGCAGCATGACTCATAAGTAATACAAAGGCAGCTTTGGCAAAGTCTGTACTAATTACAGACTAGTTACTGTGTTGTAACAATCAGTTACATTAAGTGTGTGGGATGCTGAAATGTGTGGGCATCCTTCTAAGCTTGATCTCAGTTCCTTGCAACTGAAATCCTATCTGTCCCAGCTGGAAAGTGGGCAATATATGTAGGTACCTAAATATGGGCTGAGTGACTAAATGTGTGTATCTGAGGTTTTTTTTAGGGGGGGTGATGGGGTTGGCCCTCCTGGCCACAAACTTTTTGAGCTGTCAGAAATCATGGAGACGAGTACATTCTGCACAATTTAACAGCCATCTCTTCTGTTGCAGCCTGGTCTGCTCCTCATGGCCCAGCACTGCCAGAGTGCAGTGTTTCCAAACTGATGAACAGCAGGAGCAGCGACCTTTCCAAGCTCCATTAGCTGTGGGTGGACAGATGATGTTTGTGTTACCTCCAGGATTTCAGGGCGTGAAGTAAGGTGGGTTGCTGTGGCTTTGCAAAGCAGAGATGGATTCAAAAGGCTGGTACTAAACCTTGGATGGGCAGGTTGGAGCTTCTCGATGGGAAGGTGTGCAATTGGACAGCACTGCTGAGGGACTGCCTTTTAAAGGGATGGGCTTCCTAGTCTGCTTAGAAGGGGATGGGCTTAGGTAGTAAGATGTCAATGTGATTCAAACCTGCAATTTAATGAAGCCAGGTCCAGATGTGGAATTTGCTCCATTTCAATGGTTAATGAATTGGAAAATTATCCAAGCTCAGTTTTCTATTTCCTTCAAGGTTCTTGCTCCCTGCCTAAGTTTGGGTAATTATTTCCCTGGGCACCATTTGCCCTTGCTCACTCTGTGTTTTTCTGTCCTTCAGACTTACAGGATTTCTTTCTCTCTTTTCTGATAAGGAGAGACCCCCTGCTCATTTAGTTCGTGGTTTAGGGAAGGGAAGCAGGGTGCATGGCTGCACAGAATAGTCTCAAAAGCTGCCCTGTTGTGGCAACACCATCTTGCAGGTGAAGATTTCTGTATTTAGGTAGGCAGTCCTTGTGCTGGGAAACCTAAGCACAGTAAATACATCTGTGAGTATTACCTCTCCATAGATATCATCTAACGATGTTTCAAACATCATCTGAAGCATGGTAGCAAGCTAAAGACTCACAGGCTGCATCAGGGAAGGAGAAAGAAAGGTTTATTGGGAAAGGCGGGGGGGGGGGAGCGGAATTTATTTTAGATTTAATATCTCCATTAAGGGAAAACTGAGAGGGGACAGAAAATTTCTCTTGCACTGTGACCACCTTCTCTAATCACACTAATGCAGCTGTAATGAAAATAACATTTAGCCTGTCATTATTCCTCATGTGATGCCCCCCTAGATTCCCTACTTTGTTGCCAACATTATGAAGAAAACCAGGGATATTTTTCAAGCCTCCCAGTTGTAATAGAGAATGGGAGCTGCCAGCAGACTGTGCTAATGCATTTGCTCTGGCATCATCTCTCACTTGATGTATGATGCAGGGTGCCAGCAGAGGCTGAGCTGGGACCTGCAGTGCCCAGCTTTGCTGCTGCCCAAGGACTTGGGAGCAGTGGGGAGAGGCCCTAAAAGACACAGCACACTTTGCTCAGTCTCTCCCAAAGCCCTTCATCACTTGCTGTCTCTTTATGCCAGCAAAGCAGCAGAGGATTTACAGCTTGTGCTGTGAATAAATCTTGCTGAAGCAGAGGAGGTTGCCTGGCTTAGTGTCTGGTCACCTTTAGGTAAAGGAATCTCCTTGTTTGACAAGTTCACCGTGTCACTCCTAACTTACAAGTTAAACAGAACATTCTGTTTTGTAAACTCTACTCTTGAGAATCAGCTTCTTGTTAGATCCTCTGCAGGTTCAAACTGGCTTACACTTCCTTCACTGTTCTACCCTAAAGTGAAGACAAGCTGAGACCAACCAGCAGAACACTTTCCAGCTATTTCTACGAGCATATTTTGACTATATAACCACAAAATCCCCATAACTTTTGTTTTTATGTTTTGAAGAAGGTAATTTCCCACATACATTGTCATGAATATTTCCAAGTACAGCAGTGATGCAGGTTATTATTTAGCCCCAGAGCCCACATTAAAAATATCCTGGAGAATGTGTGCTTCATCCAACACCTTAATCAGGAGCTGAATGTAACAAAAGCCCAACTTCATGTGAATGAATATTCATGGCTTTGCACAACTGAGATATTTATATCATTTATAGTCTTAGGAGCACTTATAGCAGTTCTTTTCTTCCAAAGATGTAATAGGAGGTTTCATGGGAGAGTCTTCAGATGTAAAAATTGTGAACAATACACAGGATAATCTTTAGAGGATGTTCTGAACAGACAGTAGTGTTGCCGCCAGAGCCCAAGCTAACAGCGGCACAGAAGGATGTCCCTGCATGACAGCCCCGTTGCCTCAAGCCTGTCCTTATTTTGCAGGCTGAGCTATTTCTAATACCTTGCTCAGTGTGTGCAGAAACAGAACAGAGATTGTTTTTGCATGGTGATGCTCTGCTAAAAAGCTGCGTGGCAAAGGCAGGTGCTATTAAAAACCCCAGTGCCCCCGTCCCTCCTACATCATGTGCATCTCCCAGCAGCTCTGCAGCACAAACCCTGCAGGCACTGGGGACAGATTACTGGGGTCTTGACAGCCAGGAATATGTCCAAGAGATTGCAATAAGAACACACAAACATAGCTATCCAAAAGTTGCTTAATGTTATATATCTATTATGTTATATACAAATATTGCTTGAGAAGGTTTAACCAGTGGCACAATATGTGGCCCTGTGGGCAGCGAGGTATTGTTTCAATAAATGAACAAATAACCCGTTGTCCCCATTCAGGAATGTCTTGAAGTGTCTTTTGCTACCAAGTCTGTCATGCAAGGTGAGGGCATTTGAGGAGGAATGAGCTCTGCTGTCAGTTATTTGACTAACAGGCAGAGAGCTGTGCTGGCACAGCAGCAGCAGAGCTCCCTCCTGGAACAGACAGACTCCTGAGCAGATCCTGGGACTGGGGGAAGCTCTTTGAGAGACTCAGCTGTTCCTCACACCCATTCTAGTGAATGACTGAATTTCCCACCTGAGGCTGAGCCAGCCAGGTGCCCTTCACATTTGATGACACCATCATCACTTTTAACTCCTGCCCCATCAAACATTCCTGTACTGAAAGAAGGAAAGGCTGTAACAGGGCTCCAGTGTTTGTATTCACTTTCCAGATAAAGTTTTAAAGGCTTATTGAGAGTTATACAGCCCAAACCCCAAAGCAGCCTTACAAGTATTACCTTTCCCCCAATAAACCTACTCTGCATCCATGCCTTGTCAGTATTCATTGCATGTCTACGTGCTGTGAGCTGAACAGCAACTGCCTATCATGTGCTTGTGTTTGATTTTGAACAAGAGATGAGAGCAGACATTACCTTAAATATGCACGAAGAAATGTCAGTACAGATGAGGCAGTACAGGGGGAGAGATGAAGGTGGGCTCAGCATAAATCATTGATGGCCATGAGGCATGAGTAACTATTCTGGTCACATCATCCTCAGCAATACTAGTTTAATAATGTAATGCAAATCTTCTTTTTAATGGTAACTTGTAAATAAAACAAGCACTTCTTATTGGAAACATATTGGCTTGGGAAACCTGTCTGGCAGCTTGCAAATTTAAAAATTGTTGTGGGTCTTGCATTAAATACCCCTGTGGGGAGAATCCTCCATTGCAAGCCCTGACAAAGCTTGTTTGCAGAAAGTAGCCACCTTCACTGGTGGTGAGGGCAAGAGCCCAGATGCCTGGGCATCTCATCACTTCAGAAATAGCTGAAACACCCAGAAGCATCAAGCAGCCTTGCACAGGTGAGACTTGTCCACCCAAAGATGAATGTTGAGTTCCTTTCATGTATAATGCAGCTGTACTGGAGACGGTATTGAGACTTCAAGGCGACAGGTGCATTAGGTTAAAACAACAAACCTCTTTAAAGATGGTTTCTGAGGTCTTTGGTTTCGCTGCTGATCCCTGTCTGTCTTTGCTTTTTGCAGCTGTGTTTAACTCTGAATTGCTGTCTCAGCTCTGCTTCATGACTGCCTTTGGCACAGAACAGATGTGATACAGCTGCATCACAGACCATCAGACTTATTGCTGGGTAAGTTATTGGAGCTCCCTGCAGCAACTTCCCACAGCTCCCCCTCAGTGTGCTGCTTCCCAGGCTGCTGTGTGGGGCTAGTTCTGGCATCTCCACATAGCTTAATGGGCTCAATTTGGTTTTACTGTTTTGCTGGGGTAATAACATAGAGTCAGAGAATCCCTTCTGTCAGAAAAGATCCCACCATTCATAGGGAATTTCTTAGTAATGCAAGGATAGAAGAGGCAGAAAGCAATCTGGTCTTATCTGAATGTACAGTTGTGTGTACCATGATTTGTTGGATAACACCATTCCCTGTCTCCTCTGTGGGAGATCATAGCTGTATAACTAACAAAGAAACTATCAGAAGCGGAGCACTGGTGATGCTTAGACTAGTGCTGGAACATCCTGGGTAGCAGAGAAAACTAGAATTATTTGGGGAAATCAATGCTGAAAGAGCAAAGGAGTCACATCAGTGTTTTACATGTTGTTAGAGGAAGTGGGTCAGTTTATGGGACAAAGAACAGCGGAACTGGGAACAAAAACTGAGTCTAGGGACACAAGAATAGGAACTTAGTTGTTCTCTATTGAGAGCTGGCATTATAAAAGCCAGTTCTGTCTTTTGCTGACTTGGCAAACCTAAGTTGCCAGGTGTCATCTTAAACTATTTCAGCTACCACTAAGGAAAGAAAAAATCTTTAACATATTAAGCTTATGTCTCAACTAGTGAGACACCTGAAAAGTGCATAAGCAGTTAAGGACAGGGTAATTTGATCAGAGGAGGACTTATGTGGTGATGCATTATATTAGCCTAGTGCTGTGCAAGACATATGGAAACTAGTGATGGATTAGATTTCAGCAAGCTTATAAAAAGAGTCTTGCCAGACCTTTCACCTTAAGATCGTTCATAGCTGAGCAATCCATTAAAATAAGTATTGAAGTAATCCTTGGCTGGTAGGGTACTGAGAAATACACTGGTGATTAATGGGGTTTGGTTACTTTCTTAAAAGTTTAATACAGCTGGACAGAAAATATCTCTGGTAATGGCAGCCACACAACCTGACTCTGCTGTAAGGAGTTGCATGCAGAGCTGTGAAAGTTGGGTGTGTTTTTTTTGCTAAGAGCACATCAGCTTTGCCAGGACCTGGATGCTTTGCCAAGGCCCTTTGTGACCTCCAGTATCTGTGGCCAGCGGCCTGAGATACCTTCTGCAAGGGCGACCATACCACCAGCATTTCTGGGGCTTTGCTGCATGTACTTGCAGATCATGCACAAAGGCTGCATGAAGGCTCTTAGGGTTTGCCTGGAGATGCCCAGTGCTGGATGAGTCCCCAGGCAGTGGCATCTCGCTTGTGGCATGTCCCAGCATCCACTAGTCTTATTGATCTTTCACATTCAGGCTCAGTTTTAGTCACAGAGTGATTTCCTCAGTGTCAGAGTAGATTATTACGCCAAGGCACCAATTTGACAGTCTTGTCTACACTGTTTTATGGAGCCTGGCTGCCTCATGTCAGCCAGTATAATTTTCAGGGCTGGAAATAGAAGCTTAATGGTGGAAGTGCAAGTCTGATTTTCCTGTCTACCACTCGTAGCTCTGGCAGTGCGTGGGGCTTGCTGACTCTGCAGGGAACGAGATCACTGTGAAAACATTCAAAACCAGTGAAGAGTGCTGGAACATACATGACTGCATAGAAAAACATTGCCAGTGGTTTGCATTTTGAGCTACTGGTGAGAGGCTTAATGCTGCAGAAAAGAAGTTGCTCTTGTGATACGAGGAAAATTCACTTCTGCTGTGAACTTGCCTTATTCTTGGTGGCTCCTTTTGCTGCCATTTTTAAATACCAGGGATGAAGCAAGGTCAGCTGGCAGCATCATTGTTTTATCAACAGCATTGGATGCACAATGCAAGCTGAGGAGGGTCACAGGTGGGACTGTGGCTAGGTCAGCATGGCTGTCCCTGGCCTCACTGGGCAGCCCTTGTTGTCATCCCATGCTGAAGGGCTCATTCAGGCAACTTATAGTGTAAAAACTGATCTGACAGTGCCATTGGCCTCCCCAAAGGGAGAAAGATGAGGTGGTAACTGTTGACACTCAGGTCATGGCATCCAGATAAGATGTACCCATATTAGGGAAGAGCAAGTTCCTCTGCCTCCCCGTTGTCAGCTGGGCACAAAACAGAGGTTTGCTGTCCTGGTGTCTGTGTCTGCACAGCCCCTGCAGGACCCAGGGCAACCACACAAGGGCTAGAGTTTTTCCTTTGTTAGATGTGCTAAAAATTCATCCCCTTAGAGTTTTGCTGGTAGAACAATCTTCCATTTAACGAGCTGTAATGATCCTTTCTGTTCTGATATGGTCCTTCAGTTTGATGTACAGTTGTATCCTTGATGCATGCCTGCTGTTCTTTTAAAAGTAATTCTCCAACTCATCCACCTGCTTCTGACAAGTTACCTTAGTCTAAATAGGAGTGTGCTGTTAATTCCAGTCACTGCCTATTCAGCACAACACATCATTTGATGGTATTTTTCCATCACTAAGCACAAGAGCTATTTGTTTTGCTATTGCAAGAATTGCATTAGCTCTGCTGACCAACAAATGCCACTGCCCTTGGCTGCAGCAGTTGCTGGAACCAATGAGGTGGTTCACACCATCAGTGTGCATCAAGCAGCAACTTTGAACAGTTTGCTTTGCCTCCCACCTTTCTCTTCCAGATGTCAGGTGTTAGTGAAATGTGCCAGGGTTTCAGAGTAGTAATCACATCAATTTGAGCAGAGAACAAGCTGTCATCATTCAATGTACTAATGAAAATTATGATGACACCACAACAGAAATCCTTGCCAACCTAATCATCTCACACCACCATAGCACAAAGTTATTTAAAGACTGCCATTTGTAGTAGCAGTCAGGAACAGTTTCTGAAGGAGATTAAACACCAAAGAGAAGTGAGTTGTGATGCAGAATTTAGTTGTTTGGTGAGCATGTATTCCTCTAAGGAATTTCATTATAACTAGTGCATTAGAGAAAACAAATTCAATAGAGCATGATGGAAAGAAAGCTGGTGAAAAGTGATTTTTGGCCAGAGAAGTGCTGGGAATTCAGTGCTTGCTGCCATGCAGCACTTCAGTAGGAGAGATGTAAATGGAGATGCATTATGCTGGTCATAAAGTTAAACTAATTAGGGGGGAAAACAGGATTAGAGAAACTTTCTGAGAAAGGAGACATGATTCAGACTTTCTGTGGTGTTTTAGCTTAACACCTGCTGAGAGGGAAAAGGAAAGAAGTGGATCCCCTCCATTCCCAGCATAGAGTCATCACCATATGCACTAAATACATGCATTCACTTCATCATCTTTTGGGGGGCAGTGTGTGAAGGAATAAATATACAAAGGTTTATCAGGGGGAAAAAAAGAGCATGAATCCAAATTAGGTTTCAGGAGCTGTAAGAACTAGTTTGTGTGATTTGATCTACTTCAAACTGTATCCCCAGTGGTGACTCATGAAACAGAATGTCAAGCTATAGTAAATTCAAGGAATAGATGCAGCATTAAAAGACTGAAGGAAAGCCAAAATGAATATGAAAGTGGGCAGTCAAAAGGAAAAAGAACAAACAGGGAGGCTGGTGGGAGGATGGAGGGGGAACAAAGGGAATCTGAGGCAAGGAGGTGAACTGGGAACGTGACAATGTGATGAGTTCCACAGAAGTCTTCTCGTATTTAGTTATATATTCTCTACTACCTGATTTGGAGGTATTGTTTCTCAAAAGAAATTTCAAAAAGTGATTTGAAGGAGGAATAGGAGCCTCAGGCAAGCAAAGGGAAAAAATATGTTCAAATCAGTTCCTCCTTGGCTTGTAGGCAAGGCCAGGGAATAATACTTGGCAACTGTGCAATTCACAACTTGCACTTGCCACTCCATTTTTGTGTTTCTGTAATGTACAGAAACATGGTATCTTGTAGCAAATTCAAGGCACTGGTGGAACTTTTTCCAGAGGAGAGTTGGCCCATGGTTTTGCACAGGGCCTCTGACAGCCCAGGGCCAACAGCCCTGCAAGCACACAGCTGGGTTTGTGCAAGTTCTTGGCTTTATGCTTCCCTGGGATGAGCTTGCATGGGCTAGGGAAGGGGAGCTGAGCAGTCACAGCCATAACAACCTCAAAGAAGGAGATGATGGCTGAAGACTAAGAATTAAAAACATGGAAATCCACAAAAATTAAAGGTTGGGTTGCTGACGAGGAAAGGCTCTATATCTTAGCAGCTCTCAGCACCCTGCTCTTGTTTGACTCTACAGGCCACCATTCTCGTCTTATGTACAGACAGAGCTGCTGACAGCCAGCCTGTGTGTGCTGGGAAGATTTCTAGTGTGATTTCTGAAGGAAATGAGACATTTGCAGTCATCTTAGCTGCTTCTCCTGGTGTCTGGCCCTGGCCCTCCTCTAATGAATTGTGATTTCCATGGATTTCCATCAGCCAGATTTCACTGGACTACAGGACTACTTGGCCATATAGCAAGGAAAACCTCCAAGCCCCAAAGGCACAGCTAACTTGGTTAGGAAAATAACTCTGCAGATAGCTCAACCCTTTCAACCCTCAGCTCTGCGGATCCCTCACACAATGATGCTCCAACTGTCACTCTGCAGCCACCTACCCCAGCAAGCTGTGTGTCATCAGGAGTGCAAGGATCTCAGTGTTATTTAGAGCAAGGAGAATGGCTGCTACTGGTTTTAAACGTAAGCCAGATCCACTCAGACCCATCACAGATTTCTCTGGCCTGCATCCCCCAGTGGACTCAGGTCCAGGGCAATGACAATGGTCCTTGTCAAAGTCATTCTCAGTCCAAGATATCTCACAAAATGGGGGAAACAGATGAAAAGGTGACTTCAGACTTGCTCAACTGTGTGCCCTTTGAGCAGCTTGTGGATACTGGAGGACTGACTGCATGCATGTGATAAGCTAAGCATCTATATTTATAACACAAGGGCTCTTTATATTGCACAGGATACTAAAACATTTAGTGAATATTTCTCTTCATTGATCTAGAATCACTGTATTTCCTTTCTTGGGATTTTAGGCTTCTCATTCAGTTGAGGCAAAAAGAATATATCTTTACTGTGCAAAAAAAATAGGCATTAAATTGCTAACAAAGTTGTTTTGCTGATTTCTCCAAGAAGTGTCTGTGTGTGCCTGAAGCCAGTACTCACAAGGTTGGTAATGAAGCAGTGACAGCACAGAGCTGTGTTGTGCTTTCTGTGCATGAGGGTGAGCTCCAGCTTCTCACTTGAAGTGCCACCTGTCTGATTTGAGGCCCATTAGCCATAAGGTAAAATTTATCAATTCATATAGGAATTTTTGGAAGCAGAGTTAGTGAAGTATCAGTTTATGCAAAGTCTGAATTGCTGAACTCTCTTACATGCTGGGAATCTCCCCTCCAGGAAAACCCTAGGATGTAACCAAGAAAGAAGTGAAGGATGTGTTTTGATTTTAAAGAGGACAGGAGGGAAATGCAAATTAAAGCACTTTTTTTTTTCAGAAGAGCATCAGATATATGATGGTGCTTTTCAAGCCCTGTCTTGCATCTTAAATGTAGCTTGCAAGGTTAACAAAACCCACAGACAGCCACACTGGGAGTGCTGAATCATTACATTTTACACAGTCCTTCGCACTAGGAAAGCTGGATGCTTCCCAAGAGGGAGCAATCTGGAAATAAAAATGTGTCTGATCAATAAAACGAAATGGCTTGAAGAAATTTGAGTTTAGTGCTCTGTAAGTCCTAATTGGCTTTGCAAGTAGCAGGGGTGACCTTGCCCTTTACAGCTTAGCTGTTATGGTGATGTGCAGGGTTACTGCAAGATAACAGCAGCGCAATGGTGATCTCCTGATGCTCTTGACAACCCAAAAGACACTGGCCACAGGAGAAATCAGTACTGAGAAGAGTGGCAAAATGTCCCAGTTGTACCTGATGAACTGAGGTTTTCATGCCCTGCTTGGGTTAAGGAGGCCATAACATTGAGTGTCTCATCGAGTGTTGGCTAGAACCTATTGGTAGCCCTACATGCCAGCTGCTTACTTCCTCAGAGGCACAAAATATAGACACACAAATCTGTAACATGGGTGAGCTAATAAAAAGGCAAGTGTAAGTATTCAGACAGCATGAGCTATTTAAATAGGGAAGTTAAAATGCATTCCACCTGGCTTTCAACTCTTAGCTCTATGATCTAAAAATCAATTGATTTTACCTACAGAATGCTAAAACCTCCCCTGTCTTCAACTACTCTGCCACAAGATGTGCAGAAGATCCCAGGACGTTTCTCTTCCCTTGCCATGTGGATTTAAGCTTACAAGAGAGGTTGCCTGCCTGGGAACGTGCAGCACTGCCTGGCTTTCACTGCCCTTGTCAAAAACCTCCATATTTCATTACTTGTATTTTGTTACCTGGCATTGAAAACTCATTTTGAGCTAAAATTTGACGTGTCTCCCTTGTAATGAGAAAATGGTGCCCTTGTCCACTCAGACTTCCTAATGAGACAAATTCAAAATGAGCTTTGCATATTTAAACAGTTTTAAACCAAACACTTGCTGATGGTGGGAAGCAAATGATGACATTTCAGGAGGGGAGTGGGAGAGAACAGTTTTGTTGTTCACGTTCCCTGCTGCTGCAGGAGAAGTGGTCGGGATGTTGAGTGCTGATGAACCATCCCAGGGCCACAGACAGCCCCAGAACCTGGGACAGCTGAGTTATTACTCTTTTTCAATCCATTTGAACTCTGTGTTTGAGCTACTACCCTTCCTAGCCAAAGCAGGCTTTGTTTTGCAGTGAGAGTAGGTGTGATGGGCTCTAACCATCCCAACATAGTCCCTGGACTCTGCCATGGGGTGATCCTGGGGTTTTCTACAGCTGGAGGCAGAAACCTCAATGGACCCAGGAAAATGTTACATTTAGAGGCACCTAGTAGGACTTCTTAAAAGGCAGGCAAAGATAGAGATTTCATTGCCACAGGCAGGTCTCCCTGGAGCCTTTGCAAAGCTGACCTTGGGGTCACATCTTACTCCAAAGGCTGTGAAATCAGAGCCTTCCATCAAGTGGTTTTCATTGGGGCTCCTCGGTGCAATCCTTGCAGGCTTTATTCAATGTGACAACACAGTGGTGATAGCTATGAGATTCACGGAGCCTTGGGAGCACAGAATTGTCAGCAAAGGGTTGGAGATCTCTTTTATCTCCCTTCCCCCTCTCCCCCCCAAAAAATGAGTCACTCTTCTATAGCTATAGCAATAAATCCACAGACCTTCTAGGGCAAAAATGGTAACTAGTGACAAACAGAGGTGCCCAGGGTGATAATGCTACTGTGTAATCTTACAATGGCATGGTAAATAACTAGTATCATTTTCTTGTAACGTGCTTACTGCTTTATCAGGATAAACATTAGAGAATACATCACACCTCTTTGTGTTTTTCACTTCCTATTAAACTCCTGGCTTCATCCCTGAGCCGTCTGTGCAGGGCTTGACTGCAGACTGGTAATCTGTAACTTTCTCCACTATGATATTGTCATTTCTCAAGTCCTGTTCAACTTCAGCTGTAACTTTTCATGGGCAAAGATGGATGCCACGAGCAAAATCCAGGTACAGGCAAAATTTATCTCAATTTATCCTGGACAGAAAAAGTAACTGAGGGTGCCTTAGTGAAAGCAAAATATACTGCTTGGATGAATTTACAATGAGTAATAAAATGCAACAGGGAGAGACCATTTACTGTAGAGGGAGAAAGTAATATATGATGGAAATAATTCACTTTAAAACAGTGTTATTAAACAAATATAAAGGTGATTATCACTTTTTTTCAGCACTAAAGTTGTATTTATAAGCCAGTTGGTGCCTGACATTTACCAATATAAAAGAGACGCTTTTAATTTCTCCCCGAAATAAAGCTATCCATGTTTTATGCCACTTCCAGGGCTGGCAGCTCTCTCAGCAATAGCTGAGAACAAACACATGCATGTGGCTATCATGAAGGCATAGTCCACTATCCTCAGGATCAAGTTGTAAGCAACAAAAAGCCAAATGTCTTACCTAATCCATGGAAAAACTGCTGAGGCCAGGCCAGCAATTCAATCAGTTCTTCTGGCATTAGTCCTCAGCCTCACATAGTCTCATCTTTACCCTGGTGCTGCAGATACTCAACAAGAAACACTGGCACAATCTGGTTTTGGAGGAGCCATTTGAGTTGACTTTTGGCTCCTCAAACCCGAATCACAGTCCAGCTCCCTCTCTGCTACATTTGCCCTGAGTATATCCTAGTCTCCGAGGTGCCCAAACAGACCACTTAGACCCCCGTTCCCCACATTTCTGTCATGGTTCTCTGGCTTCATTTTTTGAACATGGACATTGGGAATGATACAGAATGTCCTTACCCATCACCACTAGTGTTTCCTCATCCCTAAGTGAGCACATTACCTGCCACAGCCAGATAAACCAGCTCTGACCCCCTACGATTGTGCCAGTCTTTCTGATACCTGGTGCTGTCTGCAAAGCTGTAGCTCCCAGAGGCAGGTGATTACAGGGGATCTCAGCTGCTTCTTTGCTTCCCTGAAAGGCTCAGAATAAAGCCTGAATACGTGCACTCTGAAGAATCAAATTCTAGAAGGTAAAAGATATAACACCAGTTACATTACTTTCTAAATCTCACAATTTGTAAGTCAATATCATGATTTCAGGGCATTTGGGCTTGGCAAGCAGGCTCAGAGCAGAATCCTGCCCAGCTTAAACCCCAGACAGGGATATTTTCCAACAGAAGTGTGACCTTTCTGTCTCTGCACAAGCAAAAGCTGATGGGTTTCAGTTTGTAAAGCAATGATCCCTTAGTGCAGGAGGGTTTAAGACTGGCTGTGTTGGCACTTTTAGGAGCAGCCTGTCTGCATCCAGCCTGCCAGGGGGGACGCAGAGTTAAGAGACCAGGAAAGTAATTGGAAAGAAAGCAGCAACCTCAGTCCATGCAAATCCTTGAGGTTGTTCTGTCTCACTGGCTTAACCTCCAGGAAGATGCCTTGAAGAACAAAATCCCCCAAAATATGGCTGAGATGGAGGCAGTGCTCATCTCACTTACTGTTTACCATCCTTTTGCTCCAATCCGTATGTGTGGATTTTAAACAGCTCTTTCAAACAATAGCCAGGCTAATTAGAGTTCATTCTGACTGGGGTTTTCCAAGCCACAGCTGAATCACAGCAGTGCAGCCCACACGAGAGGCACACACAGCACAAGTCTCCTGCAATGCTTTTGTAAATATTTTACTTTAGAGAAGGCAGAGCAGCACAACCTCTTTGACATAGCCCTGTGCTCTGCTACAGTGCAGATCCACCTCTGCAACATCAAAACCACCACTGTCACTGATATAACAGATAAACAAAACCCAGAGTGTATCTCTGTGAGGTAGGTGACCATTGGAGATGCACCATCCCCACTTCACAGGGCATCCTGACCCAGTGCAGCTGCAGTGGGATCAGATCAGCTGGGGAAGGCCTCAGGAATGGGAAAGGAGAGCTTTAACCAAAAATCCCCCTAGTCCTTTGATGCAATGACAACTGTCTCCACGGTTCCTGAGTTTAAACCAATAGCTCCTATTTCCATCAAGAAGCTGGACTCTGGCTGTACAGGGCAGAGAAGGCTCTCCAGGCAAAGCATTCCTGTTCAGCACACTTTCTACAAGTGCTGTAATATTGCTTTTACAGTTAAACTCCCCCATCAAAGCAGAAGCATCCTTATTAGATTATTTAGAAAAACCCACAATTACCAGGTTTTAATTTATTAACAAGATCAATTTAAACACTATCTTTGGAAACAACAACATTATGCTAAATCTGAGACTGAGAAAGAGCACCTGAACACCATGGAAACTGGCACTGACAGCAGCCATAACCACAAAATCATGCTGCAGAGGTAGTTTGCCTGCCTGTTGAAAACACCCAGCACTTTCTTTCTCTTAATACAGAAACAGGACAAATATTACTCAGGCTGCATGTGATGCTGACAGAGAACAAAACACCAGTTTGTGGGTTGCAATGGTGGTTTCCTTTGGTCGCTGCACCAGCTGTACAGATATCAGTAGCACTGCCATCCCAGTGAGAAAGGTGAGGTCAGATGAATTCACTGCAAACTCCAGATCATGTGGAAAATAACTGCTATCTCCAGGCACTTTGTAGAAGCACATTCACTTTTGCAGGAGCCTGTTAGAAAAATGATGAAAAAAAAGAAAACAAAACGGTTGCTTCTGCCTTTCCTTCCAGGATAAAGCTGTTCACTACCAATGATGCACACTGAAGTGCTTGGGTCCTTTCTGTATAGCCCCAGGAACAGCAAGCACCCCATCTATGTTCCCTATAAAGAGTGTTTATTTTCCAACTAGTGAGAAACCTCAGGGGCTGTGAGGGACAGGGCCATGCTGCAGGAAATCCCTCTTCAGAGGCCAAGGGAGTCTGGCCAAGCCACAGGCAGTGACCTTTCCCTAGCAGAAAAGTTGCTGCTAGTGTTGTAAGCATAAGGATGGGGAAGGTATATTTAGTTTTAAGGGCTTGGCAGCAAGAAGTCAAGGGATGCTACAAGACAGAGAGAGGTTTTGGAGGATACTGGAACACCTCAGCTCTGGTGCCAGGGCAGCCTCTCCTTTCAGGGCAGAGAGACATATGCTGCCCCATAACACACCCCAACATTTGGAAAAAGCAGTATGAGATGTGGAAAGTCTGATTTACTGGTCACAGAAATACTTCTGCCTTTTAGCTCAGGAGTAGAACTGCTGCCCTCTAATTATTCCTGCTCTGCACTAGACAGCAGCTATGTGCAAAGCAGGCTTCATGCCATTAGATGCTTTAATGAAGAGGTCAGTGTATTTTGCATTGAGGGATTTGTGCATTAACTGGAGTGGCATGTGTTAGGAGGACATGTGAATTAATGACACTATTTATAACCCATCTCATTATCACACACAGCTTGATACCTCAGACAGCCACTAATTCTCTTAACCAGTTCCTATTGCTGGAAATAAAACTGCTTTGCTTCAACTGTGATCTGTTAGAAGAATGCTAACAACAATGTTGTCATTGTTTGATTTTTAATGAAAAAAAACCCCTTCTTTTCAGAGAAAGGCTCCATGATTGCATGATGTGACTGCCTTGAGTCTAAGTCACAGATGCAAATACATTCATGTTGAGACTGATGAGCGAACAATGAACAAATTACCTACTTGATTCCCCTGCTTTCCTTCATTTTTGATCTCTAATATTAGATTGCTATTCATTGTTTTTTCAGCTTCTTGTGTACATGTTACCAATGTGTATGTTACCAGGGAAATGTAAAATTCAGCATAAAATCCCTTAGATTTTAAAAGAAATGTGCCCTTTTTTTGTTACTGTCCTATTATTTGACACTAAAATAAGAAACCATCATCTGATGAATAGTAAAGTCTCAGATATGATTCCAACCTCTTCCCTTAAGAGGCTGTAGCATGTCATTGGCTTTTCTCACCTTCTCAGCTGAAAGGAGAAACTGAGACCTTATCCTGCTTATAGAGAAAACATTTAAAAAGGTGGGTTCTCTTTAACTCTCTCTCTCTCTATCTTTACATTTATAAGGGTTTTAAGGATTTAGAAACATAAAGAAGAGTCATAAGGAAACTAGACTATTTCCCTAAACACAGATATCCAACAGCAAAATCCATTCTTTCTCCTTTCAGCTGCCAAGAGAAATCACTATTTGCAAGGTTGGCTGCCTGGAGGCAACATCTCTGACCTGTCTTCAGTTTCCTCCTCCTGTATTTAGACATGATGTCTTTCTAGGCAAAGAATAGCAAGTATCTGTGCACCTGCTATGGGCTAATTACTGCTCCACTACAAAGCAGGGAGGATTTTTGCTCCTCTTGCATGCTTTGAGCTGGGACTGGCAGCACTCGGAGGACTCTGGTGTCAGTTCAGAACAAACATCACCTCCCCGTGTCTCCCCTAGCCAGCCCCTCAGGGCTGTGCAGAACAGGGAGCTTGCACTTGAGATGGAGGCAAAATGTCTTCATCTGTCCATAATTGACTGGGAAAAGGAAGGAGAGACCACACACTGATAGGGAAAGAGCAGGGATGAGGACAGAGACAGCTTCTGCTCGGCAATGAGAGATGCTTTTTCTGTTGCAGAGAAAATAAGCACTGGAAATCAACTAGCTCTGAAGACAAGTTAAAATAATGTGACTTATCAGGCACCAAAACTGTTCTAGTGATAGGAATTGAAATTAATTCATCATGACTGACAATGATGTTGATAAAGACGAGTGCCAAGGTGGTGCCAAGGTACCCATGATGGGACCTGAACTCCATCAGCCCCTCTGTGTTTCTCAGTCCACTCAGAGCCTGGCTCAATCCAAAGCAGAGCACAGGAGAGAGGCTCCTGCCTTGTGGATGGGGAAAACTTTTTTGGAAGACATTTTCAGAAGTCTTTTCCAGCAGCTTCTACATGCAGGTGCTGTGCTTAATTATAGCCTACATCAGCTGGCAAATCCACTGCCTTGCAGCTAATTCTCCATCCCTACTGCAGCACTGGTAATCATCTCAGTGCAAAGTCCTGCCCCAAAACCAGTACTGCTCCATTACATCCCAGAAGCATAATTTCCTTTACACACACTGCTTCCCAAACTATTCATGGGCTTATCAAGCAGAGGGATAAGCATATTACATAAGAGGAAGGGGAAGATTTACATCTCTTCCCTTGCCATGAGACTACCAGTCTGTAACATGAAGGAAGGAGATTTAACTATATATGATATATTTTGGATAAAATGTCATGGACAAAGAGGACTCCACTAAAAAATGGTCAAAGGATGGCCTTTTACTGGTCAAAGGATAACCTTTTCTGGGACTTCCAGAGAACTTTGCTCCCAGGGAGCTGTTACAGACATCTCCCCCTACAATGATCCATTGCTGTGAGCTAATCTGCCATGTTAATTTAATGCAGTGGAATGTGAGTAGATTGAACTTCACTTTTGCTAAAAACCAAGTGTTTACTGGTGACTGTATGGAGGAAAGCTTTTAGGCATGTTTATACTCCTCCTCCTCCCCATCCAGCCTGGCCAGGCAGTTTTCCTGCAGATGACTCATTGTGCAATTGTGTGACTGTCTCCAGGAGCGTGGCTGTAAGTATGTGATGACATCACAGGTTTCTCTACCTTGGACTGCAAAAGAGCTCTTTGGGCTTTTCTCAGGCCCCTCTGAGCACAGCCTGATACCTCTCAGAGGGTGACTTATCTAACCTGACTGGAGTAACTCAGTCCTACTCTCCTTGGCTAGAGGAACTCTCTCTCCTTTCTCCCATACTGGGAGCCCAGTCACGCTGGCTAATCTGCCTACCAGCTTGCAGAGTAAAATAATGTCTTCATATCTCTCTGCCTGAAGAAGTGTAACGTGTGCCATCACTTCTGCTAACTCCTCCAAGGACAAGGAGCAGGCAAAAGCCAGTATTAAAAGCATCAGAAACTGCCCTGTACACAAACCTACATCACTATTTTGGAAGTGTTACCTCTCTTGAATGAGCCAAGTCACAGCTTCTTTCATGCAGGTGCATGTCTATGCTTGACTTCATTTGAAACTCCTTTTTTTTCTGTCTTTATTTCCACCACCATCAAAGCCCATTACCCAGCTTCATGGCATTTTCTCCATGGTGCAGTTTCCTGCTAAACACACACTAGAGACATCAGGTCTGCCTGTGTACTTTGAAACTCTCTGGAAAACAGACTTCTCACCCTTTTCAAAGCAGCAATTAGCAGCAGAGACACTAATTGGTGTGCTGCTATCTCCAAGAGAGCAGTGAAAAACTGAAGGAGAGTGGTGATGTTACATGATGTAAAGGGCAGGGTTGTTAACAATAATTAAAGAACAAGAAAATACATAACAATATATCTAACAATCTGACTTTGGTGTAGTATCCAAGTAAAGAAAAGCAAATCTTGAAGGCAAAAGCTCTCCTGGTTTTCTTCTGAATCAGGGGTCAAAATTCTGCAGCTAGAATTAACATCTGTGCAACTGAAACCAGAACACATCACTTTTGTCTAATTTAACCTTGATTAGCTTTTCTGATGCTCCAATCCCCTGATCATCTTGGTGGCCCTATGCTGGCCTCTCTCCAGCAGTTCCCTGTCCATCTTGAGCTGAGGAGCTCAGAACTGGACACAGGACTCCAGATGAACCTCACCAGGGCAGAGTAGAGAGAGAGAAGCTTTTGTCATGCCACAACACTGTGCCTAAACAAGTTGCTTTAAATGCAAAGCAGAAGGAAATGAAATACCTCCTTGGATGGCTGTTGTCAGAGACTCAGGCTTTGTACACAGACGGGATGGCTGGGGTTGTCCCTCCTGACACTGGGCCAAGCTGGTGGCAGTGCTGGCCATATCCATTCCTGCCATGGGTCCAACTGCTGTGGGAAACACAACACAGATTTCAGGTAGAAAAATCTGGTCATGTTTGGGAAAACTTCCTCAATAACGACCACGATGTTCCTGCAAAATGTTCCCAGAGTCCATTTTCCTCACTCCAGAAAAAGCATTGCACATTTTTTCCCTCTCCAGTTTGAACTACCTTCATTTCCTACTGGATCTTATTATACTCCATCTACTACAGTACAGCACCCACTGTTACCAAGTTGGCCTCTATCACAAAGGTAAGTAAAGATGGTCCTGGCATGTAGTCCAGTCTGAATTAATTGAACTCAGGCAGATCACTCATTTTCAGTTCTTAGAAACATATCTTCTCTCTTTCTTCATCAGGAGAAGGTCAAATACAGATTTCTCCTGTGCCAAACGCATCACTTCTTGGGCTAGGAGATTGTTATCTACAATTATGAAATATTTCAAGGACATTTTAGCAGTGACAGCCTGAGACCTCTCTGTGTCAGTCAGACTAAAATCCCTTGTGATAACTCAGCTTATCTCCCACAGATTACCAGACAGTGCAAAAGGAACCTGTCAGTCTTCTCTTTTGTGGGACAAGGTGGCCTGCAGCAATGCACAGTGTCCAGTTTCTGGGCTATCTCCCAGCTTGTGTCCCCAAGAAGACACAGTCATTTGCTTTGGCACTATCAGACAATATCTTGCCATCCCTGCTGCACATCCTTGCTGTTCTCAAGGTAAAGAGATTATAATCTAAGAGGTTAATCACCAGCAACAGCTTTGCCTTGATATATGCTATCTTTAGCTTTATGTAGGGCTGGCATCACCTAGAGTTTGGAGAAATATTCTGCATTAACTGCAATAGAAAAGTCAGCCACGGAAATTATTTCTACAGATTTAATGACTGTTGTATTGAGGTGCTTATGAAAACACTTTCAAACCGTTACCAAAATATTGGCACCTAGTTTTCATTACTACCATCTAGTTTCTTGTAAATAAGTTTTTAAAAAAATCCCAGAATTTGAGTAACAAAACCATTTCTACAACCTTTTGTGAAACATGTCGTGAGTATTGCTGGGAGTTTCATCAGGGGAAGCTTAACTCTTCCTGGGAAGCTCCCAAATGTGTAAAAACAAAGGCAGAAATTGGAAGCAGCTGAATTTGCTGTCAAGGTGTCCCAGGGTTACATGAGATAGATGCAAAACCTGCACAGATAAAGATGTCATCAAAAATGACATAAAAAATGGCTCCCGATGCAGCTCTGACTGTGGGTGTCTTTCTTCCTCAGCATGGGCAGCACATGCAGGTGTCTTTTGCTCTCCTACATCTACCCTGCCACCACCCCAGGCAAGGCCATCAATACCAAGTGAAATAACTGTACCTGACTCATGCTACATATTAAGGAAAGCTAATAAGCAACGTTTGAGCTCTCCTTTCCTCTGCCTTAAACTGAGATTTTCTAGTTCATGCATGAGGTTGCAGCAGAGGATTGAAAAGATAATTACCTTTCTCTGTTTCATACTCTTCCTCTGCATTATAAGCATGTTTAAAGGGCACTTTGGAAAAGCAGTCACAGCCCAAATTAAAATGCAATGTGAAAAGAAAATGTTTGGTAGGCTGTATGGGAAAGTGATGTATCAGGCATAACACACCAGAGAAAACGTGGCCTTTTCCTCCTCTGAGATTTTCCCTCAAGCATCTGTACTTGCTTCTTTTTACAGCTTCATAGCTTTTCTGTGTTGCTGTGTCAGGAGCAGTGCTGTAGGCACAGTGGGGTTATTGCAGGTGCTGAAGGGGAGCTGCCAGTTCCTCACCCATGTGCAGGAGCAGCAGCCTATCGCCTGTGTCTCACTGCCCTGGGACTTGGGGCTGAGCCTCCCAAGCAACCTGTGCCTTTCCCTCAGCATCCACTTCAGAGCACCTCTCCCTGGCAGGAGGAAAATGTTTGATGTCTTATTTCCCATCTAAGAATTTCTCAGTGTCAGTGGAAGATAAAACAGCACAAGACAATCTGCAGAATAGCTGAGGACAAGAAAACACAAACCTGCACCGACACATCCCACACAACAGGCACTGAAAAAAAGGGCAACATGGAAACAACCACAAGTCCTCGAGACCCGTATAACCGTAGTTTGGTTATAAATGAAACCTATGTATCACTGCAACATTAGGAACAAGGAGTTAAATGCCAACCACGGGAGACAGAGAAGCTAAATTGGTAGGTGGGAGCTCACAGGTCCCTGGAAAACTGGCATGTAAATAAATATGGTACCACTCCAAGAAGAGGACAGAGCCAGCGTGTGACATCCCAACTGGTGTGAAACTGGCTTGAACAATCAAGCCTGCAAAAAATGAAGGTTAAAAATTTATACTGAACTAAATGAAGCTATTAGCAGAACACTTTCCCCCCGTTATACATTTATGATACGTAGTACACTAACACAGACTCCTGAGAGCACTAAACCCTGTTGCAGGTTTCGTGGGCCCCTCGGAGGCACAATTGCTCTCACACCTTTGCTGCTCGCTGCCTGGACACTGGAGGAGCAATGACAACAGTTCATTCTGTTAACTCTTCACAACTTCACATTTCAAAACAAAAGGCTAGTTCTGTCACCCCAACTGGAACATTGAGAGAGATTGTTGGAAGGGATTTCAGAGATCCCAGAGGGTTTTTTTTTCTGCCCCTTTTTCACAGAATTTCCAAAGAATAATATTCCTTGAAAATGTATTATACAACATTCCATGATAAATGATGGATATTTAGCACAATCTTGGGTTACACTGAAAAAACCCAAATCATGCATTAAAAAAAAACTTGTCAATCCTTCATCTCAAAAGAACCCCAAAAGAATCGGGCATCTGTATGGCTGAGAAGACAACACAGAGCTAGTTACAAGTAAATAAAAAAGAAAGCCAGAATTAATCATATTGCAATCCAGATGCCCTATGATGTGCTCAGTGCTAACAGGGCTCTGCTGCTCAGCAAGGGCTGTATCAGAGCAGCAATCGCTTAAATTTCTGGCCATGTACATGTGTTGTGAATGGTTTGTTGCTCACACACACACATACTCTCCCTGCAGGCCTCCAGTATCTCAAGTGTAAAGCTGTGGCCGTCTTGCCCAGGTACATTTTCTTTATTTCTCTGGATTATCAAGAGTTCCTGTAGCTAAACCAAGTTCTAAAGCACTCCTGGATTTCTTTAACACCATGGTTAGTTCTACTGAAGACTAAAGCAGCTTTAAGGTTTTAAGCGTCAAGGAACCACAGTTTCTATGCTTTCCTCTGGTTAAGGTGCTTGCCAGCAGATATCAATTCAGGACAGAGTCTGCTTCCCTGTACAAGTTTGATGGTGTTCTCAGCTGGAAGGCTGACAAGACACTGAATTCCAAATTCAGGAAATGTTCAACTCTATGATGTGTTTATAATTAAATTTATTTCCCTTGAATGCAACAGAGCATCTCCCTGGCTTATTGTGCTAGGCAGCTGCATGTTAAGGATTATGCCTGTGGAATCAAATAGATTGATGACATGATTTAAGACCTATCTGGAAAGATTAATTGAATTAAATATAACTTACATAATTTGCCTTAATCCTCTGAGGAGAGTCTGACCGACTTCACACCTTTGTTTTGCTCTAGAAAACTTATTAAAAGAGAGAGGGAGGGAGAAGGAGTGATTGTTTTATGCACTTAATTAAGAGCTTTAAATGTTCAGTAAATTCCTGCTCTTTGGAGGGAAAGTCTGAAATACTACTGTCTTGTCCTTGTTTTCCCTTGTTCTTTTACTTCTTGATGAATCAGCAGGGTATCTGCAGACCTTGTGGAAGGGCTGCCCACAGTTTAAATGACCAGATCCTCACCAGACTGTCCTCGCTGCTGGCAGGCAAAAAGGCAACACAAATCAGCTTTGCATTTCTGGGAACCTTACACTGCTACACAGAGCAAATTCTGTAGATTTGCCTTGACAATGAGAGTAAAAACATGAGCCCTGCCCTGACCTCAAGGAGCATTGCTCCTGGTGGGTTTCCTCACGTGGGCGCAGTACCTGCCTGGTCTCTGGATGGAGCTGGAGGAGTTCTGAGCTGCTGGTACAACACTCTCACCCATGAAACCACCATCTGCTACATTACCATTTAATTTTCAACCTCAGAATTGCACAACTAATAAATGCAATTGAAAATAGGTTGAAGGTTTTCTCTTGACAACATTTAAGGGGCTTCCCCTTCACTGTGCATTATCCGTCAGTTCTTACAGAGCTTTTCCAAGGAATCTCAACACTTTGTAGGACAATTTGGAAGCTCACAGTCATCACTAGTTGCATCCCATTTTTACACACCAGGTTCACTTTGGCTCCTACTGACCCTAAAAGTGGAGTAACAGCCTGGTGGAGTTGGGATCACCTACCAGGGCTGCCTAGCAGAAGCTCTGAAGGGCTGAAAAAATGGCACTCACTATATTGCTTAGTCACTCTCTCACACCACCTGCCTATAGAGCAGAGAACAAAAGCAATACCATATAACATTTTCAGTGCAAATCATTGAGTAGGATACTCAGCTGTAGCAGTAGAAGCACGTTGGTATGCAGAAACTTGCACTTTTTTCCTGGAGTTGGGCCAGGAAACAACATCTAACATCCCTACTGGGATGGGAAATGGGATTTTAAATCTCAGAATCTTCAGCCAAGTAATTAGATGAACAACAAAATTCACACCCCCTCTCCCTGTAAATAGCCAAGGGCTTTTCAGTGGTAGATATCTGGTGGTTTTTTTCCCTGTAATATCTTGAATGAAAGTAACATTGAGATGTAATACGTCATCACTTGCAGTTTGAACACATTTTTAATTGAATAACACTCCATTAATTATATATTTAAAGACCTTGACCTTGCAGGTACATTATAGTGACTTCTTTAACTAACAACAGCAAATTTGCCATACAGAAACAATGAGGTGCAAAGACTTAAAAGGGCAGCATCTTTGAAAATAACAGCATGGTACATAATTGTTCCAGTAGAAATGCCTGAAAGTTTGTTGGCACAGTATCTCTGCTATATTGCCTATTCCTTCCATAAATATTTGTGTGGGTAGAAAGAGGGATGTTTTGCAAGGACACAAGTCCTACAGAACTTATATATAAATTTGACATCAAAATAAACAGTCCCCTTTTGCTTTAAGTTCAGGTCTGGCAGAAAGCCACTAAATTTGCTTCAAATTTGTACTGCAAAGCAGGCATTTACCCATTGCTTCTGTGAGGCAGCTAAGTTTCCAGTACTGTGTTTTTGTTCTCTGCCAACTAATTTGGGCATAACAGATTGAATTCAAAGGTCAAGAAGTCAAGAAAATCGACTGGCTGAAGGAAGCAAAAATATTGTTTCAAAACTGATGTAAGGAAATTGAAACAGCTCAGAGAAGTCATGGAGCATTTTATGAAATCTGTATTTCATAGGAGGGAAAATTGAATTTAGGTGCCAGCAACAGCCTATCACTGGTCTTCACATACTTGCCTGAAATCAGTGACTTCATCAAAAGCTGTTTACTTCTGGCAATACTGATGAACAGGAAAGAAAAAATTACATCTGCACCAAAAACAGACACCAGAAAGAGAGCAAAGAACCAAACAGCATTCCTGACCCAAACCATAGATCTTACTGGACACTAACTGGAGCCAGATTTGAGTTTCCACACAGGTCTTTTTCTCCAGAATGACAATGATGGATCAAAGTCCTTCATCCAATCTGCCTTGAAAGAGCAGTTTTCTTTTATTACAGACCATCCATATGTGCAGCATTTCCCAATAACCCAGTAAGAAGAAAGACCAGAAGAAAGACTTTCTAACCTGGGTTTATACTAGGAGAATCACTAACTTCTCATTGTAGGCAACAACAGTACAGTTTGGAGTAAGTCTCTGTTTTGATGGGGCTGCTGCAGCATGCCGAGTGTCTTGACTAGGAGTCCCAGAGGCACAAACAGGATTTTTAAGGGACAAAGGAGTGCCTTGGAGTCAGACTAAAGCCACTGCACATGAAACGGGCTCCTCAGTGCTTATTGATGCTTTGTGGCATACAAAGTCATACGCTTATGTAGGAGTACATCATCTATTCCATTCACAAGGTGGCAAGTCACTCCGAAGATGAAAGCTGACTACTAAGCAGAGTTGCTCATCCTCATGAACTAGTGTTGAGAGAGCAGCCAGTCTATGGCTCCTCCAGTTTTTTTTTCTGAAAACAAGCTGCTGCAGCTCATTGTGCACATCATGGTGTTCTTACCCCTGCAAGGTTCTTTCTAGGTGTAGAATGAGAACATGCTGTCCCACCTGCCATTCTCAACACTACCGTTTGGGGTGGAGGGGAAACTGCCGGTCCCTGTGCAGCTCAGTGCAATCACAGAATAGTGGGGGTTGGAAGGGAGCGCTAGAACTCATCCAGCCCAAACCTCTGCTAAAGCAGGTTCCCCTCAATCAGGGGGCACAGGAATGTGTCCAAGTGGGTTTGGAGACCTCCAGAGAAGGTGACTTCACACCCTCCCTGGGCAGCCTGGGCCAGGACTCCCTCACATCCACAGCGGAACTTGCTGTGTTCCAGCTTGTGCCCATTACCCCTTGTCCTGTCACTAGGCACTACAGAAAAAACACTGGCCCCATCCTCTCAACACCCATCCTTCAGGTATTAAAATGTTCGTAAGATCCCCTCTCTCAGCCTTCTCCAGGCTAAACAGCCCCAGGTCTTGCAGCCTTTCCTCAAGACATGCTCCAATCCCTTAATGAGAATTCCCTCATCTTGCACAGCTTCACAAGCACTTTGAGGCTGGGTATTTGCCCTTGTGCTAAGGAACGTAGTGCCACGAGGCTGTCCAATCTCAGGCAGGCTATCTGCATGGAAAAATTCTTTTGGATTTACTCTTACAAGACGTCTCTGATCTGAGCAGACCCTTTGGGCTGAGCGTGCCATGTAGTTCTTGGCTCTCAGATGCTCTGGTGTTGAACACACTGCAGAGGCCCAGGAGGGCTGAGAGTCATCAGGCCATTAGAGCATGCTGGGCACTGCTGTGTGAGACTAAACGACAGACTTGCAGAATCACAGCAAACAGGCTAGAAGGCACCTCGCAGGTCCAGCTTATACATTTTCTTGCCTCAGGCAAGATCATCTAAACCTTTGCCTGTAAAATGTGTCTCATCTGTCCTTCACCACTTCCTCAGACTATTCAGGTGCTTCACTGCACTGCCTACTAGGAAATTTTTCCAGATATCTGACAATGATCTTCCTTGCTGCATTGCAAACACAGCACTTCATAGCTGGCCTGCAGGCTCTTGCCCTCCCTTCCCTGCAAGTGCTAAAGGCCTTTTGTGCCACGTTTTATATGTATACTGCTGTGAGGGGTCCTGGGGGTTGTATATATACCCAGGGAACAGAAACAACCCGCATTTCCACCACTCTCTCTGCTAAGCCCACGACTGCAAAGTGGCAGCTCAGCCACAGACAGGAGAGGAAGATGAGGTGTGGTGTAGACCCCCCTCCCTAGGCTATGTTAGAGCCATACAACAACATATTTGCACTTTAATTGCCAGCCCAGAATCATGCCATCTGCTAACCTGTTACATGGTCCCATAGTCCATCATCTTTGTGTGAATCTCACATATACCAAAGTGTTTCAGCCAAAGCTTTTTCAGTAGCTCAGTAGCACATACATATCTGCCTCTGTTCAAACACACCCATACACACAAGGAGATTAAAGGTATTTTACACCTTGCAGAAAAAGATATTTTCTGTCTCTAGTGGCAGCTCAATAAATATTATTCAGAAGAAGATGATGTAGGTTTTTCAGGATGGCAGAGCGCTGCACTGGACAAATCATTTACTAAGAAAGCAATTATAATTGGGGGATTCTGTTTTCTGCAGAGAATCATAGAATCATTTAGGTTGGAAAATACTTTTGTTGAGTCTAACCTTGAACCTAACACTGCCAAGTCCAGCACTAAATCATGTCTCTAAACACCATAATGTATCACATGTTGGGGACAAATTCAGATCTGTTGTATATGGATGAAAGTAGTCCTGAGTGTATTTGGGCACACAAACATCTATATTGAGATACTTTGTATGAAGGGATCCTTTTTTAAGTTCTGCCCATAAGGGGCAGGTAGGCTTTGGTAAATCAAAGAAGAGCTTGGACACAGCCACTTATAACAACCAGTGTGTGTTACCGAGACACACCACTGAACAGAAGGAGTACATTTGTCAAAAATCCTCAGAATAAGTACTCTGTCATTGAGTATTCTTAGTGCACTTAAAAGTGTGTTTATTTGAAAGCTCTGTCTCAAGTGATGGGCGCAGTGATAGCATCAGGTGCTGGTGACACCAAAGTAAAAAGGTCTTACTAGGGTGTTAGGGGTTTTTTTTAATTACTCTTTCCCACAGTCTCCTTTGCTTCTGCACCAATTTACACCTGTTTTGATGCAATTTCCTCAGTCCAGCAGCCAACACCTGTTAGGTGAAGCTAGCATCTGGCCCCGAGGTGTGTACTTTTCATATACCTGGTGGTTTTGGTGCAGTATCACAGATGCAGAGCCATTGGCATCTCTCCCTTTCACAAGCCATAGCTGAGCTCAGATGTTGACAGCATCACTAGAATGCTTCAGCAAGCTGAAATACTGCATTATAGTTGCCCTGTCCCCAAACCCCATCCTGGCAGCATTCAGCATAGCATCTACTAGGAAACTCCTGCCTTCCAGTTTCCAGGTTCAGTGTGGATCTGAATTCAAGGTGGGAATTTCAATCTCATCCCCATCATTAGCATCCTACTAGAACTACTTTCAGCATTGTCCTTGGGGGGGAAACATGCATTATGCATAGCAAGAATTTCTCCATCCATCTTCCAGAATGCATTATCACTCTTGATAAGGGCTTTCCAAGTCACCAGTCTCATTTGAAAGAAAGGTGAGCTGACCCATGAATACCACACACTGCAGCTCCAAATGCTCCTTACTAGAAAAATCATCAGAGGGACAGAAAGGGCAAGAAGGAAGGGTACAGGCCTTATAGGCTCTGCAGCTGGATGCTGGACTATGCCTGACCCTGTCCATCAGGTTATCTGTCCTGTGGCCATTACTACCATATGCAACAAGCAGCTACATGGAGCTGCAGCAGCAGGGGAAATGGAGGCTGCCTCTTTGTGGTAGTATCAGGGAAAGAGTCAAGAACCACAGAATCCCAGAATGGTGGGGTTGGAAGGGACCTCTAGAGATCATCCAGCCCAGCTCCCTGCTACAACAGGTCCAACCTAGATCAGGTCACACAGGAACACCTCCAGAAAAGGACATTCCACACCTTCCCTGGGCAGCCTGTGCCAGGGCTCCATCTCCCTCACAGCAAAATAGTTTTACCTCCAAAGGTCTCTTAGGATTTCCAAAAGGCAATATGGTGACAGTAAGATTAAATTTGCATCTTACACAGTTTGCTTGAAATGGGTAGCAGGATAGCTGAATGGTTAGAAGTGAGCAGTATACACATAGAGAGGAAAAACATTTAAAGCTTTGCAAGGTATGCTATAGAAGTGAATACAAATGTATTAAAGTAAAAGAGTGCTACCCTATTTTACCTTCTATACTGTAACAGAAATATTCCTATTTCTCTAGTGGAATGTGCAAACACAGCATGGAGACTGAGTCCAGACTCACAAGGGCTATTTTTAAAGCTTGTAGAATCAGAGAAAGATACCTCCTAGAGACACAAAGCAATGCAATCAACTACGTCTGGCAGTGGGCTGCTCCCTTAATGAGCAGCCATCATATCGATGTTTCCAAAAAGGCCACTCCAAGCACAGCTCTGCTCCAATTGTCTTCTAATCCCCCCACATCAAATGCCAAAAATATTTATGCCTGCTGTATTCCATTATAAATTTCTATTTCTGAAAAGTAATGAGTTATGACATTACACCAGGCATGATAATTGAACCTCGGGGCCCAGCCCTGCTGAAGCTGCTCTAGAGCTGTCTTACCAACAGGAGTTTTACTTTTGGGGTTAGAGTAACCTCCAGATGGCATTGGGGATGTTAAAAATAAAAAGACATCCAAGTCTATAGACTGACTTTCCACCAAGGGAGATGTCTAATTATACATGCACTTTGCTTTCCCCTGCAATGTATTGGAAGCAATTATTTTAAATAGATAAAAGATGTCAGTGAGGTTCAGTTTTCCTATCAGCTGTGCAACACGGACATGCATAAAGTCTCACTCAGCCATGGGTGTGGATGTGTCCTGAAGCTGCATTCTGAACATTTGTGAGGCTCGTTAATTGTGCTCCCTTTATTGATTTGTTTGGGGTTTTTTTTTGTAATTGCAGCATATGAACATTTTTAATTTTTCATCTTCCCTCTTGGCATTTAATTTGAAGCAATCTTGAGTTCAGTGCCAAGACACGTATCAGAAGTGACCTTCAAGCTTGAGAGGAAATCACTTCATTCCAGAATCCATCAATAAGCAATAGGCAGAAGCCTTGCACATTTAATAGCACGTATCAAATATTTTCCCTTAAGAACTCACTGACCTTCTTGGCAGAGACTGTTCAACACCACACCATTTCTACTCATCGTCTTTACCAAAGACATAGGATTGCTACTAAGTCATTTCTACACTCATAAATTAGGTCAGCTATCAAAAGCAACAGATTACAGAACTCAAATGATCTGTTCTCTCTGCTCGATGAAAGGAAAGTATAACAGTGACCTTTCTGTGCCTTATAGTCAGGACGCTCTCACTTCAGCTCCAGTCCTGCAGTACGCGACTCCAACTTTTAGGAGCATAAGGATTTAAGGCACAGGCTATTTAGCAGCCTGTAAATCCTCAACATTTGTTGCAGTCTGGTTTTGCTAACAAGAGACCAGGTAACAGTTGATCAGGTAACTTGCAGTGAATATTCAGAGGAGTTTCTCTTGCTTTACAGCTGTGAAAGTATGATCAGATCTGGAACTGAATTGGTCCCAGTGAATCCTACAAGCATGTTTGACAGAGAACTCATTTTCCAATATGCACATCACAAGAGGGAAGGAGGAAGGTTTGAGTGACAGTCTCTTCTATAACAAGTTTTTGATTGCACAGTAGAAAAGTGACAAGATTTTGGGAAAGCAGGTGATAGATTAAGGAAGGGGTTTCAGATTATCTGAAGCTTTCAGAACACATCCCATGCATGAATTATAGTTTCAGCAGAATTAAATGATCATATTTTCTGATTTAACTCAGTAGCAACAAGCTTAGTAGAAGGTAAACAGTTGCAAGCATGTTCCTGTATTTTGTTTCATAGCACACATTCATTTTGTGCTAGAATCCCTTTTGCCTTCTTGCCAGCAGTCAGCTTTGAAATGTTGCGGCTAGTTACGGATGCTAAAGACGCTCAGCTTTCAGATCTCCTTGTCACAGAGAGGTAACCTGCAGATGTCCACAAGCCCTGAGCAGATGGTGCACCAGAGAATTTCTGCATACTGAAGGGATGTTCAGAGTTAAAAGGAATTTTTATGAGCTTACCAAGAGGTAGCTGGAAGCACAGTTAGTTTCTAACCATCAGACATTCAGCATAAATAGGAGAAACTGTGTGGTGCTTCAGCACACTGGGATGGAGAAAAGGCTTAGAAGCAAAGTATCAACGTCACCACCAGAATAGAATCAAAGAGACAAGGGTTTTCCTGAGCCCAAACTCTCACTCCTGTCCTCCCTCAGGTCCTGCAGGAAAAGAGTGGATCTGTCCCCCAGGGACTTCTTTGTGAGAGGTACAGTGATACATTCTTTTCTGCTTTGCAAATCTACAAGGTGAATCAATGAAGATGACTTTTTACCCAAAATTACTCCCAGAAAGTACATTTATTAATAAAAGTTTAATAATTTCCTTACTGGAATTTACTTTTGCATATTTATAAGCTGTAAGAATGGTGAAAGAAGGAAATCTATACCATTAATTCCTTCTGCAAAGTAATACTTCATGAACATCAGGGATTTCTGGGCACTGAAAGTGAATTGAACAAAAAAAAAAAATCAATCCATCTTTCATTTAAAAAATAAGATCAAAACTTGTGAGGAAATAATTATAGCTTAGTCAGATATCCTCCAGATTGTGAAATTAATAGTTTCACTTACAGAACAAAATTAATTTGTTAACTCTCTAGTCCCCCATTCTTTACGATTCTCAGCAGTGCTGCTAAGAGGAATCTGGTAAGTTAAAATTGACAGGTGGAAAGCTTGCAAGGAATACACTGCAAACAGGCAGACAGATAGTTTATATGCATACAATGTATATATTTTAGCCTTTAACCAAAAAGATAGTGGTCTTCCTTTCACATCTTCCCGTGCATCCTCTCACTGCCAGCCATGTCCAACCCCAAGGCAGCACTCTCCTGCCTGCACCATC
Source organism: Urocolius indicus (assembly GCA_013401255.1). Lineage (NCBI taxonomy): Eukaryota > Metazoa > Chordata > Aves > Coliiformes > Coliidae > Urocolius > Urocolius indicus. The sequence continues at coordinate 456,180 of WBNH01007660.1, read as the reverse complement.
CTCCATCTGTACCTATAAAAAACATCCACCTAAGCTGAGGCATTTCAAAGAGAAGGTCCTGATCCCAGGAATAACAAACCCTTTTCTCTCTGCATTTGTCTATGAAGCATCAGACAGTGTGCATCAGAAGAGCTACAATAAAGCTACCTGCAAAACAACTGCAGGAGGAGTCCAAGCTCTCCCTTTTGGGGTTAGCACAACATCAATGAATCCAACAAAACTTCCTGCTTTGGTTGGCTATTTATTATTTACTTATAATTGAAAAAAAGACAGGTTATGATTGAATGCTTTAATAACACATTTAAAAATAATAAAGCAAAGCCCAAAAGCTGTCATTCTCTCTAGTCAGAGTCCTACACATCAAGTGCAGCTACTCGCTGCAAAACTTTCAGATTTTAACTAATTATGTTGTTAATCAAGAGCATGACTGCATTTTGATTGCACTCAGTTATCTCTCATCTCTTTCTTCTCAAAGCAGCACAAAAAAAGATCCAGAACAAAAGGTTCCCATCTCACAGCTGCTCTTTATGCACATCTAATTAATCTTGGGACTATTAAAATTCAATACAATGAGAAAGTGGTCAATACTATAATTAGATAAACGAGCTCACACAGCAGTGAAACAATCAAATCAAACAAGCTTCATCAAATATTCCTCATAAGTGACAGAACAAATACGTTTCAACGCCTGCTTGAAAATTCCCCGATGATGTTAAGATAGCCCTGTCTAATCTCCCTGAGAACAACAGCAGTGTCTCCTACTGCTTGTGATGCATTATCTACACCTTCTGAAACTCAGAAAATTTATCTCCAATACCCTTCCACACCAAAAGCTTGTTGAAATTCTATAGTGACTAGAAATGGGTATTTCCACTCCAAGACAACTCAGTATCTGCAGATCAAAGGAGCTAAACAAATATTTCCTCTCTGCAATCCCAACAAGAGAATCTTTCCAGTAACAAAGTGATTCACTACATAATCACCACATGTTCTTTATCTCCCATCAGCTTTAGATTTTTATATTCAGGAGTGAAATGGACATTATTTGAAATAAGACATTATTCCTGTCTTGATAATCATGTTAAGCTTAGTGCCTGTCATGGGAGATTATTGAAATCCTCCTGAAAGGCAGCCATGAGAGAGTAACTGGAGAGGTTATTTTTATTAGTTACTTAAGAGTATTTGTGGGCAGCTTCTCAGAGCATAAATATCTGCTCCTCAGCAGGAGAGCTGTCTCCTACAGATCTTCCAATAGTTTAATTGCAGTTTTGAAGACAGAAAATAATAATCCACTCTCTTGAATAGCCAGACTCTGGGCTCCTGCACAATGATGGCTGATTAACAGTACTGGTATTCTTCCTGTGATAAACGTTAGTGACATAGAGAGGGGCTAAGTGATTAAAGTTATGTGAGCTCCCATGCTGGAATCATGCAAAGTCCTCATAGAATATCATCTAATTTATTAGTAATGGAGGAAAATGCGTATGTCTTTACTACCTCCTGCGCTTTACTTCACACACTCACCACTTTACCTACCACAATCAGAGACAGTTTTCTGGTGTGGCTTCACCAACAGACTCTCCCAAAAGAGATGCAGTGTGTACAGACAGCAGCCAATAAACCCATACTACTACAAATCTCCAGCCACTTGCTGGAAAAAGAAAATAAAAAAAATCACTTTTAGATGACTGTATCTAGACTCGAATTCCTGCCAGCATCACCTAAATTGATTGGTTTCATATGCCTAATCCACAAAGCCCTGGCAGCAAAATTGTTACATGCCAGTTATAGATTATAGGCATTGAGCAGTGTGCTCCCCAGAGCAACAGTCCAGGCAGCTCCCTGTTGTCATTCCCATATGAGATTTAGATCTCACATTTGTGTAGGAAGCTACTTTTATAAGCCCATCCATCAAAAACTTAGGAGATTTTGTTAGTAAACTGACAAATATGAAACTCTCTTTTGATCTTCTGTGATCCACATCAGATATCAGAGAACTGTCCATGGAAATCTAGAAGAGTGTGTTTTAATTTGAATTAAACCCAAGTATAAATTGGACTTTTTAACTTGGAGCCCACTACAAACCCAGTGTGGCACTCCCAGTGAAGGACTAGAACTGTTTAAGGTTACATCATGCAAAAGCCCTTTTTTTTTTTTTTTGCTGTGAGGCTTCTTCTACTGCTTGAGTGCAGTAGAAAGGAGAGATGGCTCAGGATGCAGCTCCATCAGGCTTCACGCTGGTTATACTGGGAGTGTAGTAACCTCCAATGTTATGCAACCCTGTGCATAAACATGTGGATAATTTCCACATTAAATCAACTTGAACAATTCTATGCCCTTATCCCTTGTTGCTCAGAGTTGTATTGGCATTCAGTAGATCCCACTTCTCCTTTCTGCTGCAGTATTCCTGTGTGACCTTGCACTGTCTCCACTCACATTGCATGATTATAATCCAGAGAAATTCACCCACCTCTTCATACAAGACAAACCCTCATTCTCAGCCTGAAGCAAACCAACTTGACTAGGGAGACCAAGGACAGCAAAGCACCTGCAAACACCAGAGTGTGTAGCCCAACCCACGCTGTATTTCTCCCACTCTGCCCTGGGGAACCTCCACTTCTCCCTCAGATGTCAACACACCTTCAAACTGACAGATTTCTGCCTTCGTTGAACTGCTTTCAATACGCAGGTTCTCATAGCTCTTTGCCTTGCTCCACTGCTTTTCTGAGGAGTACCACAAGCAGCTTTTCTCAAAGGTGCTTCTGGATCTTTCAGAAACACTCTCAAATTTTAGTTTGGCAAGTTTTAGCACAGTTATCTGTCATTTTGTAATCACCACTTGTTAATAATTTACTGTTCCTTATAGTTCATTGTCTACAAAACCTGTGAATTTTATCATCTTACCTCCAACCTTAGAGCAATTGAGAGTTACAATCCAGTATCCCTTAAGCTACCTCAGCTTTGAAAGGCAGATCCCTTTTCCTGCCCTTGTGTCATCAGTGAATGAGTCTTTTTACACACACACACAAAAGAACTAGAGGGTTTTTCCACTGCTTACAACCACTTTGCATGCTCTTAGCACTGTTTCTTCAGCAGGAATTCAGTGCCAGGAAATAACAGACTCGTTCTCTCTTCCCTTAGCTGTATTCTCTGTTGCTTCCACTTGGCAAAGCCTTTGCTTTCTCACCCCACAGTCCAGTTTCCTTAATTCATGCTGTACCATCTAAATATATGTCCCAAATTGCCTTTTGTTCTGGCTGTGTGTGTACATACACACATACATGCTCCTTGTAACAAGTCACCAAGATTATACCCACCTGACAAGTGGGGAGAAACATCAGCCTGTTGCAAAGATGGACAATCATCAGAGAAATTTTCTACAAGGTTTTTGATCCTCTTGAGAAGAGCAAGAGATTTCTCTTATAACAAGACCCAAGGGGCTGGGAACTGCTGGGCTACCCTGACAATTAAATCTACTTGGCTTGGCTCAGCTCACAGTGGCTACAAATCTGCCTCTTGCCTGGAAACATGGGGAAAGCCCTGGAGGGGCTGAGTCTGCAGAAAGTGAAGGAGAGATGGAGGCACAGGGTCAGGACTATTTCCTCTGCAGTATGGCCATTCTCCACTGAAAAGGTGGGAATTTTGTCCCAAAGGATTTCTCACAAAGTCACTAATTTCCAAACTTTACCACAGAGGCAATGCAGGATCTTTGCTGTACCTCTATCCCTTCAGTCCCACCAGATCTTTACAGGTGTTTGACTTCACATCACTAGGGCTGTTAGCACAAAGCCACCTTCTAACTCACCCAGTGCTGGAGGTTTCCAGCCCTCAAACGTCAGAGAAACTTAGGACTTAACTCTGACCCAGCATGAAAGCAATTGGAGAAACCTCTCTGTACCTCCAGACTGAGCCCCATATCAATCTAGCAAGAGAAATCCCACAAACCAACCTATTAATGCCTCACATTTTGTGCTTCACTTCTTTTTCCCTTTAATTACAAAACGATATTAACATTTAAAAGAAAAAGGAACCAGATAAATCACTGGTTGCCAGGGAACCTTCAAACACAAAGGCTCATTTCAGCAGGCAGCAGCCTGGCTGCTACCCTGGGTGCAGGGCTGCTCTGTCCTGGGGAGATTGGTATTTCACTGCATGGTGCAACATCATACAGTAAAAAAAACACTCCATGGCAGGTCAGCATCACATGGTGCCTCCAGCACTGTAACAATGCCTTTAAGTATGTCATTCCTCCATGGAGAGAGTTACACAGTATTCAAGGTGGCTTTGCTAAGAGAGTGTTGCATTTGTCCACTTTCCTGTAGTTGTGAATCCAGGAGAGCTGCTCCAGACCCAAAAGCACCAACACAAACTGGCAGAAAGGAAGAAAGAACCAAGTCATCCCATGTGCATCCTCCTCCTCCACAGTACCCTCTTTTACCCTTCTCCTGTCTGAGCAAGCATTAGGGTTTGGAGATTGTATTCACCCCAAGCAGCTTACACTTTCCAAGAATAGGAAAGCAAATCTGCAACACCTTCTGCACTGGAGAAAGTGAGAGAGGGAGACACTTCTTTGCTGGCTCTACACAATCGGGACCACCATGGAGCCTCCCAAAAGAGAGCTGGGACTGTTTCTGGACCAGCACCCTCAGTCCTTGGAAACACCAAAATAGATCCCGTGGTGTCTGAATTTTCTTGTTTTCATGTTGATTCTGTCTGAAAATAGGATTTTCTAGTAGCTTAAGCTCCCAGCAACAGCCTAAGAAGTTGAATCTATTAATATATATTTATGCATATAAATGGTTCTGCAGAAACCTGTGGAAAGTCAAAATGACACAGTGGTGATGAAATCATAACATATTGGTTTAAGGCAACTGCAGCCCCTCTCTGAGGCAGCAGGAGCTGTTTTCCATGTGAGATACATATTCAGCATCCCTGGAAGTGATTTTTTCAGTCCCTTGCAGCCTGCTCCCTTGTGGGAAAGGCAACATAACCCAGCTCCTCTGCACGTCCTTAACTCTGGGATCAACCTCAGCCCTGCAGACAAGAAGGATCACAACTTAAAAACAACAAATAAAAGGTCAAATTTACCTGGGCAGGGAGCTGCAGAGAGCCAGCCTGCTGCAGAGCCAGCCCTCCTCCTGGCAGACCTGCTGCCTGCCTCTGCATTTCCACTCCTGCTCCAGACCCCAGGGGAGATGTACACTTTCTGACAGCACAGTCTAGGATGCTATGTCAAGAGAATCCACCTCCTAATTATCCATCATCCCTAGCACAGTAAATAAGACCCAAAATAAAGGTGATATTTCGCCTATTATTTTTTTCTCCCTTCCTTTCTCTCCAGCTAGGCACTGTCACTAACTTCATCTAGCAGTTGCATCTCATTTGTATAATAATGATAGGGAATATTTGTGGGTGGTAACAACATAAAAAGCTTTGATGTATATTTGATAACAAAAAAAATAATGGATACTCAGAGGGAGAAGCCAGTAATCAGAGGAAAGAGACTTCTTGGGAGCAAATGTTCATGATATCTTCTTTCAATTTCCAGCTCCATGTGTGTTATGGCCCACGTACCAGAGCAACCCCTGATAAATCAGTGTCAGGGGAGTGGGAAATGTAGTGATGCTCCTACAGCTGCACTAGTGAAGCCCATTTGATCTCCAAAATGTCATTGATATTGCATTCATCCCCGATGGATGGTGCTTTGACAAAGCTGTTTCCTCATTGCAATGAGCTAAAGAGGAGAGCTTGGCTCACCAGAGTTTACAGTTCAGTTGCAAGGAGACTGCAGCTTCTCAGAGTTTTAGAGAAGTGAAATATACCCTTCATCACTGCAGTTTCCAGGAGCCTGCCTGATGCCACCGTTTGGGAAGGGGCCTGTCAGTCTGAATAGATGCACAGGCCAGGAAAGCAAACTGCCAATGAAAGCCCTTGCAGAAGCTCTTCTGCAGGCTGGGCCAACAAGCTCACAAATCACAAGTGCCCCAGCAGGAGCACACTCTCCTTCCCACTGCCTTCTGGCACAGGGACCATTCATGCTTCCTGTTGGTTTACAAAATGACACATCTGGGGGCATTGCTCTGCACATAAATACCTGCTTCACTCACATGGGCACAAAATAGATTAGATGGGACAACACCTTGTGGTCCTTCACTTTGTACCTTCTAAACAAGCTCCTCTTTAACTACCCAAAGTGGAGGCCATAAGGATAAGGTTTGCCATGATATATTCCAGAGCTGTGCTCATGTTATGGAGGCTACTCAGTTCTCAAAGCAACAACTTTGTCCATCTGGTGGTCACTCTTCATGCAGAGTTGGGATCAGCTTTGCGCTGATTAAGCTCCTTCCCTTTCTCTGATGAATTTTAGGTAAGTGGCACAATCTTCTCAATTTTCAGCCCTGTTTAAAAGGGTTGATGCTGTAGGATAACACTATAAGAAAACTATCCCTCAAAAAAAAAAAAAAAAAAGAAAAACCTAGTTTACAGACTTGGAGGTTATCCTTGTTGTAGAACAAAGTTGAAATAAGTTTGATTTGTACTTTCCTCATCTTTGTATGAGGAATAAGGAATAAACTGATTGATAGCGTTTGCAGAACTGCAGGAGCTGTATACAAAGGGTGAGGTTTTTCTGCTTCTGCTGTTTTGTCCTCCTTTTCCTTTTAGGAAGATTAGATCCCTGGAAGTGGCGGCACATACTGATTCAGTGTCTGAAAATATGAGCATCAAAAAGTTTAAAAGACACTTGCATCCTGCTTCACCTCTTTGTCTCCAAGCTGAAAAGACCCCTTGACCCCCTGCATGGATCTCACATTCCAGGCCCTGCCAGCTCAGGATGACTCAATAAAAGACAAACAAAACACCCCAAACCATAAACCATGTAAGAAACTCAGAATAAAAATGCCTGCTAATTATCACATCTCTAACTCATTAAAGTTGCAGCTTCTTAAATATATTCCATGCTCTTGGCCTTTGACTGAGTTGATATGCTTGGTTATAACTTGGAGGAAAAAAACCCCACCTACAAGCCAACAACATTTTAACACTGTTAGTCTGGCTCAGACTCCCAGCACTTCCAGAAATTGCACATTTTCCAATGCTAATCCTGCTCATTCATATTAATGCATGAGAGATCAGTGCTAGTCTGATCAAAATGCATACTCAGTGTTGCAGGCTTATTTGTTTAAAATAAGGTTTATCATCAGAATGAAACATTAAGAGAACATTAATACTTTGAAGGCAGCAAAGCTCGCTGAATTGCTTTGAGGATACTTAATCAGACTTAGGACAACGTTAGCCAGAATACCTCAGAAGTTAATCAACGACTTTGTGGGAATTATAGACCAGGGAAATAGGAGTCACACCGGACATGAGGTACAAGTGATAATCTTTCAGTCATTTTCTAAAGCAGAACTAATCCAGGAAGGGACAAAATTATGTCCAAAATGCTCAGTGAGAACATAAATGTCACAAGATATCTCAGGAAGAAGCCTGAAGTTTCTTAGTGTCACTTTGTCTGAAGAAAAGGAACAAAGCCAGTTAGCTCATGACACTCCTCAAAGCCTATCATGAAAGATAACCTACAAAAATTCATTTAAAGAAACACTTAAATTCACTTGTGCACAGATAAAATGTATTTTTGGAATAGCAATGCCAATATTCTTACTCAGAGAAGATGCAGGAGATAAGTGCAAACTGAATTTCTCCTTGCACAATAGCTCATGTGAACAAAAGCAGCCTGGCAGACTTATACATTTGAAATGGATATTGTTCTTATTCTTGAAGATTACATGGTGCTTGAAACCTAATGTTAAGAAGTTAAAAGAGAGGAGAATACTTTGGTGGGTACTACCCGTTTCTTCCCTCCAGAAAGGATTTTTAAAGCTTGCAAAGTTGATTACATTCTTTACATTTTGCTGCTAGGATGCCAGTTATTTCTATTTCCACTGCTAGTGGATAGCTGTCTCATACATAAAGCCAAATCCAGCTGGTTTTATATAGTGTTGGAAATGAGAACTGAAAAATACTGACAGCCAAGACAGCCCCAGTTCGGATGGTATTAGTGGGAATCACACTGTCCATCTTCAGGCTTTGTACATCTTTTTGTGCCCAGCATCTCAGTTGATTTTGCTGTAATTTGCAGAACCGTTCTAGAAAATACACTCTTCTTAAATAAGGATGTTGCAGTGGTTATAACTTGGATTGATAATGTTGATAAATCTGATCTTTTGAAGCTCTGAGGATCTCAGCTACCATCTGAATGAAGCTTCACACTCATTATGCCAGCTCGCTGCTGCAATGTTCTCAAGTAATGAAGCACAGCACATAATCTGGCTGATCATTTAGTTCCAAAGGATGGAAAAGCAGAATCAAATAATAGCAGAAATTGCACTCCTGTCAAAAGCCATTTCTTTCGAGCCATTCTGAAGAACAGATTTTTTTCACAGTTTAATTTACCATCCCTTAGGAATCTATACATGCTCCAAATCTGGACAATCATGAGAACAAAAGCTATGGAATTCAATGAGCCAATGAGGTGGGGTTTTTTTTTGCCTTCTACCTCCCCTGCAGTAGTACTTCATGCTCCATCTGAGCTCATTTCAGCTAGTCTGCATAGGCAGTCACAGCAAGGCTTCCTCCTCCCTGCTCCAATGCAAAGGGACATGGTCCCTGCTTAAATCAAGCTTGTGCTTCATTAAAGCCTAGTAATAGCAGCCCTGTAGAGCAGGGCATTGGCCAAGGCCAGGAAAGGTGCCATGAGGGTAGAAACCAAGAGGTCCCTGGAGTACCTACAGCAAGTCAGAGCAGGTAGATATGCAGGAAGACCCCACTGGTTTCAACGGGCTTGAATTAGGGCTTCCATTATTTCAATTAGCAGGAAGCACTTTCTGTGAGGGAAAGTGAAAAGGATGGCATTGTAGAATCATTTTGGTTAGAAAACACCTTTAAGATCATTGATTCCAACCCCTCCCCACTCACACTGCCAAGCCCACCACTAACTCGTGGCCCTCAGCACATCAACTTTGCAACATCTCCAGGGCTGGGGACTCCTCCACCTCCCTGGGCAGCCTGAGACAGGGGCTGACAACACTCCCAGGGAAAAAGTTCTTCCTCATCTCCAGCTTAAACCTCTCTCTTTCTCTTGTCCTATCACTTGTTACTTGGAAGAAGAGGGCGACCCTCACCTTGCTACAACGTCCTGTCAGATAGCTGTAGAGAGCCATCATGTCTCTCTTCAGCCTCCTCTTCTCCAGGCTAAACACTCCCAGTTCTCTCAGCCATTCCTCATCAGACCTGTGCTTCAGACCTTTCTCCAGCTGTTACCCATCTCTGGACACTCTTCAGCACCTCAATGTCCCTCTTGTAGTGAGGGGCCCAGAACTGAACACAGTATCAGTTCAGATACAGCCTCATCAGTGCTGAGTACAGGTAAACAATCACTTCCCTGGTCCTGCTGGCTACACTATTTCTGATAAAAGCCAGAATGTCATTGGCCTTGGAGGAGAAGCTCCAGCTTTCCTTGGCTACTTACTGTTTGTAGGACAATTCAGCTACCAACAGGAGAGCAATGGACCCAGGAGCCCAGTGTCCACAGAAGTCTCATTTTTGGGATAGTATTTGCAGTGGCTCACATTGCTCAGGAGCAATGCTGCCTCATCCAGGGAGCAGGAACAGCAACGGAGGTGATTCAGTGGCAAATTCTCACATCTGGAATTCGATATGCAAACAACACTTGATATGCACACAAGCTTTTGTAAAACAGAAAAAAATATTTGGCAAAACAGTGACCTACACTAGGAAAACATCTTTGTCCTCAGCTGTCCTTTATGAAAGCTTCACATATCTTCTCATAACAGCTAATTCAGGAATTTCAGTTCTACCTCCTGGGCTCCTCCTCAAATTGCAGAGTTGGGCCCAGGTGCTCAAATTCAGATTATCTCTCTTTGGGGTTTAGCCACTCTCTCTAGAGAGAGTCAGTTCTCTAGCAGATCTCAGGAGGGGTTTCAGCATACATGCATCTGAATTATTCCCCTCTGGCAACATGAAATCTGTTTGCTCAGGTGGGAGGAGAAATATGGGCCAATGCTGCAGGCAAGTGCTCTGCAATGCTACAGCAAACCCCACGTTGCAGATCAGCTACAGGGCCATGGCTTCACAGGGAAGATGGGAAAGTTCGGATGAACCTGTGAGCAGTGCAGACAGACACAACATCCCCATGGTCCCTTCTATTATGCAATACCTCTGGGGGAAGGCAGGAGGGGGTGATCCCAAGGGAAAGGCCAGTTTAACAAACATTTATGTGCAATGTCTCCCTAAACAAGTTGCTCCTTGCCTTTGACTCCCATAGACATTCCCTCACCATGTTCTGCCTAGGAAATACCATCTCTACCATTGCCACTTGGTTTTCACCTTTTTGGTTGCATAGAGTTTTAAGACAGGTTGCAAAAATCTCAGTACAGCTGTCTATAGCTTATATGATTTATAAATCCGGGGAGGGGGGTAAGAAAGCTGTGAAAATACAGCTGGCTATTATCGTACTGCTGTGTATCTGTAAGAAGGGCAGGCCCACTGTCTGTAACCTAAGCCATCCTGCACACTATCTCCTTGTGCCAAATGACAGGGAAATGATCAAAACAACCCCTAAAAAAAACCTTGAAGAACTGTTTCAGTTTACAGCCACTGCAAATCACTCAGAACAAAATGATTCCTAACCCCAAAACATTTTCCTAAGTGCAGCCTTTGCAAAGCTGTCCTCGCAAACATGGTCAGTCACTGCAGAAGGGACTGAAATAGCAGCTCATTAGGAGACTCATTACAGCCAACCCACAGACATTTTTATGACCTAGTTAACATTTGATGGCAAACATTAGCACAGGCAGCTATCCGTGTCAGAGGACCTCAGTGATGCCCATCTGCCAAGCGCTTGCAGGACCCATCAGCAGGGCTCTGGCCTTGCCACCAGGCAGTTGAGTGCTTGGTATTAAAAACAGACAGAAGGCCTGTGGCTTTGCCAGGAAGGAAAGACAAGGGCAGGACTTGCTCCATTCTGTTTCTAGATCCACCAGAAAAGAAAACTCTCAGCTTGATAAACTAATGGCACCAGAGGGTAAAGGGTGGTCCAGAGCTGAGCAGCACCAAGATATATAGCCCATTTCTACCCCTCAGCTAGCACACTCAGCTGTTGGCAAAATGACTCTGTCAGCCAATGTCTGTGAAGTGGCTGCCAACAAGAATCAAGGTCATTTACTCCTCCTGCTCTACACCACAGCACACTGCTGGTGTGTAAGTGTGAGCAGCAGCTCCTGCCAAGCAAGGGGCTCAGCCAGCAATGTCCATATCTAGGTAAGCTTGGGAACAAGGGGCCATCCTTCACACAGGATGCTCAGCACCAGAGCTCAGGAGCTTTTATCTGCAGACACTTCTGAACTTAGGTCACCAACATAAAAAAGGACCAATGTGGAAGAAACAGAAAGAGAAGGAATTTCCCAGGCTCCCATGTGCTGTGCCAGACAGGGAGGTAAAAACTGCCAGTTCTGTCCCTGCTGCTCAATAAACCCATGCACATACAGCTTGTTCCATTCTTAGGTTCATCAAACACACAGCATATTCACCTGCAATGGCTTCTCTATTCCTTCTCTGCAGAAAATCTTTCAATATTTCTCTTTTGGGGGCCTCTTCCACAACCAGCCAGGGAGAGAAATGCAAAAATTCCATCCAGGCTAAAAACTGCTGTCAGATAAGGTAGTGCTACTGCCCAATATTTGCTGCATGCAATAAAGAACAGCCCCTGAATCATGAACCTTGCAGACAAATCAGTCTTTTTATCATAAGATACAGCTGGCTTGAGCACATCTATCCTATTGCGTTAATATATGTAAACAGGTGGTGTTATTGGTGCAAGCAAAGGAAGAAAAGGTCACAGAAGCACATTTTAATTAAAGAGAAAAATCTGAACTTGAGCAGGAGTTAACTAAACTGAGACATATTGATTAGCTGAGCTGGTTTTATTACAAGACAACCACACATTTACTTTGATATTGAACAAAGACAATCCTTCAGACGACACCATCACATCTCTGACATTTCCAATCCCTTGGGAGACTGATTAGGCTAAAAACAACAGGGAACAACTACAACTGAGCAGAAGTCTCCAGCCCTACACAGGTATAGCTCCTTTCCCTGATGAAAGGTCAAAGCAGGTGCTGCTGCTCAGCATCCCTTCTGGGAGGAAGTCAGAGCCATCTGTGTAATAAGTGGCCCCTTAAAGCAGGGCAAGAATGGCAGAGTGGCTTAAGTCATGTAGTTGCACAGCTAATCCATATTAAAAAAAGAAACCAAAATAAATAAAGGAAGGAAATAAGGAAGATAAAGAGAGAGTGAGTACAGCCATCCCAGAATTGTAGATGTGTGAGAAAGAGAAATGAAATACAATAGTTTGGGGTTTTTTCTTTCCCCCTTAGTACAAATAGGGGACAGTCAGTCAGCTGCCCCATTCCTGACAGAGCACATCCATGAGACCCCTCTGGGACTGCAACCTGCTTATGAGGAGGCTCCCTTTCCCCTTACTTGCTCAAGACAACCCTGAATCGCAACAAAGATTTCTGGGTGAAGTTTTTAACTACATCTTGCCCCAGAGGAACAGGTTGCTTCCACTAAAGCTCACAGAGGTCTTTTTCTCTACTTCACTTTCTTCTGTTTCAAAGCATGTTTTCCCTCCAAATTAAGAGATATTGCCTGCACATTAGCTTCATCACATGTGGTATGGCAAGGATGCAGTTGCTAAGTGACTGTCATGGAGGAAGGGGGGGGGAGGGGGACACGAGAACATTTGCAATCATCTGAGAGGACATAGATGACTGAGAGTTGATTCCAGTGTGATAGGAGAGGTGGAGAAATGAACCCAATCTCCACAACCCAGGTGAGTTTTAATCAAAAAGAAACTGCTTGTAATGAGTTGTTTCAATATCCTGAGAAATCTGATACACAAAGAGAAGCAGAGTATAAATAACGAAGCTTCTAGAGAACAGAGGAGAGTTTTAATCATGGCAAATTCCAGTGCAAAAAGCAAAAAAAAAAAAAAAAACCTAAAAAAATCTGGGCAAATGCTGCTGAAGCAAAACAGAAGAGATAGCATCAGATGTGAAGAGCTAATTGAAATTATCCCACTGTAGCTAAAATAATTAGGTTGGAGCTTACTGCTAATAGCAGCTAATGTTCCTACAGAGGAGGCTGCCCTCCAGCACCAGCTGGGCAGCGTCCCTCCACTCTGCCACCCTCCACCAAATCCACCCATCTCACCATGCAAGGTTTCCATTGCTACAAGACATTGCTTGAAAGGCTCTTCAGGTCCCTGTTCACCTCTGAAATCTGAGGGCATTGGTATTGAAGACCAGCAAGCGCCTGCATGGTAGACCTGGGAGAAGCCTAGAAGCAGAGGCTTGTCCCTGATCCTGAGGCCAGGAGGCAGTAGAAGGAAAGTCTGTGCTTTTGAGGCTAGGGAGTTTTGCTTCAACTAGCACCTCAAGGAAAGGTTTTCCTCACTAAAACATGCATGCTCCAAGTTCATGCCGAAAACAAAGGTACGGATCAGCATCTCAAATCGCTGCTGATTAATACACAGCAAAGAACCTTAGAAAGAACTGAGTCTCCCAATTCCCCAAGAAACAAGCTCCTATTACACTCCTTTCTTTTCACCTTTCTTTCTCACTTACCTTTTCCCATCCCCTCCTAGTTGCTTCAGCTCCTGTCCACTGTCAGTGCTTAAAATTCACGTTAATTGGTTCCTTGCAGCTCTCCCCTTAGTCCATCAGCTGCTGCTTATATTTTCCCACTAATCTCCTTGAGTCAGAGGGCCAAAGTCACCTGGTGCTCATTCACATGAGGCTCTTCCTGTTGTCAGCTTTGGCCATTGGCTTCCAGAAACAGCAGAAGGCAATCGCCCACAGGCTGCAATGATTAGGAGCGATTGCACTTCAATCAGCAGCCAGCCCTGTGGAGTTCAGCAGCTTTCATTTTGCTCAATAGGAGAAAGGAGTGTTAGAAATATTGGTGTCTTGATCCCAGCTGGTCAAGTAATTTTTTAAAAAATTAAATGGAGCAAAGATTATGCTATGAAGGGAAGAGACTGAGGTTTTTTATTTCCCCCAAGAGTGAACAGAGTGCTCAGTGGTGTTGTAAATAAAATCCTGCAGGCACCTGAACTGGAGTTCACAGCCACAAAAAAAGAGGAAATCCAAATGATGCTCTGAGCTGCTACAGAGTACAAAGGAAAACTCCCCTTAGTCCTCCTTAGCTTTTGCAAAGAGAAATCACACCTTAAAGGGCATTATTAGAGTCACTGCATGATGAGAGACCAGATCCATATTTAGTTACAATCCTAAACAACAGCTAACAAAGTGCTTCTAGATGAGTACTGAAACCAGAGACAAAGTGAGAATGCAGTTGTGCTTCTCAACACGAAAGGAGAGCTGCTCTGCACACAACAGCCAGGAACAAGTCATGGGCTCCCACCAAACACCAGTCTCATCTCTGAAACCACCCCATCACTGCTGCAGACTTTCCATGCTGTGGTAATTAAAATGCAAGCTAATTCCTTGTTGGCTTCCTTTGGCTAAGTCAAGAAAGCTCAAACCCACTTGCAAACACTCCTAAAGTTCAGTCACTGCTGTTCATGCAGCAGAGCCAGGAACAAAGCATCTTGGAGTCAAGAAATCCAGGAGCCTGTTCCAAATCCCCTATGGTGACAATCAGGTTGATTTCAAGCTCTTCTCTAACTGAAAGTTATATTCAAAAAGTGTACAAATAATCTGCCCTCCCTCTTCAAATCAACACATTTAAAAATAATATTTCTTTCCTGCATGTGACTTCAGCTTTTTGAGTACATCTCCATAACTACCAGGCAGAGATGAACTTTCTGCAAGGCTGAGCTTCCTATGATTTCCAGTCCTACTCTGCACCCAGGGATCTTAATGTTACATATATGGATGCAGGAGAACAGACAACTGCCAAAATTAATGATCCCCACACCTTTCACTTCTAGACTTTGGTCTTTCTACAAATTTGAAGTCACTTGAACTGGCAGCTTTTCATTTTGCATATCTTTTTTTCTTACTATATCCTGACTTATTCTATCTATGGACTCCCTCCATCAGATCATGCTTCACATCCAATGCTCTGAAAACATGATATAACAAATAGCACAGTGGATCAATATACACAGTACAGCCTAATAGACTCTCATTCCTTTCATCTTCTTTCACATCAAAACACAAAATATTTCCAGGCACTCCAGGAAGCCAGCATGGTCTCCAACATGCCCCAAGATCAATCTACAGTCTTAATGTAGTTGTGTCAAAAAATATCAATGCACCTAATGGTAAAATAATGAGGCAAGGCTTAACCCAGCTGCAGAACAATTAAAGCAGATTAATGTTATTTCACAGGATCTAGTCCTTTTGCAAAGAAGTCACTTGCCTCTCTGCATGCCAGATCTGAAGCTACAGTTTTCTCTGATGTTAAATTCTACTTTGTCATAAAAAAAGCCTACAGCTGACATGAAGGACTTGAGCCAACTTAATTTGCACTGATAATCTCCAGTTTTGAGGAAGTTACCATGTGGACCAACTATTAAAAACATCAGAGAATGCTGGGATGGGGTAAAGCACATAAAATCCTCTTTGAACTGTGGTTTCAGGTGAAGAGTACAGTACCCGCATTTCACTTTGCCATTTTCAAAGCAGGGGCAAATCCTTCACTGTGCTTGTGCAGAGATAATCTACATCCTTTCTATTCCCTAACTTTTGTTTCTCCTCTTGCATTTGTATGTTTTGATTGCTTCCTGAGTTCTGACATCCATGCCCCAAAGCCTTCCACATCTCCTTTATCCTACAAGAGAACTCCGAAAAGAAGTATGGGTTGTGGGTTTTGCTGTCTTTAATTCCTCACTGTGGCAGGAGCTGGAGCTCAGTCTCACTGGAGAGACAAGGGGTCTGGGAAGTAGCCAGAAAGGTCCTGAGCAATGGAGACAGAAGACTGCACACCCAAGCAGCAGCAGCTGCTGGGACAGAGATCCTCTTTGCACCATTCCTTGCACAAGGCCCCATTCAAATTGCTTTTCATTTGTGGATGTACCCCTGCAATAAGAGCTGCTCCCACATGGACATGCAATTCTGCTTGCATGTGCTGAGCATGGAGGACATGAACACTGCCCAGAGAGAAGGGCTGGGAGCTATTAGAATTGAAGGATGGATCTTTTTTTCCTCTTGCCAATGAAGTGCCATATCTCTTTAAGAACATTTCATCATTTCCTTTTGTGGTTCTTGAAAGAGGCACTGGAAAAGCCTTTCTTCCTGATGGATAGAAAAAGATCTGCAAGAAGTAAGACAAACGCGTTTCTATAATAAAATCAAGTGATTCATATAAATGAGTTAGACAAATGAGTTCTAGAAGTCAGACAGGAAAGTCACTGAGTCCAACATAGCACAGACATCTGTACATTTTGGGTAAAGGGGGCCTCTCAGAGCTGCTGCTGCTGACAGCCCTGTGCACTCTCTGCATGACACAGCCCTGCTTGCTGGAGGTTAAGCTGAAAAATATGGAACTGCACCTACATTTCTGCTTCCTTTGGAAAGTCTCCCTGGCAGCCATTCCTCAGCTAAATTGATTTCCATTTGCCAGGTCCCAGAGCAGCTTCTCTGAGCTGAGAGGACCAAGATGGAACCACTCAGTACAGCAGCCAAACAAGAAACTGGAAGGAAGAGAGGTCCACCATGCCTGTTGGAAGATGCTCAAGGAATCTCCTGCAAGGACATCAAATCTCCAAACCCAGCACCATCTATTTATGGAGCCTCTCTCAGTGTCCAGCATATAATGGACTGCAATTTGAAGCAATGCAGTAAGCCAGAGAATTGCTCTGAGGTGCTTAGATCTCTTTGCTTTCCCATTGCTCCCTTTAATTTTTGAAAACTGCAGGATTTCACACAGTCTTTTCAAGCATCATAATGCTACAGATAGAAAAACAAACACAACCAGTAAGAGAGAATTTTGTTCACCACTGAAAAGGCCCCAACAGAGCAACATCCTGAAAAAAAAGACAAAGGAAAAGCAGCTGGAAAATCAGGAAAAGAAGTAAAAAATGCTGGTGATGGGAGAGTGTGCAGCAGTGAACACTCACCAGGCAGGGAATGCCACAGGGAAGGGAGGTCAGCACACAGGAGATGGCTGGCCTGTGCTCAGCAGGGTTCTGTTCTGTCTGTGAAAAAGACTTGCTTGAATAGTAAAAATAGCCCAAGAAGCCACTCCTGCCAACAAGTCTGCCCAGGCATCCCAAAGGAGGCCACGTGCACTTATGCTCTATCTACCAGAGCTCTCCAGTGCCTCCAGCCATCACTTCAAGCAGATTTCACTGGCTATCCAACCAACCATGAGAATGTCATTTACAAACAACCCATCAATTATCCATCTGTTAAAAACACAGAGTCAGTTAGACACCTCCTGGGCTTCTTGGGTCAGTCAAACATTCCTGGGTGGATGGGAGCAGCGGTGAAGTTCTTAATATCTCCTATCTTTGTGCCCATGGGATTAGAAGCCTTGTGCCAGAACTGGTTCTTATTTTCATCTCCTTGCCTTCATATCTTATTTCAGATCTGGGACCAATTTAGTTTAACTCCTGACAGGCAGTAAATGCATACTGTATGTTAATAAATAATTAGTCATCTTACATAGCATGCCATTTGGTAAACCCAGAGAGAACTACTTACTCTTCCTCATTGTGAATCGAAGGGCATTTGCTTAATAACTCTACACCCAGATGTGTTCAGCAGAGCACAGAAAAAGTGTCGTTGTTTAGCAGTCTGAGACAATGTCCTCGATCTAGGAAGACATAAAGCCTACCCAGACCTGCTGCCAACTCTGTGTGTGCTGCTCTTTGGAAAAGTCTAGTTTAATGAATGTGAGGCAGAGTCTCCCACTTGAGGCACAATGACACGTGCCAGTCCCACAGTGTGCCTCGCACTGTGTGCTACATGGACAGAGGTGGTGGGTACCGACAAGATGGGCATCTGGATTTTCTCTCATGAAAAACTAGCAATAAATTGACTGTGACACAAATTCTCAGCTCAAGTAATCCTTCATAATTCCACATTTCTAAGCTCATTCCTTGCAAAAGATACAAACAAGATAAAGCCCCATGTCCTGGTGTTCTTGCTAACTTCCTTCCTTGGGCAGCTCCCTGTTTGGAGCTGGCTTGAACTTCTGCACTGTTCATTCTCATGTCTTTTTGTTCCTTGCTGGGAACCTATTCTACTCGGAAATCTGTGTTTTAAAAACAACAACGAAGAGCAGAGAGAAATTATATGAGACTGGAAAAACTTTCAGCTGTTCAAAATGACAACAAATGGAGGTTCTCTCCAGATCAAGAAAATGGCTTTTAGGTTTGTCCTTTAGGAACTGACAAGAGACCCTTGTGCTTTCTCACAGCCTCAAAACCTAGATGTAACATCTGAAAACTGCTGCCCTAAAGTGTTTGGGTTATTAACTTCTGGGCTAAGAATATTTGCTAAATGATAGCTTATTCCCAATATCTTTTATTATGAAACTTTAACTTGGATAATCAAGAACCACCCACTGTGAAATGAACCAAGTGTGTTCTCCAGCGATACAATTACTTTCTTTACCAGTGCAGAGCCTCAACACAATGGGAATACATTCCTGACTTGGCAAATGTGGCTTTGGAGAAAAAAAACCTATGTCATATCTTATTTCTTTATTGCTGACAAATGAAATTGCTTGTTAAACTAAAGTCTTAAAGAGTAATAAATAGCAAACAAACAACAGACCTAATGGACCAACACTAAAAGTAGAGTCTGTCTTCCAACTGTGATTACCAGCTGCAAACTTTAATGTTTCATTCAGAAGAAGCTGAGTGAGAAAAATATGAAAGAAGGGTACATTTTTCTCTCTTTTCAAATGTCATTGAACTCTTAAGAACTTAAAAGCTATTTGAAGGACTGCTAACAGCATCCCTGGCTCACTGTTGATGAGAATAAGCCCTGTGGCTGTCACTTCTTAGTGAAGCTTTTGGGATCTGGCAGAGAGATCTGTAGGACAAATTTGTTTTGTACACAACTTGTCACTGCAGTGTTGATCAGGTTAAATAGCCCTGAGGTGAGCACAGCTGGGCACAACTAAGTCTCACCCCAGCTTTTCTTTCAAGCTTGGAACCACCTTCACACAAAACACAGTTGATGAGTGCATCAAGCCAGCCCACAAGGCCAGGATGCCCTGTCCTGAGGATCCTGCACTCGCCATTAAGCAGGAGACTTCAACAGGGAAAGCTGACCAGAAAACTTCACTGCAAGGCAGCAAACACCATTTGGGCTCAAAAAATTCATCTGTATGCGTAGGGAGAGATCTGAGGTGGGCTCAGGTCCCCTTGCAGGTACAGGTACAGGGGCAGGAACATCCAGAGCAGGCAGTTTCATAAAGTGCAGTGAAAAAAACCCTCAGGAATAGTAATTTTCTTCCTTGTTTGGCCTGGAAAGAAATGGATATACTGACCTGCACTCCAAGGTCCAGGAAACTTGGCTCTTTGGGTGCCTTTTGCACAAGAGAGCAATATCAAAGATCCACATGTTTGTCGGCTCTTAACTCTTAAGGGATTCCCAGTAGAACTCACTTGTATCCTGCTCAGTACAAGTTAATATCCGCTGAGCTCTGCTCACAGAACAGCAGCAAGACGGATGAAATGTTTAGAGGCTGTACAATGTAGATGTTTCAAGCCAAGTGCCAAATAAAAGATTTTTTCCTTGCCATCTGTAGAAGCCAGGCTCCTGTTCCCACTCCCTGTGAGCAAACCCGCATCCTGCTATGGCAGGGCATGCTCTGGCAGCAGCTTTTTGCCAACGCTGGCAGCTGTGCTGGGGCAACGTGACCCCTGAGCTTCCCAAGTCACAGCAGCAGCAGACTGAGAGATTTACATTTGGACTCACAACAAAGAGAAATCTGGTTTCAAAGATTCTCTTGACCAAACCATAAAATCTTTTCTTTCCTTTTGAAAGCATGTGATATTCTTACAATAATTAGTCAAGAACCATCACGTTTAACTTTGTGTATCTAAGTGATGTGCCAGGACATCCCACTTTCTGTAACAACACAACAGTCTCATGCAGAAAACACTGACATCAGCCAATATTTTCAGCTACGAAGCAAAACATACCCTCTAGCTTTCATGGTTGTGTCTTCTCTCTCCTTCCATAGACGTTACGGATGGATGTGTACTTTTGAAAACAAATATTGCTGAATAATGCTGAAGTTCTGTTTTTAATGACTGAACCACTGCCTTTTGAAAGGCAGATCTTTCCTCTTTCCTTTTTTTTTTTTAATATGACTGATGGAATATAGTTATGTTGTGGGTAGGAATTATGGTTTTTATCTTCCTGTCAACAAAATCTGCATGCAAATAGACTTAGATTATTTATAGAGCAACATCAAATTAAACTGCTTGTGTAATGACTTAAAACTGGTTATCGCCATCCTGCATAATATCTGTTTAAACACATTACTTGCAACAAGCTTTCCTAATCAAAGGAGGAAACAAAAACACAATGTCACTAATTTTATGCGTGCCATCATGTGCTACTCAGGCATTTCAGCCTTGTGTAGTGCAGGAGGCTGATGCTGTTCTTCCCAACATGTGCTCTTCAGTCTCCACACAGCTCTTCTGAGATTATTGTATTGTATTGGCCAGATTTCAGATTTAGAGGCTCAGACACGTTTGGAAGGCTGATGGAGACATTCAGGCACATTCTGTTGCTCTTGCCATGCAGCACAGGAGTCTCAGGTGAAGGCTGTGAACTGAGGGAACAGGCTCTATCCAGATCTATCCTATCTGCAAGATCTATCCAGATTGGGGGTGAGAGTTTTGGGGCAACTGGGGTTATTCAGTCATACCACAGAACATTTTAAGCACCTACAAACCTCTGTGAGACATGAGAGAGTGTGTAGGCAAAGATAACCTGTCAGCCTCTGGAATGGCCATGTCCTGGGCCATCTGAGCCAGCCAAGGAGCAACAGCAAGTCTGTATGGCTGAGACACACTACAAGTTAGCTGTTGCTGCCTCCAACACCTGCCCATGGCACTGCATTTGGCAGAGGTTGGCTGGTTTGCAGCAGCTCAGTCATCCATTGGAGCGTGGCACAAGGCTGCTTTCCCTAGGCAGGTAGCATGCTTCACATTTTAGGCTGGCCTTCCTGGCTTAGCCTCATCTGCTCTCATTAACTGAAAGCTGCTCAAACCATCAAGTGCTTCAGAAATGGCTTTTGTCAGCAACGCAGCTGCATTCTGGCTGCCTTCCCTCTGGCCAGAGCTGCAGTGTAAACTGCAAGGAGCCTCACTCTGACATCACAAAAGCTACCTCTACCCATTTCCAGACTTTCCTCCTTGCCTTGTGTGTCCATATACCTGTGACAGAAGCAAGACAGTGTTCTAATGCCAACAACAGAGCTACACTGAACATCTGAGAGAAGAGTTACCCCCACTGACAGTTCATAACTGCATTGGCTTTGCTGGGAGCCATGGGACCTACAGACACAGCAGTTATTTAAAAACAGCAACAAACCCAACCAAAACCTGCACTCACTGCCTGAGCAGTTGCAAGTTCAGAAGCCTGGTAAATGTCCAAAGGGGTGAGGGCAAGCAGCACATTTGGTGAGCAGGGCTTGTGGACGTGGGTGAGAAACTTGTCCAGAGCAGCTCACCCAGGCAGAGCAGGAGTGGTACATCAGGAATGCCAGCTCCAAGCAAGGAGAGGCTGCTCAGGGCTTGCAAGGCAGTCCTCATCACACTGAAGCATGTAAGAGTCTGACAGGAAGTAAATTGGACCTTCGGTCAACCATTTAGAAGTGTGAGAAGCTCCCTGGTACAGGTCATTTAATTTGGTAAGAAAAAAAAATAGATGTAGATTTTTTTTCCTGCCTTCCTGACTATTTTAACCTCTTGGACTCACTCTGCTGGTGATGAAGGAGCTGATGGCACAGAAAAGTCCTTTTAGTGGCTTCAGTCCACACAGAAGCAGGAATCGACCTCTCTTGCCTAAACTCTTGTTTTCCCTGAACCATTTAACAATGCTGGGTTTGAAATGTTGTCATTTGCTCACAGAATAAAGTGCAAAGGGGCAAATTCTTCCCTTTTGTGCCTGTTTTTCATCATAACTACAGCTTTGGTTTGTGTCACTCCTGCACTCAACAGTTGTGCCAGTCAAAGAGCAGGTATTCCCTTGTAAAGCTGATGCTGTTGACTGGTATGGGTTGGGTAGGGCAGGCAGGTAGGGGAGGGCAGAGCCCTCCTGTCCTCCTAAGATTAACTTCTGCCTTCATCCCACACATATCCCTGCTGGAAAGAGGGGAAGGAAAAAATCCCTCCTTTCTCAGTAAAAGGTAAGAGCAGTGAAAAACTGCTCAAAAGGAAAAAGGTCAAAGGAAGGAAAAGTAGAAATGCTTATGGATCCTACATGGACTTGGTTTTGCACCAATGAACACCTATTTAAATAGGGAGCAGCTCCCACCCTCAGAGCCCACTGTTCAGAGTAAATTTGCTTGCTCAACATTTTCCAGCAAGATTATGGATTCACTGAACTTTAGAAGTGATTAATCAGCACAGTGCTGGCCGTCAGTGAAGGCAGGAATGGTTCTGAGGGCATTTCCTAAGCTGCCAACCTCCCTCTGCCAATTGCATGCTCTGATGCTTCTCACAGCCCTCACAGATGCCCTAAAAGTGATAGCACGTTTAATAACACCTGCCTGTTCTTTGGGTGTGTAACAGATGAACTGCCTCCAATGGCTACAGGATTTCACCCAGAGGTGTAAAACAAACCCAGGTCAAAATCACGTATTTGAGGCAAGATATATTGATTGACAGCCTGGATGCTAAACAAGCTGAAAAAACACCTCTATGACACTAAACCCACAGCAGCAGGAAAACTCTGGGGCTCTGAGGATGGATTTTATGCATCCTGCTGTAACTTGTAGGCAGTATTGGCACAGGAGAGCTTCCTTCAATTGAATTACCATATTTCTCTGAAGGTATGAACTGCCTGGTCTGTACCCATTGCTGCAACCACATGGAATAGGTGTGATCTTGGAAAGATCTCTACAGCCATAGAAGTCCCTTGAGGTCTGGGCCAGAGGAACCTGCAGCTGGAGGTGGCCCAGGTGGCAATGCTGGCATGGAAACCAATAGCCAAATGAGTTCTATGGAAGAACTGGGGAACTTCATCTCTTATGCCGTTGCTTGAGTCTCAGCTATGTGAGAACTGTGCTTCCCTGAAACCATGGCAACTAGAGATTTACTTTAAAATAAGGAAATGCTGCATTTCTGGCAGAGGAGACAGCAGCTCCTGCAAGGTATCAGCGTGTTGTCTTCCTGCATCACTGGCCAAGTCTGGGCCAGATTCAGTCTCTGTCCAACTGCAGAGTGCAAACTTGCTATTAAGAAGGTTACAGAATTAAGCAGAACGGGAAACTTCTTTGCCATGAGGCTGAGGGAGCCCTGACCCAGGCTGTCCAGGGAGGGTGTGGAGTCTCTTTCTCTGGAGGTTTCCAAACCCACCTGGACATGTTGCTGTGCCCCCTGAGCGAGGAGAACCTGCTTTAGCAGGGTATTGGGCTGGCTGGATGGTCCAGAGGTCACTTCCAGCTCCTGTAATTCTGTGAAACATCTGCATATGTGAGCATGAATCTCAGAGAGGTGACAGCAGGGACTGTTGGAAGAAGGAAGCACTTTTCAACCCACCTTCATGTCACCTTTGCCATCACTAAGGACAGATAAGCCAGTAACAGCAGTTTCTCTCTTCCAGCCCCATTCTACAGGGCAGGTTTAGTCCCTGACACCATGGTGGGACCTGGGTGCCCTAGCTGGCACCCTGGGCAGGGGACTGTGATAGCAGGGAAGGAACACACATGATGTGGGCTGCATGGCTCCAGCCCAGCTGCTCAGCACTACAGCTGGCATGGAAAACCCCAGCCAGTCACACAGCATGCCTTGCTGAGATGGAGCTTCTGGCTGAAAAAAAGAAGGAGACCTGTGTTTCCTTGGAGAGTCAGCACTTCTCAGCAAGTCCCTTTCCACAGCCTGAAACCAGATCTTGTGATCTGATAGAGGAGCTTATCAGCAAATCACAAAAGAGCCCAGAGAGATTTGCTCAGTGGTGAAAGAAATCTGAAGGAGGAGAGGAACCGAGATCTGCTGGTGTAAGGAAACAGACAAACAGCCTTTTGGCTGGATCCTGAGCTTCCTACTTGGAAAGGTCAAAGAGAAAAAAAATAGTCAAGCAGGGACTGTAAAGCCTGACTGAATAGGAGCTCAGGCCCCACTTTATCCTCCCCACTTGACAGCTTTCACACATTGACTGAATCATAACATTAATAAACAATGCATGGTGTGTTCTCCCTTCCACTGACATGTTGACATGCAGTTTCTCATCCTTTTTTAATATAAAACCTGAGCCTAGCATCAGAACTCTTCCTGCAGTTAGAGCTGGCAGCTTGGAGTTTTCACTCATCACAGCTAAAGGCATTAATAAAAGCTGTTTTGCTCACTTGCATGAAGTTGAATCTGGGCTTACTGGCTTTTTTTGCCACAAGGGAAAAAAAAGAATGGAAACAGTATATTCTGCCGCTACTTTAGTCTTAAACAAGTAACTGAATGAACGGTGAGCCAAGGGGAGGAGAAAGTTCTTACTGAAATGTGCTCAGGCCTCTCAGCAGAACTTGAGAAATGAGGAGATGCCAGGAGGGATTTTTCATTGCAGCAGGCCATTGTTGTAGAGCCTGCAAATTGTACTTAAACACTGAATTGCTCCATTGTTAGAAGCACTTAAAACATAAAACCCTAGCAGAAACAGGTTTCCTTGTTCTGGCTGTGGGAGTTAGTGGAGCTTTTAGATCAATTGTTATGCAAATCTGCCTCTGGTCTCACCCTAGGTTAAAAGCTTTTCTCCAGTCAATTAAAACCCAAGTCTCTAAAGTGGTTCTTGCACTATGCTTAACTTTCCACAGATGTCAGGCTGTGGTTTTGCATTTTAAAATGTTTTGAGGAGTCCCATTGCTCTCTCACAAGAGATGGGGTGACCACAATACTAGAGGAGTCAGCTTGTCTGGAGCCAGCCACCCCAGCAAGGTCCACCAGAACATCCCACTCAAGACCAAGGGCTGATAGCCTGCACAGATGCCATCTGGCTAAGAGCAGAGCACTTGACAGGTTGATATGGATGGCCTAAGATGGGGCAGAGCTATGGATCAGATTCAGCCTTGGGAAATGATTCCTGATTTTGTGACAGGACAGTAGCTCAGAACAGTAGCTCAGATCAGCACCCAAAACCAGGGCTCAAGCACATCTGGCAGCTGTGATGAAGCAGGAGTGTTTCAGTCTCAAAAATTTCACTATCCTCCTATCCAGAGACTCAAAAGGCTTTTTCATGCTCTTGGACAAAGGTTGAGAGGTGCTGCTAGCCCTGTGCTCTGCCCAGCCCTCACATAGCGATGTTGCTTCTCCTCCCCTGGCTGTGCCACCTCCCACTGCATCATGGAGAAGGGGTCACTGCCTTCTACAATAGCAAATTTAGAGAGTGCATGGTAGCACCAAATACCCAGGAGTGCCTGCAGCATAGCTGTGTCCTGCCCTCAGGCAGCAGGCAGAGCCATAGGCACTGAGCTGTACAACCCTGCACTCCCCCAGGGCTTGGCTCCCTGCCCGAGTCACAAAACACACCTGAGACACCAAAGCACGCACCACACAGACTTCCTTTTTCTGAGGTACTTGATCTACCCTTCCAAAATCAAGCATCAAATGGCTAATAATTCAAAACCACAGAAATCTGCACTTTTTTTAGCACAGCAGTTCCCATGAGCTTCTATTCCCAATGCCCTCATCTCAGAACACGAGCCATTCCCTGCTCCTCTACCTCTTCAGAGCAAAGCCTGCATTTCTGGAAGACCGGTGATGTAAAACTGTTCCTGGGTTTGTGAAGTCAGATAAACAGCATGCCATGGATTTAAACACCCCATTTTGAAGGTTTCCCCTTCAATTGGCTTTATCAGCCCATACACAAGTCACTTGGCAAAATGCAGATGATGTTAGTCAGAATGCATGATGTACGAAATGAGCAGCACAAACAGTCCTGTGTTTCAGTTCCCTATGGGAAATGGGTTTGCCAGGGCAGCCCAGGTTGCAAACAGAGCTCACCTCATGTTCAGCAAAAGCTGACAACCTAGCAAAACCTAACGGCAACGTCCAGCCAAAGGCCACAGGCTGAGGAGCACCCGAGGTACCCAGCCTCAGCACCCATGGGCATCAGCCTACGCAGAGGGTTACTTTCCAAGACAGTCTTTATCTCAGCTATGATGCCAGAATGTCAGAGCTCTTATGTCTGTTTTATTGGTTAAATAGATGGTTTATTGCTGCTGATAGAACTATGCCTGCATATAGAGCAGCAAGGGAACACATTAGCCATGAAGTGCTGAGTTTGCACTGACCACTGTGTGAGAGCATCCAGACACCAGCCAAGCCTCTGTGAGAGGGGTAAGTACATGTGGGGGGCTGGCATTTTCTAGGTCATGATCCATAGCTGATGTGTAAAAGCAATTCAGATTACTTCTCCTTGTTGGTGAAAACGTTGCTAATAGTAAGCAGGGAGTCAGAGGAAGAGCAAAGTAAAGCACTCCCTTCTCTTCTGTCACTCTTGGGATGTTTCCTCACCTCCCTTCCAGGTTTGTGACTATTTCTGCACTCATTGATGACACCCCTTCTGGTACACTCCTACAGAGTCTCACAATGCCTGGCCATCCCAGCAGGGTCATACATAGGACTCAGCAGCATCTCCAGGCCCCTGGGAGATGTGAGATCACTTCTTCAAACCCAAAATTCTAGCCCTTAAACCTCACATTCAAAGTCCTCAGCTCTAAAAGCAGAGCAAGCCCATAGAGGACTGATAGTTTGTGCCAGCCTGCACTCACTTTTGCCCCCTCTCAGGGCATCCCTGCTCCCAGAGGTGCAGATTTCCCCACATCTAAAAGAGATGACATGGCACTCCCTGCCTCTGTGATGTTCTTAGAGACCTGCTCAGGAAGGCAGGGGTTAGGTTCCCCAGTAACAGCAGAGAAGCAGAGTCTTGGCTACCTCTTCCAAGTGCAAAACTTTCAGGTTCTTTCCACAGGGCTGAAAGCAAAATTCACATCATTCCTCCTTCAGATGAGACAGCAATGCTATTTCATTCTGTCTCAAGGGAAACCTGCTTTTGAGATAAAGGTAGACTGCAGAGATTTTACTTTACTTTATGAAAATAGATATGTAAAAGAAAAAACCTGAGGGACATTGCAAATCATTTTCCAGGCTAGTGCATAACTGTCTGCATGGAAAGTGGATCTACAGATGAGTGACTCAGGCTTATGTGCAGCCACGCTTTTGGCAGGATTTTTTTTTTTCTCTTAATTATTATTATTTCTCTCTGGATAATTGAAGCAAAACATTTGGGCTGAAGCTCCTGTGCTGAACACTCTGTCCTAGTTCTTCCCACAAAAGACCAGTCTTAAAAGTAGTCACTCTACATTAAAAACTTCTTCAAAAGAAGGCCAGTGTCTCACCAGGTGAACGTTGCAGAGTTCACGTGCTGAGGGAAGTGTGGAGGGCAGCGGACCACGATGGCTGCCTGTGCTGCTGGCTTGAGCAGAGGAAGGATGTGATGACAGGGACGATGGTCTGCTTATGCTCTTCCAAGGCTGGGCACCCTGTTCTTAGCCCTGTCACCCCATGGGCTGGTGGAAGGCTTGGGTAGTGGCACTACAGCTCTCAGCTGTGCTCTCAGTTGTGCTGGGTGAGCTGCAGTTCATGACTTCAGCATCATCTGCCACAGAGCACCCACGTGCCAGGTCAGAGTTCTACCCTGAGCACAGAGCATGTGGAAGGCCTCAGCCACTTTGGGAAGCTGTGTGCAAAGTGCTGTCTGAACAGCTGCTCTCTCTGTTCCTCACTCTCTGCAGTCTCCTCTGGGGCTCCCAGATCCCAGCTTGGCAGGACACCTGTGTCCTCCCAGCAGCAGGGGACTCTTGCAAATCCAGCTGTCATCCACAGACATCTGGACTTCACCTGAAGTGAGCTCAACATCCCTCCCTGGTGCATTCAGCCAAGGCAACAAGAGGCAAATAAATTACAAAGTCGTCCAACGCCAAACTTCAGCAGCTACAAAGAGACTGTGGGAACTGACACACTGCATATCACAGCTGCACAGGCAGCTCCTTGCTCATTCCTGCAGAGTTTCAGCAGCCTGTGCATGGGCTTACACCACAGCAGCCCCCAGCACACAGCATCCTCTCTGCCACCTGCACAACCCTGGTAGGAGAAGAAAAAAGGGAAATGACTAGGAGAGAACAACATGCAATAGTTGTATTTTTGCTTGGCATTAAGGTTTGTTTGTCAAGTAAAATTGCCCTCTCATGGGGCTTAGAGCTCTGAAATACTAAGATATTTAACTGCCTACCTTTCATCCTTTCAAGGTTTACTCCAGCCTGTTCTGGAGATTGTTCCATCCCCTCTGGAGCAGCGTTGCTTTAATGACATCTTTACAGCCCTAATGCATGTCCTTGGTAAAGATTATAGCCCTGCTGTGCGAAATTTGTTGTAGGACAATGATGAAATAGCTACTGGGGAGCTGGGAGTTGGTGCAATTCACAGTGCACCACGTGAGCTGTGTTTGTGTTCTCACATTCTGGGGAAACAGAAACATGAACCATTAGGAATGATTGTAATTAGCATATGACTAATTCATTGGGCTATTTTGGTTTCCATTTCATTTAGAAAGTGTCTCAGGACTACACATCATCTGAGTGAAGTGGGTTACAGACTGGCAGGTACATCCCTCCATTTTCTGGTCTAGTCTCAGTGGCAGTTCTGCTAACAGAGCATGCACAGACCATGAGTAAGCCCAACTCTTTCCTTATGAGGTTCTGCTCCAGACTGACCTCCTCTCTGCGGCAAGTCCTCATATTCCCAGAAAACAGCAATCTCTGCCCAAATAGCTCAAGGTTTGGGTCCATTCATGGAGTAACAGAGAGCTGCAGAGGAAGAGTTAAATCCCAGCTTTAGATTTCCACAAAGCAAGTTGTCTCATTCACAGACAAGGTGTGCAGCCAGCTCTGCTACAGTACTGAGGTTTGCATCTGGATCCTTCACAGGGCAAAGAAATTAAATGGTCAGGTCATTTCAGAGCCCTTCAGGAGCTACCCACTCATCTCCTTACTGTCACAGAGGTTTTGCAATAAACCAAACAGCATTAATGACCATCAGGCTACTTAACCATGAAAAATTGCTTAAATGCTACCTCAATGTGTTAATGAATGATCCATTAATTAATTCCAATTATTGAACATTGGCCTTGCTTTCTTGTTAGGCTAGAATGACTTCATGCCAAGTCCAAGCAAGAGAGTGGTGTTTCGGCCATCTCTGAAGTCACGATGGGTACAAGGATCCCGGATACCTGTGGGCTAGCAGGTATCTGTTGCAGTATGTTTGCTGCAACAACACTGAGCAAAGGAGAAGGCATGAGGCTGCTCCAAGCTGAAAAGATCTTTGTGGTCAGACAAGAGCTCCCTTTATCAATCCAAATCATCATTGCATCTCACTCAGGAGGAGATCTGCAACCTTGAAGCTCCTTTGAAATGACCCCTAGCACTGCAAGAAGCAGAGCAGTCTTGCAGCTACCAGCTGGCTGTGCTGCTCCTGCAGGGTCTGGTGTCTTGGGCACAGATAGAGAACAAGTTTCTGATGCAGAACCACTGTGCTTTTTGAATTTTTCATGGTAGTCAGTAAAGTCTGGAAAGCTTTTACATCTTTCCTTTCTGCAAAAGTACTAGATTACTGATTCTATGCTAAAACAAGAAAATAATCTATTTGTATTGTTTCTGAAGAGCTTACCAATGTGGTAAATCACTTGATACAAGAATGAATTCAGTGCAATGACAACCACTTAAAATGGCCAGTAAGCCAGTGATACCCACCAAGCCACAGTTAGAAATTACAGGTGTTTTGAACAGAGCAGGAATCCAATTGTAGATGAGAGCTAACTTGTTACACACAGGGAAGAGTTGAGATGGATGCTTTGTGTTCCCTGTTAAAGGCAATATCCAATGCCTGGAAGCTGAAGCCGAGTGCATTCAGCCTTAAAATAAGCAGCAATTTCCCAGCTTGGTGGCTGAAGGAACAGGGAAGTTTTTAAAACGAGATCTTTCTGGATGGCAATATTTCATCTGCACCCAGGGAGAGTCCTTTACAAGCACAGGATCACATAAGAAATCAAGTGTCACTAGAAACTCCCAAGCAAGTCAAAAAGAGAGTTAAAATGGGGAAGGAACTGAGATCTCCTGAGCTCAGGCTTTCCCATTTCACACCTTTTCTGCAAGTCATTGGGACACTGAAGTTGCAGAGCCTCCCATAGGAGCTTGACCCCACCACATTAGCAGAGGAAAGCTTGAGTCTCTGGAAATCACTACAACTTCAAAATGAGTGGGTCATAAACTTCATTTATGGCCAGGAGAAACTACAACACTGATTTTAATGGAAGCAGAATTAGATCAATTCCAGCTACTAGGGTAAATTTTCCCCAATAATTGTCATTATAATGCAAATCTCTGTGCCATCGGCCCTCTGCTAACCATTTCCATAGAGGAGTTTATTAAAATGGCAAACATCCTGCAGTGAAGGGAACATTCTTTCCTCCCAGTATAGAGCAGTAAATGAGGAGGTAAGAGTTGAAAGGACTCACCTCTGGTCTCTCTGAGCTTTGTGGCAAAACAGCATCCCCTCAGCTTCATCCTCTACCTCAGAAAAGAGACAGCCCTTCACACTATACTCAGGGCCAGAAGGGGGAAATACAGGGCATACTACTAAAAAGGAAAGAAGAGCACCTATCTAATAACAACTTCCATCCCTTCTTTAAATGACTGGGGCATCAGGTGTGACACTGAACCAATATAGATGGGAGGGGAAATAAAAAACCCCACATGGGCATAAGGTGGTGAGAAACAGCCAATTATGCATTTAGGAAGCTGTGTTAATTAGAAGCTTTTCAAGAGAAGAGTCAAAGGACTTTGCAAACACAGGTGGAAATGGATTTTTAACAAGCAACCACAAGTCTCAGTGTTGGAGAGGCATCAACAGTGCAATGTCTTTTGCTGGTACCTCCAGTAGCTCTATGGGGTGGCTGCACCAGCACCTACCTGCCAGAGATTAGTGCAATAGATTTCTGGGGAACACTATCAAATCAAAATGAATAATCACATAGCCAAGACTGGTAAAGGATTATTCCCTGCAGAATTGTCATAGCTCATTGTGAGAGCCTAAAAGCACATGGGTTAGCTGATGGCTCAGAAGCAGCTCATCATAAACATCTCAGGGAGGAGGAATTGGTTTTTCCTTCTTCCTAACGAGGATGTGCACTACAGCAGCTTTATGCACTAGTCAACAGAGAAACTGGGCTGTTTAAGAGGATTTGATAATATCTCACACCTGAAACAGTTTTGGGGTATTTTTTTTCCCCATGCAAGAGGAAGTATAGAGCAGAGAGTGGAACAAGTCATAGTTAATTTGCTGTTTCTATACCCATGTTTATGGTCACCTCCTTCCCTGGTTAAGCCAGGGAAGCTCAGAACATAAATGTACATTTGTTTACGAGCATTGAAATAGATTCCTCTAAGTATTATGTGCTACTTCTTAAAAAGAGCACATGAAAGCCATTTAAGAAATAAAACCAAAACAAAGTCTTGGAGTATGACCAGAGCTGTGTTAGTTTATCCCTAAATGAGCACTAACTTTAGGGTAATTCTTGCTGTTTATTGCACTAACCGAGAAAACGAGGTCATGTAAAATGAAAAAGCCCATATTATCTATGCAGGCAAAAGTGCCTTTTCAGCAGAGACTTGTTCACTCTGTGCTTGTCTTAGACCATTATTTTCACTTCTCTGAGATGTACTTTGTGAGGAATACTACAGGGAACAGACATCAGCTTTGGTGAACTGTACTGCACTGGGCTGTGAGTTGGAAAAAAGGACTGCAGCCACTGAGCTGTGACAGATGTAACATCCCCTCACACACACTCCTCATTCCAAACTGGTGTGCAACATGAAGAAAAGTGCTACTAAGAAGCACCAGAGGGGGAAAAGCTGCTCAGCAACCACAGGCACAGGAGCTGGAGTCCCAGAGCCCAGCTACTGACAGCCTGCCACTACCCCAGCCCATCCTTGCCAGCAACTGGTTTGTGTAATGACACACTAGCAAGAAGTGGACATGATTTTTTACCCAATAAACTTCAGAGACCTGAGCAGGGCCTTCCAGGCTCCCCTGGAGCACAAGTGCAATTGCTCTGAGAAATAAACCTTGCAAAGGCCAAACCCTGGTGTGATGCTCAGGACACTAGAGTTGTGAATGACTGATACACAGAGGCTCAGACCATCAGCACCCACAAGAGTGAACTGGAGACTGTCTTGAAGTTTAATCACTTCATGAAAATGTAACTTTCAATATTTCATTAGGATCTTTCCCATCTGTTAAACATCATCCGAGAGTGTTTGGTGACACTTTCAATGATGCTGTGAAGCGATGCCTTTGCTTTAGATGTCATTGGACAGCTGTTTTATTATGAGCTAATGAACCATGATGATTAAAAAGAATCCAGTTTTAGCAAACCATGTATTAACAATTACTCTTGACTGAAATCACAAGTAAGGAAGTGCTAGAGAACTTTCATGACAGTGACTGGAAGCAGAAGATGAAAAAACAAAACCAGTGAGGTGCAACAGGACAAGAGATGCCTCCAGGCCAGGATCCCTGCACCAGGCATGTACTCCCCAGGCTGCCCTGCAGCAGCAAAACTACATCACAACCATCTCCTATGGCCCAAAGCTTCTTTTTGGTCCAAATCAGACATCATAGTCTGCTCACTTCATCTTCCTAGTCCCTCTTCATATTCACATCTCCCCTCTTCCTCAGCCATGGCATGCTGCAAGGGGCTGGGAATGGAGGGAGGTACAGTGATGGCAGCAAGCCCAGATGTAGAGATGCTTGACCTCTTTGTGGTTGGAAAACATATTTGAGACTCCTTTTCCCCTCTGCCCTGGATGACTCTGGACAAGGCTGGTTGCCCTAGATGCATTGCACAGAATGGGATGTTTTCTGATGTCACGCCACATCCTTCCTGGCTGCAAGGAGACAGCCCCATGGCCACACTTTCCACTTTAGAAGATATTTATTTATGTCTTTCAGATTAATTCAGTGCCAAAGATCAAAGGCCACAGAAAGCAGCTGCTGAAGTTCCTGTAGAAGTTTCTCAGTTTGTATGGAGTGTTGTTTTAAGGAGTAGAATCTTTGTCCTGAGAGAATTTCAGTGAAAAAGCTCTGAAGAGTTAAGTGAAGACACGTACATATGCCATGTGTGAAAATCATGTATGTCCTGCTATTAAAATAAACCTGTTCCGAATCACTGTTGCTTCCCAACAGCAGCATCATGATCTTTCTCCATTTCAGCCTTCCATTTGGCCTTCTTTTCCATATTCACCTTCAGCAGGGTATGGTCCCTTTTAGCAGCCTTGAAAAGAAATGCTGAGAACCATTGCATGCACACATTTCATAGAATCATAGAATGGCAGGGTTGGAAAGGACCTTTAGAGATCATCCAGTCTAACCTCCCTGCAGAAGCAGGTTCACCTGTATCAGGTGGCATAGGAACATGTCCAGGCAGGTCTTGAAGACCTCCAAGGAAGGAGCCTCCACAGCCCCTCTGGGCAGCCTGTGCCAGGGCTCCTTCACCCTCACAGTGAGTTTTTTCTTATATTTAAGTGAAACTTTTTGTGTTCCAGCTTCATCCCATTACCTCTTGTCCTGTTGCTAGATACCATAGAAAAAAGAGATGCCTCAACCTCCTGACACCCACCCTTTAGATATTTGTAAATGTTAATAAGATCCCCCCTCAGTCTCCTCTTCTCCAGACTAAACAGCCCCAGTTCCCACAGCCTTTGCTTGTATGAAAGATGTTCCAGTCCCCTGATTATCTTGGTGGCCCTACACTGGCCTCTCTCCAGAAGTTCTCTGTCCCTCTTGAGGTGAGGAGCCTACCACTTTCCCATCACTAAATTTCCCTATGTTTGCACCACTTGCTTTGACATCCTACCATCCTTATTGATATTTTGCAGTGACAGAAGTTAATGTGATTCCCCCATTTTACCAAAATCTCTGCATTTGAAGGAAAATTACACTATTAATTGTTTACAGGTCTACAGGGACATGCAAGTCAGGCTGGAGATCCTGCTTCCCCACCTTGGGATGGGAAGAAGCGTCACAGCTCCTCATGGCCATGGTGGCATGCAGGTTTAGGGGGCAGGACTGCTGGAGCCTCAAGGTCACAGAGGCAGAGTTAAGACCAGGCACCACAGACATTGCCTGAGCTACTCCACAACCTTTGGCCTGGCCTCTTGCTGAGACAGCATGATACAGAGCACTGCACTGCATGAATTAATGGCAAAGTGGGTCAGAAGGAATATATTAACCATCAAGTTTTGCTCCCACATGCCAATTTCACCTCCACGGTATGAGGTGTTACAGATCCTGTGCCAATGTTGCTTATGCAGACTTCCCAAACCTATCTGCCACCCAGGCACTTATTTACAAAAAGACCATATATAGAGCACACATTAAGTGGATCAGTTCACCTAGAAACAATACTCACTTCTTTGCCTGTGATTACCATGGCCAAACAGCCCAGCAAGGTCAGTGCAATCATGATGTAGCAAACCTTTATCCTGACGCTGTTCCTTGCCGCGTCGAGGACCTCAGACCTGCAGAGGACAGAGCAGAGTTTCCATCCTGCAGCAGCATGTGTGAAATGAGATCATGGGGAGCTGGATAATGAATCCTCAAGTCTTCCAGCAACTGCTTATTAACGTAATGTGTTTCAGCCTTCTCCTTCTGCAAGTGCTTAGAGAAGGACTCAAAAAATTAGGTTATGGAGGAAAGATTTAGCCACCTTCCCACACAGGTGGGATATTCCTGCTCCCAAGTCATCAGTCACAACAGGAATAGCAAATCCTGCTCTTCTGCCTTCTTTTATTGCATGTGAGACTTAAAAGTGACTTTAAAAATGACAGGGACAGGGAAATCTTTCATGATACTGGAATTCCAAGGGGACTTTGAGTTCTGTAAGGCAGTTCATCGTGTGATGCACATCACCAGGAGACTCTAAGGCTGTGCCACCAGAGCCAGGCAATGCCATCCTCCATGGAATAAAAGCATGTGCATGACATTTTGGCTAAGAGCAACAGAGAGTTTTCACATAGTGAAGAGGCACAGCAAGTAGTGAGTGGGTCTGTGGCCATGTCCCCATCCCAGCCGCAGGCAGTGCATTGCAGCCCTGTTCCATTGCATTATAGCCCTCTGCCAGGCAGCTGGCACCAACACCAGAAGAATCTGACCCAGTTGGGTGGGAGTAGAGGACTGCATCATCCAT
The DNA here is from genome assembly GCA_013401255.1 of Urocolius indicus. Lineage (NCBI taxonomy): Eukaryota > Metazoa > Chordata > Aves > Coliiformes > Coliidae > Urocolius > Urocolius indicus. Next base: position 420,643 of record WBNH01007660.1, on the reverse strand, counting down.
GCAGGTTTATATTCCCAAGCAGCTGAACAGCCACTGCCATCGCAGTGAAATCTCCACCACCTCCCATGTTTGACTCATGGCATTTATCCAACAACGCCCAGACATGAGCTCATTGCAGATGTCTGTCACCAAAGCTGTTGTATAGCCCCAACTTATTTTTAAAATTTATACAGCATTTTTGCATTTATGCAGATCATCCTCAATGCAATCTCTAAACACATGAAGGAAAAGATGGCTATCAGAGGGAGTCAGCATGGATTCACCAAGGGGAAATCCCCCCTGACCAACCTGATAGTCTTCTATGATGGCATGACTGGCTGGATAGATGAGGGGAGAGCAGTGGATGTCCTCTACTTTGACTTCAGCAAGGCCTTTAACACTGTCTCCCATAACATTCTCATCAGAAAGATCAGGCAGTGTGGGTTGTATGAGTGGATGGTGAGGTGGACCAAGAACTGGCTGAATGACAGAGCCCAGAGGGTGGTAATCAACGAACCTGAGTCAAGTTGGAAGCCAATGGCCAGAGGAGTTCCACAGGGGTCAGTTTTGAGGCCAGTATTGTTGAACATCTTCATCAATTTCCTAGATGAAGTGACTGAGTGTACCCTCAGTATGTTCACATCCAAAAGCATCAGACAAACAGGTCTACTTACGATATATGCTTGGGAATGTCCTCCTCCTTTTTAAAGCGTCCTGCCCATACTAACACCTTTTTATCAAAATCTGTAGGCCTCCTGTCAATTTTGAAAGTTTTGTAACCTGTTAAGAGATTTATAAAAGAAAACCAATGAGCTAAGCTTAAAGAAGTGAAAGGGAAAAAAACATTACAGTGGGAAGAGGACTGAAGGTTTGGAATGGTGCTTTTCTATTCTGTGAGAGCCAAATGTGCTTTCTAATGTCAAAAAGACTCAGCAGCTGGTGTGAGATGCTTTGTTACACTTGCAGTTTATTTCATTTTGGATTCTTTTTCCTTTAGTTCAGGTAGATTTAAAAATTAAAATTTTTTTTTCTGACCTTCCTGATTTGGGGAGGGGAAGCGATTTTGAGTTTCAAGTCACCCAAGGCCACAGCATGCTCTCAGCCTGCTAGCATCTTGCTTTTAAACGGCCCCACTAGTGAGTTAAGCAAACTGCCAGCAACACTAATAACTCCTCAACAGCATCTCCTTCTGAAAGTGCTGATAGATAGACGAGGCCTATTAAAATGCAGCCTGGTGGGAAGCTGGCAGTTTGTCTCATGCAAACTGAGTAGCATCTTACTGTACTCTAATGATGATACATTATATCTCACCAGCCTACCGCAGTGATGCCATTAGCATGCTGTCACCCTAAGCACAGTGAGAAAGGGATTATGTCTCCTCTTGATGGAAACAAGCCCAATGACAGGCTATGATGAGGGCAGTGGCAGGGGGCCCCTGCCCCTCAGCCTCCTCTTCTCTAGGCTGAACATCCCCAGCTTCCTCAGCTGCTCCTCATCAGACTTGTGCTCCACCGGTTTCATTGTCTTTCTCTGGACGTGTTCCAGAACCTTGGTGTCTTTCGCATAGTGAGGGGCCCAAAACTGAACACAATGTTTGAGGTACAGCCACACCAGTGCTGACTACAGAGGAACAAGCACTGCTCTGGTCCTGCTGGCCACACTATTTGTGATACAAGCCAGGATGCCACTGGCCTTCTCGGCCACCTTGGCACATTGTTGGCTCGTGTTCAATCAACTGTCAGTCATCACTATGCACCGATCCTCCTCCCAAAACCTGGCAGCTGAGGTGGAGGAGGAGCATATGTTCATTTTTTTTTACATTAATGGATTTTCTGACATGTGTTGGCTGCCACAGAAAGAGGACTGTTTAACCCCTTTATCCCTGGGCATTGTGCAAGCCAGAGCTCTCAATTTGCAACTTGTCTGGGCAGAGAGTACAAGGGTCATTTTTTCATCCCTTCCTGCAAACGCCCTTTCCCTTCATGCTGCAGCATGAAACAGTCACCGAAACCTTTCCACTCACCTCGATCAGGTGTCTGCAAAGCCGTGTCCTGGGCACTCTTTCCTTTGTCACCGACAGCCCTGGCAGGGTGTAGGCTTGGCTGAGCCACAAGCCACCAGCGCTGGGGACTGCGGCTCAGCAGCCGCCACAGCATCCCACCACTGGCCTGGCAGCACACAGGCGACTGGCAGGAGCCTAGAAGGCTTCTTCTAGGAGGTATCAGTGCAACACTATCCCTTCCTGTCAGAAGGGAGTAGCATGCATTTCCAGCCTGGCTGCCAACAGATTTTGCTGGAGTCACAGTGATTAGTCAAACTTATCACCACTGTTTACTAAAAGGACACACCTTCTGAGCTGGGCGGGCAGAGATCACCCCTGAGCCAGCTCATGCCTAGTCTGGGCTCTGCCTCAGGTGCTCAAGCCCATGGAACTTTTGAGGAGAGGAATATTCTCAGATCTTACTCTGGTAGGACTAAAATAGGACAGTGTGCTGTGTTTCCCGAAAGACAGGCTTAGTGACTGCTAATTATAACAGCCAGTTAAGCTGTTAGAGTTCTGAATCGTTCTCAGCTAAAAAAAATCATCTTGCACATCAGTTTTTGAACAGGAGTAGTATTTCTCCTATCTCAGAATAAATGTGGTTTGGCACAAGGAAACTAAAGCCAATGCTCATGGCTGCAAATGTAGACGCAAGTCCATCCCACATCCAGGCTGCAAACTTTCCCAGCAAAGAGATGTATTTCAGATCTATTTCAATCAGTAAACTAAGAAATTATGTCCAAAACCTTAGGTGATGTAGTATTTGTCAGTCAGTAAAACCAGCATTGAAATGTAGCAGAACCTATAAAGTATTTGCCCTCTCTGAATTCAATCTCCACAAAGTCTGGATAGTGCTGGATGTTTTTTATAACATCAGCTGTTTCAGCCAGAGAATGAACCAAAACCAATGCTATTTTATCATTTGGACATTTCTCCTGCATTTTTCACAAAATTCTCCCTGATAAGTGAGGAAATGGAAATGCAAAAATGTAAACTACTTGTCTCATTTGGAGCAGCAGAGTATTTACTCTCCTTAGACATACAAGGTTCTAAAACTGATTTACAGCTAGGGAAAAAGATTCCATTTGAAAGGGAAGAAGCTGTTGCCAAAGGGAAGATTTTCAGAACTATCTAGTAATATTATCAAATGTAATATTGCAGATAATCAATGTGTCTCTAAGAGCCAGGAGAGGAAGTGCAAAGGACTAAAGCTCAGGATGCTGGCAAGGATATTCTTTAAGGGTTGAGAGGATGAAAGATGCAAGACACATTCAACTCCAGCAACCCAGCTCCTGGCTCCAAGGAAGAACTCTGCTATCTATAGAGACTTCTTATGGTTTTTTGAGAACACAAAATTATTGATACCGAGGAAAGAACTCACAGCAATGACAAACACAGTTTTTCCTCTTTCATGAAAGCTCCGCAACACAGACAGACATAACACAATGTGTTCAGCTTAATTTGCTTGTAATTTAGTAAAGCAAATTAGATCCATTTCCAGATTAGGAAACCATACAGAAAATAAATGATGGTTTTGAGCTTCCAGCTGCAAATGAGACCTGCAAACAAGCAGAAAACTGTGTATGTGATTATGCTGGAAGAAGCAGATGAGAAACCTGGTAAAGTCACTGAGGATATTTGTATCCTGCTCAGAATTGCCCTGGGGAGAGATGGGTGTGAGAAGGAGGAAAGGTGCATTTCTAGCATGAGCTTTTCAGGGCTCAGCACCCATAAGCATCACTACAGGCCCCAGCACCCCCAAGTATATCTATAGGCCCCCTTCTCACCTTGCAGAAGGGCTACTGAAGGGAGAAGAGGCACTGTAGCCATGGTCATCCTTCAGTCCCTGAGCCAGGAAGGCAGGAGGGTCTGAGGGCAGTTGACAGGCCATGCTGCCACAATGCTCACCTCACACCTGCAGCTGCCTGAAGCCAGGGGTCTCTAGCCCTGCCAAGCACTAGAGCATTGTCATTTTCACAGGCACTATCCGAAAGGCTTGTTGCAGAAGTGACAGTCTTTATGTCGTGTCTGATTATGGATTTGAAGACGGGGGGGAAAAAAAGGGATCCTTTTTTTTACCTCTTTGTTTCTTGATTGTGAAGAAAATCACAGGGTTTACAGGTCTCCAGTGCTTATCCACCATGGGGCTGCCAATTGTTTCTTCTAGGTGACACACCAGCTACAGCTGTATTAATCACACCTGCTGTGAGAAATAAGAAAACCCGCAAAATACTTCAAGATATATTATGCCAGCATTTAAAAGTGCAAACACACAGAAGTACTCAGGAAACCACAAAGGTGAATACTCCCTCCTGAATTTTACTCGTTTCTCCAGCACTGTGAATATGTGATGCCAGGATGAGTTTTACTGCAGTGCATGGAAGAGAATAAAAAGCTGTAGACAACACTGCTTTAGGAAATCAAGCTTTTCTTCATGCACTGTGGGTCTCTGTCTGACCCAGAGCATCTTGAATCCCTTCCTGAACAGCAGAGAGATGCAGAATGCCCTTAGACCAAGATAACCTTGTATGCAGACTTAGATGTCTTTTAGAGATGTTTTGTGTCTAGCCTGGTACATGCACATCCCACCCTACCCAGGTTACAAAACATCTTCATGAGGCTCATCCATTCACCCTTTCACCAAGTCATCAGTACCTGTCAGTGAGCTCACAGGCAGGGAGTTCTAGTATAGTAACAACTTGTTCAGAGATGCAGAATTAGCAAAACCAGGCTTAAAACACCATCTTATCCTCTTACATCCTTCTAGAAGGAGCAGAATGGGACCCCAGCTCCCCAGCAAGCCCCAGACAGTACAGACAGCAACTCACACACTGACTAGCTGTACAGACATCTCCCAGGCTTTCTCTGACCCTCACTGTAAAGGGAGAGCAGAGATCTGAAGGGTTTTGAGTTACAAAGCAGCAGGTTGGCTCAGTGTGGTCTGCAGCTGTGGCAATGGTGCAGACTTTTGACATTTCTGTTTTCTGTGCAAGAGTGATCCGGAGTTCTAACGCTTGATGTTTACTGGTGCCAACACTGAAGATGGAAAGCTAAACACAAAACCTGACAGGACCCCACCCTGGTTCTGCACATCTTCACACCCCTTCTGCCACCTCAGACTCTGAACTCTGTTCTCACAGCTGCCTCCGCAGCAGTGACTAGCATCCAGTCATCCTCCCCTCCCTCAATTTACACAAACCTCTTAGTGGACCTGGAAGTGAAAGGCAATGTAAAACCCATTGCTCTTTGTAAAAATCCATTGCTCTTTGATTGTGGCCGACTTTATGCCATCATTCCCAGTACCTTAACTCTGGTTATTGTCAGCCTATCACAGCAATGAGAGACTTGAAGTCAGGTTCTCTTCACCTTCTCTGTTTTCTGGCTTCAACAGTCACAGCAATGAAAGAGTTTATTCCTCCAGAAGCTCCAGGTTCCCCCTCATCACTTTAGATCTCTTGGTTGATTTTCACAAGATTGCACAACTAACTTCTTTAGTCATATACACAAGAGTATTAATAGGAGTGTTCAACTGGAAAACAGTATTACTCTGTAAGGCTGTTTTCATGTGAAAGTGTCCTCAAAACCAAATGGCTTACCATCAGGTTGTAGTTTGCATGCCATGCAAACTTTTTTGCATGAAGGCTGTGATGAAGAGCAGAAGATAATCTTATCTTAAAATTCTTTGCCTTCCCCTCCATCTAATTAAATATGCAGCAGAGCTCTGTCTTTCTTCCTAGAGGAGATAAACAAGAAATCCTGGATGGGCTCAATGCTCATGAAATTCTAAGTAAATCAGGAAATATTCCTCCATGAAACTGTGTATTCACCAGTAGCACAATTTAGCACAGCAAGAGCAATAAATTGCTTTGAAATGTCTCACTTACCTGCAGATTCCCAGCCCAAGAGCCCATCCCTCCTCTCCAGGGTACCCAGGGAGTTGCACTCCCAGGGCTTCAATTCTCTGTAGGAGGTGAGTCACATCATCCCCATATTAGGAAATCGTCTACCCTTAGGAAAGTCAAATGCAAATCCCAAGAAGCTAAAAGCTCCTTAACTGTTTCTCACCACGACCAACTCAAATCAAGGGAACATTCACAGCATCTTACATCAAAACTGTGCTCTAAGGGTTTGCAAAGAGCTCTGAAAACAAGCACCAGCATGAGGCTTTAATCACTTCAGGACACTCAGATTCATTTTTTCATCATCTGGAGTATTATCAATAAAACAAAGCATCTTCTAAAATACAGTAGTGACAATGAAGGAGTCCCTCTCCTCTTTGGTATTTGCTTATAAAAGAAATAAAATCATGATTTCTCTCTCCAATTACTGAAAGGTCTTGCGTTTTCAACCAATATTATCTCTACCACCTCAAATGTAGTGCTATTGTGACCATTTGAAAAGTCTTGCCTAGCAACCATAAATAAGCCACACTACTGAAAAACACAAACAAAATCCCAACCAAACAAAAATAATCAAATCCACAAACTCCACTGACTCTGGTAAATCTTGCCTAATTTAGCATCAGATTCTTATTAAGGAAAGGTAATTGATGTAACACACAGGCATTTTCTACAACATGAGCAGTCATTTGCCTCAGGTGAAAAAGATCTGAGCTATTCTTTGCCACTAACACAAGGATGAGCAGAATTTGGCCCTGAGTGTGTGAGTCTGAGCAGAAGTGCCCAACATTGCAAGGATAAGGATCTCCAAACGATCCTTAACTGGGAACATTCATCTTCTCTGCCATTAAGCACATTTATTCTTAAAGGAGTTAAACCCCAATTAACAGTCTGGATGTTTTACTGCTTAAAGTGCCAATTCACTTCTGGAACAGCACAAGAACCCACTCCTACCTCTCTTGGTGGCAATGGAAATGCCTACAAACAATGAAAGCTACTGTAGCCTAAGAGGACCCATGTGTCACACTTGCTTCATTCCCTTCTATTGGCTGCAGGTTTTTAACTGAAATACAATAGGGTATTTGTTGGACCCAGAATTGTCTTGATAAGAGCCAAATTCAGTGGAGCTTGTGATCTGCACCTAAAGCAGCCAACCTCTGCAAACAAACACTAAAGAGGAACGGGGGATGGGTCTGACGTGCCCTGGGTACAAAGTGTAGGGTTTACAACAGCTGCTGTCAGAGGGACAAAGCTCAGGGGAGCAAAAAGAAAGTTAGTCATTGCTCTGACAAAGCCACAGTATGACCTTTCCCAAGGTTTGGGATGATCATAGACAATGAAATGGCACATCACTTCCAGCACAGGGTGACCTGGCAAATGCAGCAGTTGCCTACTGAGGGGCTGAAACTTGATGTAGCTGCGTTAGTCCAGCTTCACCATGGATGAACAGTCAGATAAAAGCAGCAAAGATCTCTGGACTTACTGGAAATCTTCCAGTGTTCAGGAGGTTGTGATGAAATTGCAGATTTTACAATCAAGGTAATTAATATACTGGTAAACTTTGCACCAGGCCACTGATTTGTGAAATAATACACAATTGGATCATAAACCAAAAATGTGCAAAGCCCTGGAAGGAAAACCAAACCATCAGAATCCTCACAATTTGCACCTTGACTCAAGGGTTTGGAGAACCATTTAATTTAAAACTTTTCCACACCTGTTTCCCCAGCTGAGCCTGAGGAACACACTGACGAGTACAGTTCACTTGTCACTTAACGATTTTCTTTCCTGTGAAAAATTGGCATTGTCTTCAAAAAGAGATGCATTTAGACTTTTTTCAGTCCAGTATTCAATAGTTCAGAAGAAAAAGAAACCTTTTCCCCACACTTGTTTTAATATAAAGATGACTTACCTTTTTTTTTTCCAGCTCCTGTGAAGAAGTCATGTACCATCCATCGGGACAATAAACCTACTGAGATGATTATGAGCCCCTGCACTTTGGGGTCAAATTTCCCCTTTTAATGACTGGCTGAATATGTATGCAATCAATACAGGAGCAAAGATGTCTGGGTAACATGAGGAGGTACCATTCTGAGAGGTTTGTCCCAGCAACGCACAACACAATATTCCACAGCAAGGCCAGGTTTCTCCATAGATTTACAAACTGTGTCTTGACAATCTCTCTAAAGAGGCCATAAAACTCTTCCAAACACTCCTGAGTGAGACATAGCCTACATCTAGGATGAGGTTTACTCCCAGTACCTTTTATGAGACCAAAGGGATCATCAGGAAAATGCAGGTGCTAAAAGATGCCTCGTTCTCTAAGGGAAATGAAAGACTCATGTTGAGAGGATATATAATGTTTGGGGGGGGGGGGGGGGGGGGGGGGGNAGAGGAGCTGAAGAAAGAGAAATTACATCCTATTTAAAGAGGATTTCACTTTTTCAACAATAATACATGTCAGTCCTGCATTTTCTGGATGGTGTCTGTCATGGAAACACATGCACAAAGCCTTTGCAATGAGCTGTCTTACTGAAAGCCTAATTTGTTCAAGAATAGAGAATATCACAAATTAGAGAAGCATAGAATTGTTTTGGTTAGAAAAGGCCTTTAAGATCATCAACTCCAACCCCTAACCTCACACTGCCAAGTCCACCACTAAACCAACTCCCCCAGCCCCTCAACTACACAGCTTTTAAATATTTCCAGTGTACTACCTACTTTAGGTGGGCAGCTCTCATTTGCTTACACTTCAGTAAAACATCTCACAAAGGTACAAATACCTGGAGAAATGGAGATCCTTAAAAAAGACAGATAAATTGGAGAAGGAAGTGGCTAAAGCAGGGATGGTGTCACCAAGTTCACACAGAGGTTGATGAGAATATCATCTGGGAAAATTGGATGATTTCAAGGGCTTGTGTTGTAGAAATAGGATGAAGAGCACATCGTGCAAGGTCATCTCTTTGGGACTAAGGATGAGGGTTTCTGGCTGCATTTGTTTAACTTAGGGTAACTCCGGGCTGCCAAGTGGATGTTGCCATGGAAAAAGCAGATAAAATTCTAAGATATACAAGCAAAATCATTCCAGGTTTAGTGTTTTCATGTTAGACATCTGGAACAGACTGCTCTGTTCTGCTTTCTCAAGAAAATTACTCAGAAGAAAAGGAATAAATGAAGAAATGAGAGGAATATGTCTTTTTCTTGGCTAACAAATTACACATGGAGAGGTATCATGGTAGATATCTCTCACAAATTCAGTGCCAGAGAAAGGCAATTAGGTGGGCTGAATCACAGCACTACTCGAACAAAGAGCATAAGCTGCTCATGATGAATGCCAAAGGCTGTGCTTTTGATGCTGTTCATTGTACCTTCCAGACAAGGAGCAGAGGCTGTCTCCATCCTCAGATTAGCTACTGAAGGACATGTGGTGACACAAACAGCCAAGCCACATGGCTCACCAGGCTCTTGCACTGCTGCCAGGATGCTTTAACTTTGGGACATAACTGCACAGTCACTAGTGTTTTCAAAACAAGTTTCCAAGGAAGCAAAACTACACACTGAGGAAATAATAAGAAGCAACGTAATCAGATGCGAGAGGGAGATCATTTTATTACCTGAACCAAGCCTCTTTATTCACTATTTCCCTGGTAAGTGCTGATAAATGCAGGCTCGTGCATCTCAGCATTCTGGAGAAGTGAGAGGAATGCCAGCTTGGTGCTGCCACATCCTAAGCAGAACTGGAGAATCCAACTTTGACCTAAAAGTCCAAAAGATAAAATATGAACCCAACCATTGCAGCACTGTAGTGAGATGAGAGAGAGCCTTTACCCACTGCTGGCTTGGTCTTGCAGAGTAACTGTGCCTGTGGTTCCTACCTGGCCCAGAGGAGTGAACTGAACTCTAAATATGCCAAGGATAATAGGGGATCTGCCACACGGTCTGCATACACTGGCAGTAGGTGCAAAGGACAGAGGTATGCCTTTAGGGAAAGCCTTCTAGGACCAACAGTATCCTTTGCCCTGACAGTTAAGTATCTCCTTTGGTCTGATCATGGCAGGGGAAGGCACCAAGAGAGAAAGAAACAATGGCATCAACATGGAGAAACATAGTAACATGACTTTTGCCCACTTTTGCAGCACTTTTATTTCATCAACATAGCTGCCCATTGGCTACCATGGTCATTCTTGCCTTCAAAAAACCAGGGAAACAGCATATATACCATTCACAGTACACAATTATTAAAAAACCAAGCCAAAACAAACTGCAAGCAATATTCAAGAAACCATTAGAAATGGGGAACAAACTTCCTTAACATAAATGGGTTCTCAGAGTTGCAAAGACTACTTCTGGCTTTTTCTATACTTTCTGCATACTGACAAGCAACGTGACTCCCAGATTTCACATGAGGAACCAGAACATTTGGCAAGGCCCCTCTGGAAGGAGCTTAGACACTAACAGCCAACAGAATATGAAAACCTATTCTGAGAGGAACATGCATGCCCTGACATTACAGGGAAATGCTGCCCTCATCTGTCTTCTAGTGACAGGTTTTATTTTCCTGCTCACCACACCTAAACCATTCATCACTTTCAGAATGAGAGTGACTCTGTGGTTGCAACCAAGTCCACAGTGTGTGTCTGGACCTTTGTTTTCACATTAAACAACGCTATCATCAATAATATGACCATCTTACTGCAGTGAAGTTTAAATATAACAATATCTTGATTCTCTATATTGACGATAGTATCTTCAAAAAAAAAAATCACAAACCTGGCTTATACATTCTTTATAAACCTAAAGATGACAAAAGAAAAAATAACTCCCCAGTGCCAGGTGAGTGGGAGTACTGGGAGGCAGCACTGGGGTTCAGCAAGAGCAGAGCAACCTCTGCCCCTGCAGCAATTTGCACACTAGTGCGCTAGACAGTGGTATGGAGACCTGGATGCCTGCAGCCCAGCCTCTTAGAGAAATCCACAGAGAACAAAGCTGGTAAAAAGACAGCACAGGCAAACATACACACAGAGAAGAGGCACATTTCAAGCGGCATCAGTGGCCCTAAAGAAGGTGAAATGAAGGAGAAATTGGACATGCATTTGTATTTCATAAAAGCAGATGAAGCATAGCACTAGCCAGCTCTCTGTGGGTTTGGGGTGCAGGAGCATCAGTTAAAACTCTGTGAGACAATGATGCTGGACAACCAAGGTCCTCAGAAAATACTCTGCTGATGAAAGTGCAAATCACAGAGCTCCAGAGGAGCAAGGCTCCCAGAGCAGATAATGATGCTTCTCTGCCAAGGCCTGTGTTTTTTAGTTCTTTTAATGACATTAGTCGTGCTGAAACTCCAAGAGGGGAGATGAAAAGTCCAATTCTGCTGATTCACAATTTACTGACATTTCTCTTTGCTTGTACTTTTCCTCCTAGACTCCCATTCCTTTTGATTTTATTTTGTAAATCCTGGATTTAATCGAAGTCTGCATCTCCAAAATTGAATGTGTAGTTGCCTGGCATCCAAATGCCTGGAGCAATGTTGCAGCACAAGCAGACAAGCCTCATTTGATGGCACCAAACAGACTCTCTGGAGACTCAGGGCAGCAGTTTACAATCAGGATTTGGATTCCAGCTGCATGATTTCAGGTCTCCCATAGCAGTGTGGTCAGCTCTTATCCAGCCAAAGCCTGGAGCTGGCCACAGGCAACACAAAGCAGTCACCAGTTTTTTTCAGCCTCTTAGGCAGGTGACAGGAACAAGTGTGGATGCTGCCTGCTCCACACTGTAACAACCAGGCTCTTGTATCCCTGTCCAAGGGCAGCACACTGAAAAGCTTGCCAGAAATGTTTTGACCTACACAGAAATGCTCACTGGGATGCTTTTAATGGGCTTATTGAAAAAAAAACCTTCACGTTAATTCTGTATCTAACTGTTTTCTAGATGAAACACTTCTAAACAATCCTCCCAAACTGGTTTTCATGGAAAAGTTAATCCCAAAAGGTTATTTGCAAGACCCTAGAAGCAGCAGTGTCCTCAGGACTGCCCAGCCTCAGAGCCTCCAGCTAGACCCAGCATCCCTCCAGTGACTCACCCTCCCAATAGCTTCTCCCAGGTCACCAGCTCCAGAGTCTGGCTGATGCCTCAGCAATCAAAGTTGCTCATTACAGATTTTCTGACTGGCAACTTCATTTTGTCTGTCATTTCTCAGCCTAGTGCCTCTATCTGAACAGGTGGAATAGGCAGATTCCTCTCATTATTTCAGTCTTTGTCAAACAACAGATACTAATTTGCAGTATTTACACATTTACAGATATACCCCAAAGCTTTCTCCTCCCTCTGATCAGCATCTGCATCAAATACACCACCCTACTACTCCTTCCCCAGTTGCTGTCTGCCTTCTCACTCCTTTCTGTATGTATGTCCTCTCTCCTGTACTTGGACCAGTGCTTGGTCCTTTTGGCTCTTACTTGGTGTTTGCTTTTCTGTTTCCTCCTTTGCTTTTGAAGTACTTCAACAATACTCAGCAAAGCAAAACTAAAGGCTGAAATTCCTGGTGGTCATTTGCTTGAGTTTAATCCTTCTGGTCACGTAACACCTGGGGAAATTCTACCTGTCTTCATACTGCTAGTATTTTATTAACATACATGTGTGGCTACAAGCTGCCTTGAAGGCTTTTTTTTGTGCAGCTGTGAGAGGGGATCTACATTTTCTGAGCACTGAAGTGAGTAGATCTGCTGTACCATACACCATCAATGCAATTGCACCAGCTCTCACTGTAGCTGCAGCACTCTGGAAACTTCCCAGTCTGCACCTCTCGTCACTAACTGGATGCTCCTAGCAGGGTCAGAGCCTCCGCTGTGCTGACCCCTCATTTTCAAAGACAGTGACTGTTTCTCATCATGAAATGGTGTTTTTGGCTCATGACAGTGGCAGCTCTCAGAGGATTGAAGAAACCCTGTGGGTGGTCACATTTTCTCTGGTTTTTTTTTCTTTTCTGCATCCAGTTTTGGTGATGGTGGTGAACACTAGCTTCCTGCTTGCTTGCAAACTCTATGATCCATCTTTTAAAGTGAATTATCTTTCTTTATCTTATTTTTATCAACACTGATGGAGAACAATTATCCTTCCCAGGGAGGGAAATTGGTATCATTGGTGCTCGATGTTCATTTCACATTGTGGAGCTCAGGCTGCCCCTAGTAAAGCTAGTCATGCTTCCCCTGATTTTTGGCTAGAGTAAGAAAGTCTGCACCAGAACAATGTGGCTTTCCTGAATTGCTTGAATAGAAATAATGAAAGTCTGGAACTCAGGAGATTGTGCACTACAGGGTGATGTCCAGATGAAACTGCATTCAGGCTCTATTGAACATGAATATGTGTACACACGAGAGAGAAAATTCAATGGGTTTTTCTTGGCAACAATCTGCATTTCCTTGTAAATGAGTTAAAAATCTGTAAATATGATTCATGTAGTTCAAGTTTGTCTCTTCAGGACAGCTGTATGAGATCAAACCAAAGCGTCAGGCCAGGACAGCATCTTGTCTCTGACACCAACGTGGCATAGACACCCAGGGAAGAGTCTAAGAACAGGAGAAGGATTACAGGCCCAGTTTGCTAGTATTTTTGAAGTCTCCTGAACCAGTAGTAGTGTCTTGTTGCTGTTCAAGGGTTGCTTTTCATTAGATTTTCCAAATTATATTAAAGGAATGCAACTGTTTGATAACAACATCTTTTGGCAAGGAGCTCCACAGCTGGACTGAGCATTGGACAGAACATTTCTCCTTTCACTTTAAAACTGCCATCTGGTAAGTTCCCATCTTTTCTTTGGTTCTAAAATTATTAGGAGTGAACAGCCATTCATTCTTTAGTCCCCTTTGTCATTCCTCTCATGATTTCCAAAGATAGCTACTGTCACTGCTCTCCAGTCCTGATATTTGCAAAGCAAAATCCTCATTGCCTTTACTTGCTTGCTGAGCAGAGCCTCTTCCAACACTCAGGCTGTGTTTTGCTGCTTTCTCTGTACTCTTTAAATTCTGCCCTGACATTTGGGTTGGGGCAGCTGCACATCATGTTCAAGAAGCACGTGCACATTTCACCTCCTTGCTTCAGTGAGGTGCAGGTTTATTTTTTCATAACGAGATGAGTTATCATGAACTGATCAATCAGATCAAGAAAGTTATCTCAAAGCTTTCTTGAAATTATTTTATTGAGGAAGAAAACCTTTTAGTAGTTGTGGTTGTGCTATCAGACAGCTTGACTTTGATCGAGCAGACCCAGCCTAGGTAAAGCTGCCACTTGCCATTGCATTACCCTCAGTGGAAGATCCAGTTTAACTTGCTGTGTTACCTTTCACCATAGCTTCTCAGTCCAACATCACCTCCTCCCCTGCCTGGCCAAAGGTCACTGTCTCTGAATCATCTGGTTTCTATGGCTTTAGAGGATCTGCTAAGTCATCCTGTGACAAAAACTATCAACACTTTTAATTTTTTTGGTTTGTATTTTAAACAAATCATAACACCATCATAGCTTAGACTGAGGTCATTACTTCTGGCGCAGCAATAAGCTCAACAGTGCTGCTAACCAGGCATCAGGACCAGAACTGGAGCGGAAGACAGACTTCTGGAACTGAATCTGGCCAAAAGACTCAACATTAAACTGCAACTGCAATCAGTATGAGCTGATGAATCAGGTTCAGGTCATAGTGGAGGAAAATCTCTCCCATGTGCAGTTCAGATCACACATATTTTATTTCTCCTTTGCATCACTGAGTAGTTGAGAGACTCCTCCACTGGGGCAAGAGAGAGGACAAGGAGAACCAGAGTCAGGAGCTGGTTCTCACCCCACATTTTTACACACAGCTAAGCTACAAAAAACAATGGAAAATACTTACATGGGAACAATCAGTTCTGTATATCATCTTCTTTCCTCATTCCTGCTGATTGAACATGAGCCAGCAGTGTGCCCAGGGGGCTAAGAAAGCCAAGGGCATCCTGGCTTGTATCAGAAATATTATGGACAGCAGGACCAGGGAAGTGATTACACTCCTGTACTCAGTGCTGGTGAGGCTGCACCTCAAGAGCTGTGTTGAGTTTTGAGCCCCTCACTATAAGACAGACATTGAGGTGCTGGAGCGTGTCCAGAGGTGGGTACCAGAGCTGGAGAAGGGTCTGGAGCCCAAATCCGATGAGGAGTAGTTGAGAGAGCTGGAGATGTTCAGCCTGGAGAAGGCTGGGGGGAGACATTATCACTCTCTGCAACTACTTTTCAAGGAAGCTGTAGTAAGGTGATGGTCAATCTCTTCTGCCAAATAACAAGTGATATGACAAGAATTAACAGCTTCAAGTTGTGCCAGGGAAGGTTTAGATTGGATATTAGGAGGAACTTTTTCCCTGAGAGGGTTGTTAAGACACTGTCTCAGGCTGCCCAGGGAGGTGGTAGAGTTCACAGTTCATTTCTTTCTCTTCCATATATTGTCTACTGAAACCACTAATCTACATAAAGGATCTGGAGCTTCCCTGAGACTCACAGGAACCTGCAATTAAATGCTGGTTCCACAAATGCCCTTAAGAGATGGCCAAACATTAACTTTTAAAAAAATAACTGACACCATTAGGGTAACATGTTTTTCCTCTTTAAAGCTTTCTGCCAGCATTTGCCTTATTTGCATCACAGAGCTAAATTAGAAAATATTGTTCTCATCCTTCAGACATTGCAAAGCAAGATGTCAAGAAGTCGATGTCCCCCTCACCTCCCTTCCAAAGCCACTCAGATTAACAAATCTCTTGAAGTTTAAAACATTGGTTCACTCAGACTTCAGTATTTCTCATCTTCAGTTCCTTCTAGTCTGTATTTACTGACTTTCCAAAACAAAGACCTTTTGGACTAAAAAGCAAACCACCAGAATCACTGAAGCCAGGTTCCTCCAATAACGTAAAACCTTTTGCCCCATAATTTCTCTGGGACTAGCAGACATTAATTTGTTTCAAGACCAGTTTGAATTTGGACATTCTGGCATTTTCTGCTGCAGTAGACTTTGTGGAGCATTCCCAACCCTTTCAAAAATGTAACTCACATGGAAGATGCAATTTTGCCCTCAACAGGTGAGCTGTGCCATCAAGTCCTTACCCCTGTGAAGCTGCCCAGTGAGTTGGCTCTGCTCACACACTGGTGCACCTCTCTTCTCATTCATCTCCCTCCAAACAGCCATGCTAAAACGGCATGGCAGATGTTCCATGCCTTGGAGCCTGACAGCAGTGCCACAGTGGCCACATCCAACACAGCTATGGCCATCGATCTTGAGCCAAACACCACCACAAAGCCCTGCCATAGAGCCAAAAAATGTTAGAAGAAAGGCTAGGGGAGGTGGGGCTCTTTAGTTTGGAGAAGAGGAGACTGAGGGGTGATGTCATTAATGTTTACAAATACATAAAAGGTGAGTGTCAGGAGGATGGAGCCAGGTTGTTCTCAGTGCTGTCTAATTATAGGACAAGGGACAATGAGTACAAGCTGGAACAGAAGAGGTTCCAAAGAAACACAAGGGAACACTTCTTCCCTGATGAGGTGAGGGAGCACTGGCAGGGGCTGCCCAGATGGGCTGTGGAGTCTCCTCTGGAGACATTCAAACCCAGCTGGAGGAGTCCCTGTGTGCCCTGCTCTAGGTGCTGCTGCTCTGGCAGGGGAGTTGCATTGGGTGATCTTTCAAGGTCCCTTCCAACTCTTAACATTCTGTGAACTCAAACTAAACAAGAAAATAAAGACTTCCATTTCTTCTGGGCCTGGGTTCCTACTTCTTACAAAAACATCAGATGATAAAAGCAGCCAGGAAGGAAACACCTCAACAAAGCCACTTCATCGCTGGGAGTGGAGAAAGGAATGAGGCTCATTTGATCTCTGGGAACTCTGGAGTCAGGGTGCACATAGCATCCCAAAATTACAATGTGGGGTTGGAAAGGTCCACTCATGGGAACAATAGGTCTGCTGAGACATCCCACGGTCACCTCCAGCCTGCAGAGCCCAGACTGGCATTAACAGGGCCGACTGTGTGGCTACCGCAGCGCTGGGCTGGAAGCGACACAGGGCTTCAAATGGGAACACCGACCTCATCCTCCCCGGACCCCGAGGCCCTTCGTGGAGCAGTACCCGCAAGCAGACGCTGCTCTCTGCTGGTCCACACACAGCCCTGCAGGCCGAGGGATACGGAGGAAAGGAAACGCTTCTTTTTAAGTGCTTTCTTTTTCATTTGACGTGACGCCTCTGCCCCGTTTCCACTATAGAAATAAGGTTTGGGGTTTAAATTGGTTTCAGAAGCTTGGGTCTTAACTCATCCTTTGTGTCACTCCCTCATACCTATACACTATCCCTCAGTGAAATATCACTTTTTAAATGTTTCCACGTCACAGATGTGCTTTTTGGAACTGCACAGCTCTGTGTTCTCTTTCCCAAGTGAAATTTACTGTGGCTTGGATCAATCTAACACAAATAGCCTTCTTTTGCAATTCTACCTTGCTCTTTGTGGGAGTTATCCCTTCGCTCCTCTTTAGCTGGTTCCAAAGCAGAACCAATTTCTTTATCTCCCTCAGTCCCAAACTGCAGACATTTCAAAGAGCTGCTCAGCACATGTAACCATCCCTTACCAGGAATGCTGCAGGGACTGGCTGGGCAGCAGTCTGCATGGGTGAGGAATATGTCCCTGCCAGGCAGGTCCATGCTGCCTCCAGAGTAGCACTGAGCTCCTCCAGGTAACCCTCAGCACCTGGGCCAGAGCTAGGACAGGTGAGCAATATGATTGGCAACTCCTAAACACTCCTTGAGATTTCTCATCAGACGCCAGCAGTTTACAACAGAAGGAATAAATCATCTCTTCCAGAGAGCAACAAGCTGGATGTAGCAAGAGAACGTCAGACATGAAGACAGAGGGATCTCAGCTCTGCCATGGGCTAGGAGAGCAAACCTGGCCTTCAGAGCTTGGAGATTTTCTTAATTAGGAGAAAGGACAAAGCACAAAAACTGGATTCCCAGCCCTTGAGAAATTGCCTTGTCATGATTCTGGGAGGTGTTGACAGTGCAGCATCATGGAGACAGCTCCTAGAGACCCCTAAGGCAAGTCCAGAGCAGAAGTCTCAAAGGAGTCCTGTGTGCAGGCAGTAGATGGCTGGTATTAGCCTCCAGCATCTCCTTTACCAAAACTTTCCTGGATTCTTTCTGAAGCTGATTGGCTAGCCTGCTCCTCCACCACCTCTCTAGTGCTCTCACTTGGTACTTGGCAAGCTTCCTCCAGCCTGTCCCTTCCCAGGTGTGACCTGCTACCCACTGTGGCAGCTCCAGTGGATGGTGTGCTGGAGGATAAGCACTACAGCTTTGCAGCTCAGCCTCCCTCCCCTCCCAGCCTCTCCACACACCAGGGCCAGCAACAGCATGGTTTTCTACTGGTTCATAGATAGACAATGATCCTTGATCGACTGGAGTGCAGGAAAGGAGTCTTCTTCATCAGCTTCTCTTACAGGCTCTAATCACACAGTCCTTTTCATAAATTCCCACTCAATTACTTCATTTTCTGAGCCCACATGAAAACAGGGCTATTGTGCTAGATCCTAACTTCTACAAGAAAAGGCTTCTTAGAGGGGAAATTTTTCCAGTTTATTCTCCCGCAGGCTTAGAATCATAGAAGAGTTGACAGCACTTCCTTTTCCCCCAACTGTCCCTCCCAACTACTTCATACAAGAGGCTAAAAAAAAAAAATCTCATTTTCCAGCTCTAAAAGCATTAAAAACAGAAAAATTACATTTTATTTGCCAAAAAGTGTTGATTTGTCACAAAAACACCAGTATAAAACATACACCAAGGTATGCACCTTGGGCAACAAGCCATTATCCACACTCCTTCATGTCCAGAAACAGTGACAAAGCCCTGAGTTGAAGTGACAGCTAGAAACCCTGCTGCGTGGTTCCCAAGGAACCATTATCACAGTAAGAAAGACATTGCTCAGCACAGCAAATGTGTTCATTCAATCCACAGGTAATTTTTCCTTTCTCAGGAATTCAATTTTATTAGGAGTGAAGTTAGGTTCTCCTAACTTAACCTCCTCCTGCCTAGGTAGAGACACAAGTCTGGCTTCCCAAATGCATCACAAGCTTCCTAACTTTTCAATAATCTCATGATTTCAGCAAATTTTGGAGTAATGGCACTACAAGGCAGTTGTATCCTTCCTTTGAGGTGAAGTTCTGCTTCGTTTGGCTCTACCATAACACTGCTAACACTGAATCTTTACAAAGCACTTTTGAGCCTCCTTCGGAAGAAGAAATCCAAGCCTGAGTGAAAGATGCAGAGAACAAAGTGATAGGTAAAGCCTTGCTGAGTGTAGTACAGGAGACACCAGAGCTCAATGGCTATTTAATTGTGCAAAGCCTGTGACAGAATGTGGAAACACAGGATTTTTGAACTATAGACAGATAAATGCTGAGTTTGGGGCATGACATAGAAGATGGCTCTTTGGCAATCCCAAGAGGAATAAGAGAAGCCTGTTTTTCACCACATTAAGGCCTTATTTTCTGTGATGGCAATTGTTTGCCACTCAACACTTAGATGCAAATAAAAACCACACATACTGTAGTCAACATCAAATCCTGAGCAGCCTCACAGCACTAAGCAAGGCTTAGAGAAAAATTATTGCTGTTCCCTGAGCTAATAAAGTGCCAGGCAGCAGCACACCCATTCAACTCTGCTAACTGCATACCACCACGGGTGGCAAAGCACAGCAGAAGGGAGTAACTGCTTGTAGCACATCCGGGTATGCAAGCACAACACTTTGAGTCAAATTTCCTGTAGATGAGGAACATCAGGATGTCTCTTTGGGCTCTTCCACATCCATATCTACAGTCCAGCTGGATATTGGGGTTAAGCATGCCCAGTCCATCAGCCTGAGGAGCCTGCAATGCATGTTCCTGCCCTCTCAACCTACATCTCTGGGAAGATCTCAGTGTCTCATATATCTGTTCCTCCCCCAACATATAGCACTAAAAATAAATAACATCTCTCACTTTCATTTGGGGGCTAGGTTTTGAAGGGCAGAGGGTTGATTTGCTTTTTGTTGTTGTTGCTTTGCATTGCCACTTCCTAAAAGTTAAAGAAATCAAAAAACCACACATATATTATAAAAATTGTGATCCAAAGGGCCATCTCATTGTTGAGTGTATACGAAGCCAGACACAGTAGGAATCTCATGCTCCTTTTCCTTTTTGGGGTCTACGACATGGCTGTATCTTTCTCCTCGGTGACATTCCAGGTAGGGACCCCAGTTTGCTGCAGGCCTGCAACAGCTTACAATGCGCTGGAAAGCAAAAAAAAAAAAAAACAAGAAGGTATTTGATGTCTTACCTTAGTCTGGGCTGATCTAGGTGAACTTGCTTCTGCAGGGTGGGTTGGACTAGATGATCTATAAAAGGTCCCCTTCCAACCTTGCCATTCTGTGATTCTGTGACTCTATTGTTGAAGTTCGGTAAAGCCAGATATGCCCTTCAACTCAACAATGGCAAACAAATCAAAGGGGTTTTGTAATCAATTCAAATGTCTATGGGTTCAGTGGATTCTGGACACTGAAGGGAAACAAATAGGGGAAGCTGTGACCAACAGGACTCTGCCAAAGCTTGGCAAGAAGATCATATCTCACATCTTGGATTTGCTTGTTTAGGGCTACAAAGATGATGGAGAGGACTGGAACATCTCTTTTATGAGGGACTGTTTAGCTTGGAGAAGACTGAGGAGAGACCTTATCAACACTTAAAAATACCTAAAGTGTAGGTGTCAAGAGGATGGGACCAGTCTTTTTTTTGTAGTGCCCAGTGATAGGACAAGGGGTAATAGACATAAGCTGGAACACAGGTAATTCCACTGGAACATGAGGGGAAACTTCTTTGCTGTTAAGGTGAGGGAGTCCTGGCCCAGGCTGCCCAGGGAGGGTGTGGAGGCTCCTGCTCTGGAGGCTTCCAAACCAGCCTGAACATGTTCCTGTACCCCTTGACCTCTTTATCAGAGGCTTGGGCTGGATGAGCTCTAGAGATGCCTTCCAATCCCTACCACTCTGTGAGGAATGACAGGAAAAACTCTAGAAAATTATACAAGGAAAGTGATAGAAATTCTTCAGAGAATTTAAAGCAGCTGGAATAACAGATACCACGAAAATCACATGTGGATGTGTGGGTTCTCTCAGAGAAGTAGACTTTATCTTCTTACCAGAACATAGTAAGATAAATTTGCCTCATGCAACTACCACAGATGTGTTTCAACGTATAAATCCTATCAACAAACACATGAAAGTAATGAACGTGTTTCTGAGAAGAAAGCACAGTTGTTTCCTGATAATACAAGGAAAGCAAGATTTGAGGCTACAACAACTTTTTTTTTGTGCCCTTACCTGCCAAAGGTTTCCTTCAGCTTTTATTATTTTTATAACAGCAACAATGGGAATCCAGATGACACAGAAGATAATCATGCACCAGCCAACAGCAGTTCCCCAGGCTGGATATGACACTGAGCCATAAGTGGGAGGTGAAAATGTGATCAAAGACCAGACTAAAATTGCCTATTAAAAAGAAAAAAAAGACAAAAAGATTAAGAGAAAAGCAGATTTCCAGCTAATCTGAACTTGCACTCCAAGTTGGATAAAAAAAAAAAACAAGCTATAAATTCTGCACAGCTCCCTCTTGTGTTCTGAGTATGAGAATGTTTGTGCAGGGTTTGGTGTTCAGTCATGGCCAAGCAGCAAGACAGAAGGACAGGACTGAAAGACAACACTGACAGGCACCCTAACACTTTAAGTACATCTATATTTAAACAGAACTTGATCTCTAGGTTCTGTTGAAATCTCACGTTGGAGAATATATACATTGCTGGATGAGCCCAGTACCTTTCTCTGTTTCATCTGTTCCTACATTCTGTTATTTACAGGAATATGGGAAAGAATCCGAGATTGAACTTTGGTAAATATTGCTCCAGAAATAAGGTATTTTATGAACTTCATTTTCTAAACTGTGGTCTGGACAGATTAAAGATAATGTGCTGGCCAGAGTAACATGCCACTGCTCCTTGATTTGAAATGTTAATAAATTGCCTCACAGTAACACAATCCAACCATCTACACTCACAGTTAGAAGTACAGGAGTAATGAAAAACTGAGACAAGTGATGAGATGTTAAAAAGTCTGTTAGACAAGGAAACAGGCTGGACATCCAACAAGCAAACCCAAGCCAAACATCTCCCAAAAATGGGATTTCTCTCAAAGGGGAAAAAATCTAGGTTTTCAAAATATTTTCTCACAGCTTGAAATTAATCTAATCCAGCTGCTAAAACATACAATTTGGTTGCTCTGCATTACTCTTCAGAGTGTGGGCCCAGCTAACTCACAACTGATCTAACGGTGCAGCCTCTCCTAGAGAGGACACAAGTAGGAGCAGTACATGAGCACAGATAGCATGTAGTTTGTCTCACTGGCACAGCCTAAACCTGTCTTTACACTTAGGGTCTGCACACCCAGCCCTGAATCTTCATGTGGAAACCTCTTCTCTATCAAACCACTAAATTCTGTCACACTACCACAATCCTGTCACCTACACTCACCATTAATAGCACAGGGGTTACAAAAAACCAGCAAATTCTCCACCACAGCCAGAATAAACGTCTCTTCTTTCCAATCATCATTTCAATGTCTTCAATAAACCTGTTTCCTCCTGTGGAAAGACAGTGCATGGTAAAGTAGGTTCCTCCCTTGAAGGTACACTCAGAAGGGAAAGCAATGCTCAAGGCCAGGTTCTCCAGTTCTGTGGTAACCATTGAAGCTTTTCAGTTAAGTTATAAATGCTTTATTGCAGTAATAAATATTCCACATACTTTGTACCAGGAATTGCAGTCAAATGATGGCTTTTCAATGCAAATAATTTACCGTAAATGTAGGTGATGCCTATTAACTCCAGGACAGCTGCAATAAGGATTCCCCATCCAGCACAGAAGTGATCTATTAGGTTAACCCAGTAAATTCCTGCCTGTAAAATAAAAACACTCAGTCCCAGTAACATCTTCATGCAAATAAGTTGTATGATCAAGTCAGTTTAACTAAGCAACATCCTGGGTTGTTTTAAATTCCAAGTTCTCTAGGTTAAGTGCACATTTCTGAACCTTATTTCATTTAAATAACTCCAAGTTGAAAAGCACACTTAACAATATTCTGTAGATCTGTATACTAATAACAAGACCTATGTGTATGTGGACTATATATAAACAGCTGAGAGTAAAATGTAAATTTGGAACTTACAATATTAAAGCTGATGCTGAAGTTTTAATACCGAGCTACAGCAACAGCTATACCAGTTATCAGTTCTGGAAGGCTTATTTTCCACATGGGTTAAACACCAGAAGGCAACAGCAGGATTACAGAGCAAGAAACAAGCTTTTGTGAACCAACTCCTGTGCAAGCTTCCTCACCATCATGTTTCATAACCTACGTTCTTTGCTTGGCCATACAACTGTCTATTCAGCACAATTATCTTCTCCATGTTCTCAGGATCTGCATTTCTAGATGGAGTATTTGTAATGAACAGAATTGAGTGTAACTGAATGATCATGCAAAGCAACTGTCTTGAGAAATTTTACACATCATTTTTCAAATTCCTTTTATGTGTGTACGTGTATATTCACACACATGGGAGAAGGAACCATACAAGCTATAGATACTTATGAGATAATAGTTCTTTATAGTGTGAATAGACCATTCTCAAAGCCTGTCCTGTTTGGTAGTTGGTTCTAAGCAAAAAGATCCCATTGGCATTTATCAGTGGTACCCACAGCACTAGACTGCTGTATGTGTGAGACTACACAAACAGCCTCCTGAACTGAGGAGCAATAAATCAGGTTGATGGTTCAAAGGCTCTGTACAGGCCTTCTATTTAAAACCACATCTTGGTTCAATAATCACAGAAAACCTTAGGTTCATCAAGCTACCCTCTGGGAATGCCTTATTTGCATGTCCGGGCACACTGGCAGAATCCAAGGACCTGTCCATGCGAACAAGAACACTTGGAAAGTACATTTTTACTTGAATTCACCACTTGCAGCATAACTAAAACCACTGCCAAAAAAGAATTTCATGTCTTACCTGGGTAACACAGGTAAGACCAAGAAAGAAGAGCACTATGCACACACCCAGGGTTACAGGGACTCTTAACTTTCTCATCACTGTGGGATATATATCTTGTATGGTGGTTGTAAGTGTTTCTGCAAAAGAAGTGTGGGTTTTCAGCAGTGCAATTAGGAAAGGTAACATTCATTTGAAAAGCCAGGGGTTTCTTAAAAGGCCACTCACCTATGGTGGCAAACTGAGAGTCAAGACCCAAGAGCAGGAGCATGAAGAAAAACAAGAAGGACCACAGAGGAGAAACTGGTAACTTGGAGAGAGCCTCTGGGTAGGCTACAAATGCCAGATCAAATCCTGGAAAGTGATGGAAAGAAAGAGGTTATTGTCATACCTTGGTCGAAGTAAGTCCCAACACGGACAGAACAAACAACAACCTACCTGAGTCCACGACCTCAGAGACAGGTCTCTCAGACACGAATGCCATATGGCCCAGAATGGAGAATATTGCAAACCCAGCAAATATGCTGGTGGCACAGTTGGTGACACAAACTAAAATAGCATCCGAGTAGCAGTTGTTGTGGAACTTATTGTAGGAAGACAAAGCAACAAGCCCGCCCCATGCCACAGACAGGGAGTAGAATATCTGGGTGGCTGCGTCTTTCCAAACCTGACAGAAACAAGAACATGGTAATCACTATGTACTTGCAGTACATATCATAAACATTTATGTCTGCCTTCTTTTGAAGCTCCAGGGTTTTTCAACATTTAGCCTGAATATTTAGTTCTATTTCATATGAATATCAGAGTGGGTGGGATATAGCATCCTGCTGACCTCACAGTCTCAAGCACAAACAGTATCTTCTATGATCTCCAAATGTCACATCCCAACTATGTTGCTAAATATTTCAGTTTTATTGGGCTAATCCCAAAGAAGAGAGTCAATTCATTCACATATGTGGGTTGTAGAGATAAAAATCTTGTTACAGTGCCTATGAATATGGAAAACCAAGACTAGGCTACAGCAGGGAGAAATTCCATGTGCTCTCTCACGTGTGTTCCTCACACTGTGATTCAGACAAACCATTTCTGCCTCTGCTGCAGCCCCTCAGTGCCACATGTTCACATAAGACATGCCACACTTTATGTCTGCTTTTGACAGAACTACTGTTGGCATAAGCCAGAACAAAAAATAAAACAAATATCCAGGCTTCCTTTGCACAAAGTGCCCTTCTCAGTCCAACTAATTTCCAGGGCAAGACACAGCCTGAATTTCAAAATCAGCAGTCCCTTCAACCTTCTGACAAAGTCTCTTGAAAGCATCAGTAACCAAAGCAAGTGGGGCACAGGCAAGAGCAATGCTTGATCCCACAGCAAGAACTTTCTCAGCTCCAGCATGGGTCCTGAGAGCTGCTCAGAGGCAGTACCACAGCACTTGACCCTGTCTGGTGTGGCAGGGAGAGAGCAAAGGGTGGCCGTTTTTTAGATTGAGAGAAGCTAGAATAGGCTTGGACTTCCAGCAGAGCTGGGAGTTGCTGCAGATACAAAATGTAGAGCACTAGATGATCTCTAAAGGTCCCTTCCAACCCTACCATTCTATGATATGAAAAACCATTTAACTGGATTAAAAAAAAAATAAAGAAATTGCTGTCTAAGTGACCACAGAACCACAAAAGTATGCTGTGCTTCCAGGGCTGACACCACCTCTCACCTCTGCCTCCATCAGCTTGGTGATGTTGGACTGTCTCCCAATGTAGTACTCGATGCCATCCAGAGCACCTTCCAGGGTAGCCCCTCGCACCAGCAGGATGAGTAGGATAACGTATGGGAAGAGTGCAGTAAAGTAGACGACCTGCAGAAAGAAGGACAAGGGCACATAGTAGAAGGAAGGCACTACCCCCATGCAGGAGGAAAGGACAGGTTTAAGGCCAAGGATGAAAAACAAGGGACCGACTGGGGAAGTGAATGCATGGCAAGCACTGAAGCATCTGGCTTAGCTGGTTTTGGAGCTGCATTCCAGCAGTAGCAGAAGGCCCAAGTGACATACACACTTTGTAGAAGAGTGCTTGACCAGTTCCAGAAATGTTTTGTGACATGATTTACTGCTGTGGCAAGGCCTGGACTCAACTACCCAAGAGGTCTCTTGCTAGGCACTGCCTCTAGCAAATGCAAACTGAAAATCAGTAAAAAATTAGGTGACTGGGATGGAATTATCTCCTGCTGGGACTGGCAGGGCAGGAGGGGGCAGGGAGGAGGAGAGCAGACAAAAAAAAAACCAATCCCCATGCTAGAAGCTTTCTTTACGGGGAACAAGGACTTTTAGGTGCTCTCAGACACAGAGCTTTTTTGTTGTTTGTTTACACAATTTCTAGCAGTGATGGGATAGAGGCCAGAAGCAGGACTAGCAGAGCTTTTATCATGCAGGCTACATTCAACAATACCCTTGTTTCTTAGTCTTAGTTTCCGTGTTACGTAGACAAATAATTGAGCTGGTACTGCTGGTTTCACCGAGCCATAGCATTGCACCATCATATGAGGAGTTCTGCCATTTTCGTATTTGTCTGGAAGAGTTAATTCCCTCTGATCTTCATCTTTGCCTTGTTCCTTACCAGCTAGATTCTTCTCAGTCTTACCTTACTTCTCAAAGAGGCTTACCTTCGTGTCAGAAGAGAAGTGACAACAGCAAGAGCCCATTGGCAGGAACCCAAAGAATGAGAGATTAAGAGGAGCCATGCAGCAGAACAGATACTCCACCCTGAAGTGCTGAGATGCACGGCTGAAAGCTCCAAATAGAAAAGACAATAGGAGAAGACATCAGACTGAGGAAAGGACAGTCAATAAGGAACCACAGAAAGGCACAATGACATCAGGAATTGAAAGGAGAAAAAGAAAAGTAAAAATCAGTGCAGGAAGAGTGACAGAAAGAATGAAAGCAAGAGGAAGTGAAGTAGTAAGCAATGGAGATGGAACATGGGGGTAAAAAAGGAGTAGGAGGAGAAGGAACTAAACTAAAAAGGGCCTCAACCAGGCTGAATTTCATTCCTCCCTGCCTGAAGTCTGAAGAGGAGCTGACCTAGCCCAAGGAAAACTCTAGGCAGCTCATGTTCCAGCACATGAAAACAGTTGCTCAGCAGAGACAGAGTCTGAAAACAAGCACCTATGGACCTAGTCAGTAAAAGCAGCTTGAAATCTTGAGTACAAATAACATTTCACAATCTGGCAGGAAACTGCACGTGCATATCTGTTTGCTGGACTTGACCTGTATTGTCCAAACATCTCAGTTAAGTCTGGAGGTGCAAATAATTACCGGGTGTTCCCAGGGTGTGTGCACATGTCCATCATAGCAGGCCAGGTGACAGCCAAAACTCAGCTGGAATCACCTGCATGACAGCAAGATCCTCAAATACGCAGCCAGCTCTGATGGAGCTGTGACCCATCTGTTAAGTAACTGCTGTGTAATCAGTATTTTACTCCTATTTTATATAACAGTTAAGAAGCCAAGGAGCTGGAGAAGGGTCTAACATTGAGTCCAACAGAGGACAGTGGGACAGCACTGCATCCTGCATCTTGCCTTGTGCTAATCTTCCCCTAATCCAACTGACATTAGAAAGGCAGGATCAGGCCAAAAGTCTGCTACTTGCTCTTCCTAACTTACCTTTCCAGAAGATTTTATTCCTTTAAACAACGCAGCTCCAATAATCATCCAGGACAGGAGGAGGCAGAGCGCCAGGTACCACACAATATTACCGGTTTCATCCAACCCACTCGAGCGCTGAAGAGCCACTTTACTGAAACCACAAAACATGGCTGTGAGAAAAAGGCAACAGCAGCACATGCTTCAGCTACCTCTTGAAGGAAAGTGAGCTGTTTTTTGCAGAAATTACAAGCCCCTGCAGCAGTTTCCATGAGTTTGCAGTTAGAACTGCACGACTGGCATTGAAAGATTGACCATTTAACTGCATTTTCACCCTATTTTAAATGAAATCTACAAGCCCTCAGCTCTCTATGCATCTCCCATCAGGCCTACCTCAGCTCTTTTGTGGTAACCATGAAAGTCTGACTGTAGGAGAATAGCCCATAAGAAAAATCAGTTCCCAGGAACACAAGGTACATAAGGAAAAAGTGAAACAATGTAGATAAAGAAACTTCACAGTGGGACCAGATTCAGAATAAGGTGAATATATTTTGCACAGTAACTCTTGAAAAAAAGTATATGCTGTATGTAGCTCCTACCAGGACTCCAGAGAAGAGGATTTTAAGTTGGGTTATTTTTCAGCTTGCTACAGGTTGACACATTTGCTTATTTTGGGGTGTTTTTTTTTTGGTATTCTAAAGGCCCAGACTCAAATTACTTTTAAGCCCACTCTGCCTGGTTTTGCACATCCACCCCCTCCTTGACTAGATACACTCAAAACAACAAAGCATTTAAAGAAATGTATTCTTAGCAATTTCTTTAAAATATTTACTTACTTCCAGTATTGCTCACTGGGAAATTGCACAGGTTTGTAGTTTATGGTGTCATTGATACATGTGAGATTGTTGCTTGTGATGAACGAGTAGTTTGCGTGAATCACCTCTCCATTTAAGGTTGCGTTGCAGTCGCTTACTGAAAGCAAGGAAGAAAATGGGATCATCAACACAGTGACTATTATTTGTTGTTATAGTCTGGGTGTTTTTTTTGATGTCTAAACAGTTACAGCTTCAGTTTGCCTATTAACAACAATTAGAACTCTCCCTTGCAACTGTGGCTGTTTCTTTGACTGTAAATCAAAACAGCAAGAATCTGGTGTGTTCAGCTCCACCTTTCACTTATTGTCAAGACTACTTGCAAAAAATCACAGCTGAGGAGAGTTAAGACTGTAGTCCTGGTTTGCAGCTTCACCTTATTATGGCAGAAGGGCTTACTAGAGCTCTTTGAACATTTTCTTCCTTAGGGGGAGCAGATTGAGGTGGATGCTGGATTTTCTGAGGTTGGGGTTTTTTGCCACAACATACAGTAAAGTCTTCTATAGCAGCATTTACTGGAAAAGCCTTGTTGAACCCTATTTCAGGACAGCTTCTGCAGTTTTGCATTCCTCCAGTACTTACAAATTTCAGGCTAAAAAACCCCCTTTGTTTAGCCCATAAGCAAGCATCAACTTTTTGTTAAATCAGGCTTCATTTTTCTGAAGCCAATGGATCTTGGAAGAAATTTGTAATGACAGTTACAATTACATTAACACTTCAAATAATGTAATCCACTGTGATCCTGTCCCTCTTATTTTAGTAAACTCAGAGGTTACATAACAACACATTTCCAGCTGCTACTAATTATCTCACCAATTTCACTTCTGCCTTAAACTGGGCTGATATGGAAAACTGGTGATATAACATGTTTGGGTGTACATGTGCTGCCAAGCATCAAGAACAACAGCATGGAGATGTGTTCTAAACAGTTAAATTATGAAGGCAGTGCCTCATTGATGTTCAGGATTACCATAGTCACAAGGGAGGCAAGAGGCAATGAAAGAACCCTGCATAAAAGCTATAGCAATACTCTTGTTTCATGTAAAGAAGGTATTTGCTTTGCCATGAAGCCTGGTGAAATGGGAATCCAACAAGGAGGTTTCAGCCCAGCTCTCTGTAGATTTCCCAAGCACCCAGAACTGGAAGAAGTGATGTAGACAAGCATCACTCCCATCTATTCAGAAACAGAAGTCCAGGAAAAGTTTTTCAAGCCACAGGTAGCTGACTTGCTGCTGTAATTTCCCCTAGAAATATAGTACAAAATATACTTCTGCAAAATAGTAATATTAAGCTCTATCTGTTAAGTACCATACCCAATTTTGTTTTGCTGCAGAACTCATCTGCCCAGGAAAAGCAGTCTGACCATGGCAGCACTTTTTGAAATGAGGCAAACAAATAGTAGAGGGCGTAAGCAATGATCACGTTGTAGTAGATTGCCACGAATGTCGAGATGATGACCATCGTGATGCCCACTCCTAGGAAAAAGGTAGAGACAGTAACTTAACTACCCTAAACTTGTATTGAAAACAAAACTGAAAACCAACTGGCAGCCTTGATTGGATTTTTAAAAGGCTACTTGGGAAAAAAGCTGAGGTTATTTTTTGTTTGTTTGTTTTTAAATAAGTTTCAACAGTAACCAAACA
The DNA here is from genome assembly GCA_013401255.1 of Urocolius indicus. Classification (NCBI taxonomy): domain Eukaryota; kingdom Metazoa; phylum Chordata; class Aves; order Coliiformes; family Coliidae; genus Urocolius; species Urocolius indicus. Next base: position 390,472 of record WBNH01007660.1, on the reverse strand, counting down.
GGGAAAAGGTAAAGCCATGAAATGAAGGTACAACCCAAACTGACCTTCTGAAATGGGATTTTGACACAGGGTTTGAATCAGGCCTGCAGAAAAAAATGGACTAGTGGCTAAGCCTAAAGGAAAAATTCAATATTTTGTTCTCTCCCAGTTCAGTGGGAAGCTTTGTTTAAATAAAATGAATTCTACTAGGACTGACCAAGCCATTTTAAAAATACCACTGTAATAAATTATTTTGACAATGGATGAGAAGCAACAGAGACCAGTAAATCCGTACCAATAATACTGTTGTGTCCTCCTTTATTTGAAGTGAGCTTTGTTCTGAGAGTCTGGGAAAGCCTGCCAAACTGTCCCAATCATCTTAGAGACTATATTTAAGTGTGTATCTTCATAGACACATATAAGATTTGCAGTGTCTACAGACTTTTGCATTAAATACATTGCTCTCATGAAAGGCTGTTTGTGCTTCAGAATGGAGACTGGCAAAACCAATAAACACTTAGGCAACCAGCCAGACTGTAATCCCTTTTATTTCTGTAGAAGGTGGCAAGTAAAATTCTTATTGCATCAGAAAGAAACTTCCTTGTTCCTATGTTAATTCCTCTGATAGATAAAGAGGACAAACAAGGTCAATTGCATAGCCCTTTACACCCATCAGTAAAGGACCTGGGTGGGTAAGAGTGAGTAAAGCACACAGAAGAGACCTTGGAGATCACCTTGTTCTACCCACTTTGCCATGGGCAATCACATCTTCCACTAGCCCAGGTTGCTCAAAGCCCTGTCCAATCCGGTCTTCAACACTTGCAGGGATGGGGCATCCACAACCTCTCAGGGCAACCTGCCTCACCACCCTCACAGGGAAGAGCTTCTTTTAAACACATAAATGTCCCTATCAAATTCAAACTCTCACAGAGGCAGGCAAGCTGGCACTACAGAGTGCAACTATTTCTCTTATCATAAAAAGTACCTCACCTTATGAAGCCAGAGTCTAGCCAGTCATACCAATAGATGACTCCCAAGACAGTGAGTTGATGAATAGGTGTAAAGCATTATATAAAGCAATTTGGACTCACATGCCTGTGCCAATGCTGTCACACAAATACAGAATTAGCCTGTCCAACATGGAACTGAGCTACACAGGATATACTGTGTAAAGAAACAGCAACAAAGTTAACTTCTAACAATGATTTTCTATCTGTTGCAAAGTGTCAGGTGTTCAGCTGAGGTTTACCCCTCACACAGAGGATTTCTTTTTGCCTGGACAGCTTCAGCATGCTGTTAACACCAGGAGAATCATTGATAAAACTTCTCATAACTGACAACCCATTTGAGGAAATGGTTAGTCCATATCTGTTTATCAACTGAATAATAGGGAATATCTACCTGGGAACATAATTCTGACCTTGTAACACTGGGAGTATTCTCTACATGAAAACTGGCTTCTCAGAATCAGTAACTTGGTGAAGAAATCATTAATTCATATCTATTTACTAGTAGAATTATAAAAAAAAAAAAAAAGCCCTAAGAAAAATGTAACAGCACCAACCTTGAAACAATGGCAATATCCTCCAGACGGAAATTGGTCCTAGGCTGGCAAACTGCCCAAGGGAACATTCCATGAAAAATAAGGGCAAGCCAGCTAATGCCAGCATCAGGGTGTACGGGATAAGAAAAGCACCTGAGAGGACAGAGGGACAAAAACCAAACACACACACATCAAGAAAATGATTAATATTTCAGTATTTACCAGAGTTCTACCACATTTTACATTTTCCTTCCCCATCTCCTCACCTCAAATATCCCACTCTGGAGCTTAGTGCAGAATAGATTTGTTTGCAAATCCTGTTTTCCCTAAGATTAAACAGTACCTGTGATGCAGAGACACATATTACCAGGAGAATGGGTGATTTACATGGGACAGCTTCTTTCACAAAATTAAAAGGATTTTCCAGAAACACTTTGAGACATACTGTTCCTCACACAAGCAGGAACACTGCTCAGCTGCAGGCACCATGTATTTTGCCTGCTTTCTAGTTCATCTTCCAGCTTTTAAATTAAAAAGGAACAGAACGATTCTTTCATGTACTTGGCTGTGATTTGCAACTATCCTGTTAGAGTCTCTGCTGGACCTCAAAGCACAAAAGTTATTTTCTACGGTTGGCTGGCTCCTGTGTCAAACAAGCATCTCAGCATGGCTTTTGTTTGAGGCTGTTTTAAAGTGCACATTAACCTGATATCAATGAGAGCCCTGTTCTGTGAAAGGGACTAGCACATCTTTGTGTGTGCTCAAAAGGTAGGGAAAGTGAGAGCACACGTTTCCTAAACACCACCCGATATCCCTACAGAAATCTGTCCTTCTCACTCAGTGAATTTAAAGCAACTGAGGACCCAGTTCTACAGGGAACTGCAAATAGCTGCTGCAATTTACAGAAGGAAATAGTGCCACAGAATTAAGTGGATTACTCCTGTGTTTCGAAACAAGGATGTGACAGTTATCTTTATAAATAGTGAGCAAGGGGCACAGAGCAGGATACAAGCAGCAGCAAAACTATGCTTCAAACACAAAGCTTTCTGCTGCAGCAGATAAGAAAGAGTCATCTAGCAAAAGGGCTGATGTCACGACTTATTGTGTTTTCATACTTTTCTTCATTAACCATAAGGAGTACAAGTCAGTCAAATCCACTCCAATAAAACATCTGTACCTTGAATGCCACCTTGTGTTCCAGGCAAAGCTATAATTCTGGTCTGCATTTACAGACCAGAATTTGACTTCCAGGGACTGTCAGGCAGAGCAAATAAGTACATACTAGCAAGTCCTCAGCAGTTACTTGGCGTTTACGCCCTCCTTAATTGCCAGTGGTTGCCTGGTAAGTAGACAAAGCTCTGGAATAGCAACCAGGGAAGTCAATGCTTCCATTTGGCTTTGCCACTAATTTATTGTGTAAGCAGGTAGAGGCTCTCTCTGCCTTGCACTTCCCAAGTATCTGATGGAGATAATTATTGAGCATGCATAATTGCTCCAGCTTAGCTTGTTTGTGTGGCAAAACAAAGGTTGAGAGGGGGTTCAATTGCTCTCTATAAACATATCAGGAAGGTACACACTGGGGAGAAAGAACAGCTATTTAGGCAGGGAGAGGATATTGGCATGTTGACAGAAAGTTGGTTGTGAGTAAATCAGAAGAGTTAGTGAGTTCTCAGGTGGAAGTTAAAACTAAATACCATTTCCCTCTTCTGGCAGTACCCAAAAAGCACAGAGATGCCTCTTTCTCCTATTCCTATTCCCATCAGCAAGCTCTATCTGCTTCCCAGCAAGAAGCTCACATCCCGATTTGACAGAACACACCCAGCCTCAGGACTGGCTCCCCTAGAGAGAGGAGGGACATCTGAGGACAGCAACGTGTGCCCACCCAGCACTGGCATTCAATACAGGTACCTCCGCCGTTCTGGTAGGTGAGGTAGGGAAACCTCCAGACGTTGCCCAGGCCCACGGCGTAGCCCACCATGGAGAGCAGGTAGTCGGCTTTGTTTGACCAGTTGCCACGCTCCAAGTTCTCATCGCTGTTACTGATGTGGGCATCTTTTTCATCTGACAAACTGAAGTCCTTGGAAGAGAAGAAGAGGGAAGTCTCAGGATTGCCTCTTAGGCAGCAGGGAGGACATATCCTCATTTCTCTGTCCAGAGCAGCACCTTGGCATCGCTGGGCAGGGCAGCTAGACACAGCTGGCAGAGCCAAGTTAAGTGCCAGTCTAGCTGATCCCTGGGCAGGACAGCATGGACTTGTGAGAGAAGGTCCCACCAGAAAGCTCAAACAATCTTCTAGACCACTTTTGCCCTGCTCCTACCTTAGCCCACTGCACTGTCAGCTCCTGTGGCTCAACATTTGCCCCTGTGTGTGCCCAGATAGCCCCGTATCTGTTCAGATGTTCACACCAGCACATACCTGTATGCCCAATTTAAAAACAGTTTCCCGGGTGCACTTCACATCTGCCCAGGTGCCCATCCCAGCTCATGCCTCTTTGCCTACCCCAGTGCCCCCATGCTCCTGTATCTGCCCGGGTCTCATCCATCCGAACAATTCCACACCTGAGCAGATGCACCACACTTCACCTGCCCAGTGCTGCCATAGCTGCCCAGAGACTTGCACCCTACTTGCCGAGCGTCCCTGCGCCTACCTAGGCACCTCCACACCCACACCAGCCCAATCGCTTTCAGACCTGTTCAGGTGTGCCTATACCCCACCTGCCCCGGTGCCCCGGCCGTCTCACCTTCTTCTTCCCGCAGGAGAAGAAGCCGGGCAAGCTGAGCATCCCCATGACCACGGCAGCCGCTCCGCACTGCCCGCGCCGGCCGCTGCCCGGCCCTTTATCGGAGCCGCCTCCCGCCCGCCCCCCGCCGCTGTGCCGGGAACCGCGGTCCCCGGGCAGCCCCGCGGGCGGGGCCAGGGGCCGACGGCACCTCCCGNCCCCGCACCCACCCGCGGACCGGCCCCCGGCCCCGCGCCCACTTCCTTGGGAACACGCATCTGCGTGGCCTCTTGCCCACTTCCCCTCCTGACCGCCCTCCAACACGCCCTCCCGTCCTCGCCTTACCCCGACCCACTTCCCCTGCCCCGGGCTCGCTCCCTCGACCCTCCTTGCACGCCTGCCTACTCACCTTTTGCGCCTCACATCCCCTTTCTAACATGCCCCCCGCTCCTTACCCTTCTCCCCTACCTACGAGGCTGCCAACTCGTCATCACACTCCGAGCTCTCCTGCGCTGGCCCCACTACCGCCTCACTCCTCCCCACACAGCAGTAGCTCATCTGCATTCACTTGCTCAGAAACCCTGCTCATGGCTCCCTCTCCACCCACAACTGCCTCTCATTCCTTACCAACCTGCCTCACGTTGCTGTCTTCAGATCGGGAGATGCATGAAAGCAAAGGACACAAAAGGGTTAAACACTATGGTAATTTTAGCTTCCAAACACACCTTTCACAGACAGAGACGGGCATGGAAAGGACAGGTTGTAAAAGTAAAGTCATTGCCAGAGGGGGACTTTAAGGAACAATACTCAAGCACCTTCTCTGAAGCACTCACCTGCTGCACCCAGCAAAGGGACCTTCCCCAGGCATCCCCTGGGGACACACAGGATACTGGCCAAAGCACACTCCATGTATGGGCACAAGGGGATACTGATTAACTGGCTGCTTAATTGCTCTCCTCCAATTCCATCTACTCCTTTCCATGTCTCTTTCAAATCCACACCATGACAAACCTACTTTCTGTCCTCAATTAGTGTGACTTTTTGTTGAGCAGAGTGTTACCTACCATGGCTCCATCTAGCCACAACTAAACAGATACACCAGGAGTGAGAAGTGTGTGGGAAAGCACTGGAAAGGTGGGAAGGTAAAATCAGATTGTATTTTATCACCCTGTGCAGCAGGTTCCCTGGGAGGCTTCTGTTTTAGAAACTGGTAGGATGCCAGGATCTTCTTATCTTTGGAACAGAAAGCAAATAACAAGTGTAGTGTCCTAGCAGGACACAAGCTTTGGAGAGAACAAATAAAGAAAAGTTTGAGAGAAGACTCCTTCCCAGGCTGCCTGCAAATTCTTGATTCAGACCCTCAAGCCACAATGCCAAACACAGCCCTTTGGGCTAGTTCCATATGAAACAATATAAAAACCCACTACACCAAGGACAGGCTGAGAAATCAGCCTACATTCCTCTGGAGCCTATCTGATATGTACATAAACTAAATGAACCTTTTGGATAGTCCCGATCTGAGGTGTGAATTTGAAATAAAATGAGATGGCCTGGGTTTGGGTAACTTCAGCATCCTTTGGACATCGTCTCCCAAGGGGTAAGCAAAACTGTTCCCTTAAACAGTCCTGGGTCTGACAAAAGCACCAAGTTCTCTTCCAAACTTATGATTCAGAACTGGCTATCAGCTTGTTTAGAAATGAAATGAGATGAAAAACAACCTGTTAGCCACAGCCTCTCCCTCCTTATTAGGATTAAATGCATGTTGTAACATTGCAGAGTCACTGCCTGTGGCATTCTCGCTGTGTAACTCAAGATGACTAAAAGTAAAGCTATACTGGAGGTACCACTCCTGGCATGCCTTCTGTTCCTGACCATGTGAAAATTTCATTTCTAATTAGTTTTCTGTATTTAAAGAGGAAAAATAAAAACCACCACACAGTCAAAATTCCAAGGGTGAGCAGCGGAGAGATGAGTATTGTTACAGGAGGTAATTGTGCCTGAAGCAAGGCTTTATTTTGTCCCCTGTTAGCTATGCAGCTAAATAGCACAGCAGTTTGATTTGCATTGGCTGGAGGTTGAGTTCTTCAGGTTGAGCCCTGAAGGCTGGTTCCTCACCCATTAGCCAAGCACCCTGGGAGCAGTTACTACTGGAATGTCGCAGCTAGAAATAGAGATAACAACCAGCAAAGGAAAGCCAACTTGGCTGTGCCATTGGAGACACAGAACCTCTCCTGACGAGTAGCATAACTGCCATATCTAAAAACCATTTTTCCTTTGGAAATCACCCCTGGATTCCCATGAACTTCACTTACTGAACACACTATTAATTGATGATGAGAGGTGGGGGGGGAAGGTGAAGACTAGTAATGATAATGCTGACATGAACATGCTGACAACATAGCAATCAGTCATTTCCCAGCAGCAGTGAGATACCCTTGTTTTCCATTCAGTTGCACCATTGCTATTATCAGACTTCGGTTATTCCCCTTAGCCATCATAAACACAGCTATGGCAATGAAATAAGCATACCAGATATTTCTGCTTAAGAATGCCGTGGGTAAATTCTGTTTCTTAACCTGTATCGTCTGTGATAGCAGTGCTTACTAATAGTGGCACCTGCCAAACACATTCAAAACTGATTTCACAGACAGAGGCAGGGCTGTTTATCACTTCCAAAAGTCAGGAGTTAAGACCACAAAACCCACTTTGCAGACAGGAACAATGGCTTTAGAACAGCGGTAGTCCTGGCATTAGAGTGGTAAAAAGAAATTACTAGTTCTGGTATGCGTGTGAGTGCAGCTGCATGACACATGTCCCATGGTACCCACTGTGGTGTTACAAACCTGCTCTGCACCTCTGTACTATGAGGCATATGCCAGTGTGAATAAGACAGATGTTGGTACCTTCCCAAGAAGCCAAAGATGGGAGAGGCCCCATAGTTGTATTTGCTGGCTGACAGAAACAGCCTCCTCACATTTTATTCCAGCATCAGCACAGCAGCTTCCCTACAGCTACACACATCAAGTAACTAAATGGTATTAATATGCAAACAGAAAGAGAAACAACCAAACCATCCCACAGAAAACAAGTAAACAAAAAAAAAAAAAAAAACAAACAATCACAAACCAAACCATCGTACCATGTTGGCCTCCAAAATCTGAGGAAGATTACCTAAACCATCTAACTATCCCTCAACAGCACTCTCATCCAGAACTCCACAGCCACCTTGCACTTGCTATAAGAGAAGGTCAGAAAGCCAGAAGGGACTGCTATAAACTGACAGATGAAGCAAGGCAGAAATTTTAGGCTGTTGGCTCCTGTAGCAGTAGGTATTATCCTCTCTTTACAGGTGAGAAGAAAGCCCTGCAATTCACATTTAAATTAATGCTTTCTGCTTAAGAAAGCAAGCCTTGATTTAAAAGCCAAGTGATAATGAGTGAGCCAGTTTCCTTTGTGGTGAACTGAACTGCAGGTGATCCAGACCAAATGTTTACCACTGAAATTAAATTATTTTCAAAAACCCCAAACCAGTCATGGGTCAAGTAACCCATTAAAGCAAGGCAGCACTCTTAAGCTGCTAAGAAATGTATTATTTCACTGTGTGCCAGCTGCAAGCAAGGTGTAACTGTGTCTAGCAGGTCAGTATAGCAAAAAAACAGCCTCAGGCTCAGAAGACAGGGTGCAATGCAAATTACAGAGACAAAGGCAACTGCTTCTGAAGTAGCCATCTATAACTTCAGAGGGGTGCTTGTGGACACAGACTGTAGCAAAACACAAAGAATAGAAAACGATTACTCTGTGGGCTGGGTGCCAATACTGGTTTACCTAGTTCTAATGGCCCCCATCCCGCAGTTCATGAGACACAGAGAAGTGAGGTATGAAGCCACTTGATGAGAAGTGAGATTTTGCTCCCAGGAAATACAAACTTTTATACATCCTTCCTCATTAATCTATTTTCCTTTTTTGCCAGTTTCCTGCCCTTTCTGCATAGCTGGGGTGTTCATTGCTGCTGTTCAACACACCATGGGGAAGCACAGACATATTCCATGCTGTTCTCAAGCCACGAGTTCATTTTCAGTAAAGGTTTAATGGATGGAAATTCTAATTTTGATTCAGAAACTTAGAACAGGGGCATTGAAGGTTTTAGGCAGCCTTCGAAGAATTCAGTTCCTTAATATAATAATAATGAACTCTATTATGCATTATATTAAAGACTTGCATTGACCTTATCTCAATGGTTAGTGCCTGATCAGATGTTTCCCCATCTTTGGCACTTTTGGATTCATGTATGTGGCCATCTCAGAGGGGAGAAGTGCAGCAAGGTGACTCCTGCTGAGCTATTTGCCTCTGTGAGCAATCTGCTAACATAACCCAAAAGAGGCAGCAGAGAGCTCAGTCACTTATTTAACTCCTTATAGTTGCAAAAGTGCTCTAAATGCAAATTGTATAAGCTTTCCAAGTCATGCCCAAGGAAAATCCCTTTTCTGTATTTGAGGGCGGAGACTTGAAACTATATGGAAAGCAAATTTGCCTTTAGGCACTTTTAGCAGGCTGCAACCTGCAGTTAACATAATACACACTAATGGAGTTAGTGGTGGGGAAGTTTTACATATGCATGTGGGAAAAAATTAGAAGGCTAAAATAAACTCCAATGGATCAGTAAAACTGAAAGGCTCTACAGTACTGCTCTTCTACTACACTGAGTCTGGAAGATTTTACTCTCCTAGTCACTCAGAAGGAACCCACAAGTCTCCATCCACAAAACTAATAAAAGTGTTTTCAAGATTATTTGCAAGATTGGCAGTTTTGCATCTACAATGGTTACCTCCATGCTAGCTGATGTTACTCTTTTTCAGTTTTGATCGAAGAGAATCTGAGAAGAGATTCAAATATCTTTAGAAATTATTGGACAGAACATGGTCCTTTCATCCATTGCTCTCTTGGACCAAAGCTCTTTCCAGGATAATGTGTTCCTCCTTGTTGCCATCAATTCCCAAGAACCTGACATGTCAGATCTTACCACAGTTGCCATATGGGAATATGAGATACTTCTCAAACATTGATCTCCACTTAGAATAAGAAGCAAGGCAAACAGATAAAAAAAGGACAAAGGTATTTGAAATAGGATGGAACAGAGACTAGAATTTTACATCAACTGTACAAGCCTCCAAAAATCTCTGCTGAAATACCGACTTGCTTGAGAGTTACCAAAGTACCCTGAAAAACTGCATTTGTGGACCAGAGCTTCTAATTCCCCTAGTTCTGCTTCTGCTTATGGTCCAGAGCATCTCAGCTTTCCCCGGACAAAGCAGCCTGGTGCCAAACAAATATCTAAGCCTGTCCAAGACTCATTAAGCAGCTCTCACTCCAGCTGCCCTCAGCCTGACCACTCTAGAGACATGGTCTGAGCATATTCAACTTGCCTTTGAGCAACTGAAACGCTGCGTGAATGAAAAACCTCAGTTGAATATCGTGGAAAACATACCAGATATAATAAAAAGGAAGAGACAAAGTATAGGAGAACTAACACTTGAGAGCATGCAATTCTCAAAACATAATCACCAGGGAGCACATAAGTGCCAGAATATAATGATTTGCCTATTAGGAAATATTTCAGAGGTGTGGCCAGTAGAAACTACTGACTCATTTTTAATTGAGTAAAATAAAGCTTAGGAATGAATACAATAGTAATTCCCAAATATGCTGAACTGAGTTCATCCATCTCATTAACAGTTTAAAATTCTTCTCTAGTATCAAGTGGCAATATTTGTGGAGTTCAGCAAAACCAGGAGATGCTGGAAGGGGGCAGGGTTTAAGTTCCATACCTTCTTGCTAGTTACACACAAACTGCTTTTCACAGGAGATAACATAAACTCATATTCCTGAGAGCTTTTGACTAACAGTAAGGCTTTGAAATACAGGCATTGACTATCACACAGCAAAAAGAAGACCTTTCAGCTCAGTTCACCTTTCAATGCGGTAATTTTATACATTAACATGCAATCCTGCTATGTGATCACTAAGAGAATTATCCTTGTGATTGTCCTGCTTCACAACAGGATAAAAGCCAGGCTGTTAGCCGTGCAGACGTTTAGGAAGGGAAATACCTCCATCAACACTTTCCTTTGTGTGATATCTGTTCCCGAAGACTGGCAATTGCTCTCAGAAATAGCTTCTGAGACTTCTCACGTAAGCAAAAGCAACCTGACATCAAGTAATAACACTGTAAAATCACCTGGCACATAACACAATTTTAAGTCTAAAAGGAAAAAGCAGGATTCATACATTAATACTCACTGCAGTATAGTACTTCTCCATGACTACATGCAAACAATGTTACAGGGACATTAGAACAACTACTTAGCTGAATACCTTCATGTTCTTTTAAATATATATAGATATAAAAATAAATGAACCATAGACATATTCCTACTACTATATAGTTCTTCTACAGCTCTTTCCATCACTAGGCTTACAAATCATTTATAACAGCAATTGTTCTTTTTACACTTTTTTTTACAAAGAGGAGACCAGAGGTATAGTTGCTCAAGTATTTTGTCTGTTTAGCAGAAAACACATGACCAGCAAGAGACACAAGGACTAGACCCCATGAATGCCAGAATCCATAACTTCCTTTACTCTCATCTCAAGACCTCCTCCCCTTCAAAGCCAGGAGGTGTATTTGTATTCCCCTTAACCAGGGAACAAAGCTCACCACCCTCCAGATAATCCATAATTGATTGGAAAAAGCTTTAACTAGACAAACCAGAAGTTATTTTAATACTCACAACACACACCCTGGTTGCCACAATCCTGGCCACTCCTCTGACTTTCTAAGGCCCTAAGGCTCTCGCTCTGGCTCAAGCTTTTCAGAGCAGCCCATCCTTACCTTTCAGGACCTCCTCTTCTCCAGCAGTATCAGTTGGAACAACCATATACTGGCCCCAAAAGCCCAGTGAAAGGGCCAGAGCTGGGTGAAAGGAGGGTGAAGGCAACTCCTCCCTTCACGTGGCTATGCCATTAGCAAGGTGGCAGTGGCAACACCTGCTTGGAGCTGCATCCTCTTCACAAGCCCCCAGAGCACATACTCCATCAGCCAAAGGGATGCTCTTCTCTGACGAAATGCTGATTTTAATCAAGTCACTCAGAGATGCCAACACTGAAGAATCTCAGAGTCTTCCAGGCTGCCTGATTTCCTTGCCTAAACTCAGGGCCCATAGTGTTTACACATGTTAGAGTTAGGCAGCATCGCAGCATGATGCTTCTAGGATTCCTGGTTTGGATTACAGTTTCACCTAATTGCTACTCTGGGCTGGTAATTTATTTCAGGGAAGGGCCAAAATCTCTGTGAGACTTCAAGAAGTCTCAGTACAGAAATTTAAAGAACTGAGTACAGTCCTGATGTGAGGTCTCAGTGCAAACATGCATCTGAAAGGAATTTCTCAGAAGACACTTTGCTATTAGTAATGCAGAGTAAAAAAATCATATTTCCTGGCAGCTCAACTCGTTTAGGTCATGTTTCATTGTAAGATCAGTGCTCTAGATGAAACAAGCAGAGTTTTATCTCTTCTCCCTTCTTGGCAAGCATCCATGTACAATGAAGAGAGCAAGCTTTTTGTCTTTATTACTTCAGATAGAAGAAGAGATTGAAAGATACACTTCTGCAACTGTTAGCAAGAAAAATGTATGTCTACCATTCCCAAGTTTTTGGGAAGAGTTTACAAGAATTCTGTTGCTTTCTACTCTGCTGACTTGTTAAAAGTATTAGCATCCTTTATTGTTTAATTGTTGAAAGCATTAGCATGTTAATGACCTGTTTCCACCGGATTCTAGCTTCTCTGCAGTGTAAAGGATGTTCACTTCTACAAATGTTTTACTCCAGAGGACGATAGAAGAAAATATACTTCACTTTCCTCCAAATCAAAGAGGTTTGGTTTTTTTGCCATAACCTGTTGAATTTTACACTGGTATTTTTTTCATTCTCAAACAACCCACATTTTCTGTAGCTGATTTTAACCTTCAAATGAAGGAAGTATTATTAAGGCACATCTTTGCCTTTGAGCTGGGACAATTACCAGCATCTGATGGCACTCATCCAAGTACTTATGGACTTCGAAGCTTTGCAAACTTTGCTTCCATCATGAATTTATTTGCATAATCTTGGTCTGGCAATCCTGTAATCTCCCACACTGTTCATTAGGAACCTTTCATTGACCCGGGAAGCGAGGGAGTAAAGTTTGTATAGGAGTGCAAGACGTCCTTTCTGTGTGATGAAGCAAGGAACATGAAGGTGTGCTTATGTACCTGGCAGGGAACACCAAGACACATCACAGCAGCAGCAACTCCTGAAAAAAAGGAGATCGAGCAGCCCCTAGAAAGTTAACATGCAATCTGTGACAAATAACGAGGAGTAATATATGGAAGACTAGCTGTGAGAAATGCCCTGATTTATAGTGAAAATCTAGTTGTGATGGCTGTACAATGTTCAGTGTATTATCACCAAAGGTTCATCTTCTCTCTGAGCTTTTTACAAACTATTTTACAAGCAGTTGTAAAAGCTTGAGGAGAGAACCAGATTTTCTGTTCAAAATGGGAAAGTCTCCAGAATTGTTACTGAGCCTAGGAAGCTGCTTTTAGGACCATATGAAGAGGCTGTATATATTTATTGCTGAGTCCTCATAGCCAATAAAAATAGTAACAAGCCCCAGAGTTTACAGAACGGCTCCTTCAAAACCAGGAAACAGGCACTGAGATTATATTTGCATATTGAACCACATGCTTTGCAGCCATACCTCCCATGCCAGCATAACTAGGCATATTTGTCATATTACAGCAGCCTGAGGTATCCAGTTAAATTTAAACACATTAAATTGTCAGGCTGTTGGATGGAGAGGACCTGCCTCAAATAAAGAATCTAATCAAGTAATGTGATTAGATGATTTAATCGAAGCAGGTCCTGTCATACTGTGACACGATACCATCATGTTCCCAGTTGCAGAGCATAGTGTCAGGAGGCCTGAGTGGGCTGGATGGTCTCTAAAGGTCCCTTCCAACTCCTACCATTCTGTGATTCTTTGATTTGAGCTGGTGCTCCAGGACAGTACAGACACTGCAGAGCTGTTGCAGTAGGGAGAAATTAGATTCATTTGAAACAATATTTTTGAGTATTCATTTTAACTTTCAAATTGGTGATTCATGTCCAAGCTGTAAGATTCTATGTTTATTGACCATCACTTTGCAGAATTTCATTAACTAGTCTCACATCACTTCATTCTACAGATGCCTCAAGACATTCAAAGGAGGTTGGTGGTGTTATGAACAAAGTATTTTCTCATCAAAGACTAAAAGGTTATAGGTGATACCAATTCCATCAAAAATTCTGGTATCTTTCTGTTGTTTTCAAAGGCTTTTCAGCGTTCACTTGACAGTGAATATGGTTTTGCCATGGGCATGCATTGGCTGATGAAATGGGTGTGGATGGTGGAAAGGAAACTACAACCTAGAGAAGAGTTCAATCTGCCACGCTGGCACAGAGATTTCCTGCTATGCTGCTGGCTGGTTATATAAAGAGCGAGGTCCGGTCCTAGCTTATCTGCACAAATCAAGGCCAGATAACACCTCCACTAGTGTGTCAAGCACAATATTTAATTACATAGACTCTTTTTTTAAGTCCCACTTAGAAAGATAAACACAATAATACAATCACCACATGGCACTCTGAACAAGCTTAGGGACTTCCAAGGCACGCTAAGCTCACAAACAATAAAACAGACTGCAAATAGCTACCTTGCTAGCTTTGCTCCAAAAGTGTGGGTACTTACCAACTTGACACTTGCATCTTCTTTACCAAAAGAAGGTATTAAGCATTATTATTAAAGGCTCATTTTAAAAAAAAGGTAAACCTTTCTATAAAGATTTGTTAGAAAAGGGTTATCATAGTCAGCTTCTTTAGCAGGAAGGGTCACTGAGGTGCCAGAAGACATAAAGAAGGACTTTTGAGTATGGCAGGTGTAAGTGATGCAATCCAATATACTATGGACAGTAGTATCATTCCACTCCCCTCTTAAAATGATTAAACCTCAATTTAATCAGTAGTGGGTTTCCCCCCTGCTACTCCTGATAGAGCATTGTTCCACAATCTGACACCTCCAAAGATCAAACATACTTTAACAACTGTACTCATGGTTAATTAGTTGTCTTTTCCTTTGCTGCTAAGTCCCCATTCCCCTTCTTTTCTCCCATCTTTCCTTTTACCCTTGTCTATTCTATCTCCTCTTAGTCTTTGATATTTCTAAGGCAAAGAAACTAAATTCCTCTCATCACATCTGAGTTCCTCCGGTCATTCTGACATCCCTTCACTGCACCTCTTCCAGTCTGGTAACCACGGGAAGGGACAAAGAGCAGTGAGGACAAGGATGCAGTCTTTGAAGACAATCTAATCATCATGTTTACATGAAAGCCCAAACAGAAGAGGTACATTCTCCAGTCATTTGAAAAGCTGTTGATCCTAGGACGGTGATAAAGCAGAAGCAGTAACTTTTTATCACTTTAATACATGTATTTATTAAGGCACATGTCTAGTTAATGTTTGAAGATAGAGTAGAGACCAAAACAAGCTAAACTATGTTTGCAGAAGACTAGATCATATTAGGCTGTTTTATAAAGAGAAAAGTGTCTGGGAGGAAGTTACTGAAAGTAGGGCACATGTCTTTGTTAAATAGCAACTCCATTAGGATTGATTTTCCAAAGGACTAGGAATAGTCTCAAATTCAGAAAAAAAAAAAAGGTAGAATATTTTGTTAAAAAAAAGTGGGAGGGGAGATGTTGCAACAATCTTTTGGTTTTCTTTTCAAAACAATTATTTTAATTGCTCTTTAATTTATTTCTTCTTTCAATTTAACCTGAACATTTGTATTAGTCCAACCACAGAACAGAGAAATATACTGTTTAGAATCACAGAACAACTTAGCATCCTGCCTATGAGGCGAATGCGCTTTTTGCTTTTTTCATATGAACTGAAATAAACCTCCGCAGTTGAAATATTATTATGCTACTGGAGAGGATGGAGATCTAGGCTGAAGCAAGGACTTAGGTCTTGCATTATCTGGCCCTTCCACTGAAAATACTTTTTCTTTTAAAAGCCAGACAAGATAAATGGCTTATCCTTGTCTCAGACTGAACAGAAGTTGTCAAAGTTGGCTTGTTTTAATATTGTTACCACAAACATTTCTGCTGAAAGTCCTGAGATCTGCTTAATCAACATCCATAACAATACAAGTGACACTTCTGAAAATGAGCAGCTGAGAAACGTTTCAAGTGCTTAAAAAATCAACACCAAAGCAAAAGCCTGGAAGTGAAAGAAACAAAATTGAAATAAAACAATTAAAAGCTTCTAACACTCTAAAGTAATTTAAAGTTACGGAAAAAAATGAGAAAGACAAGTCTTTGACAGTCACAGGAAAAGGCAGACAAAAGATACCATTTCTGAAGCCTGGTGATGCAGTTCAGCACTTCACAGTATATACAAAGTAATACATAGCTCTTCTCCTTATGCTTATGAAACAAACTCTTGCCAGACTATTGCCATGAAAATAGAAAATACTTTGCTTCTGAGAAAAAAACAAATCCCATAAATAACCCAATCATTCCCCTCCCCTGAACTCTTCTGCTGAGGTGACACTGTAAACTAAATATATGCCAGGAGATATTAGAACAAGAGACCACAACAACTATTATCTCAGTCCCTGCTCTCTACCCCATGCCTAGGCAATATAGTAGGACTATCACATGCATAAATGTTGTGATGACGCTATGACACCTTACAATAATGGAATAATAAAGCTCTGTGATGCCATCCAAACCCTGCAGTTGTCCCTCTGCAACTATACAAGTCAATCTGCTGTATCTGTCCTCATTGGAATAAAATACATTTCAAAGTCTCATTTGTGAGACCATGATACCTAATTTCTGACCTTTATTGAAATCTGCCAGATTCTAAGATTTTTGGCCACACTTATTTTCTGTTATGAATGAAGAAGAATTTGCACATGCAGTAGATAAGGTGTGTTTATGTGTGTGTGTGTGTGTGTGTTGGCTATTTCCTTTTCTCTCTTCAGCCAATTCCTTGTGCATGTGCTCCTGTTTCTTCCAGTTTGGACTGTCTGATAAGTAACCCAGACAACATTTAACCAGCATACACAAAGCCTAAGACATATGCAATCACAACAGAAATTCCAGTTTCACAGCAGGATGGTGAGAATGAGACAAAGTTCAAGCTTAATTGTAGAAGAAGGATAACGAGTGTAACTTGTTTGTTTGACTAACACTACCTCCATTCCTCACCCCTCCAATGGGATGCCAAGCTTAACTTGTGTGTATGCCAAACTGAGATGAGCATGAGCCTTGGAGCCAGTGTCAGTCACATTGGTCAAAGACACTCAGATGACCTCCAAGACACTTCTATAAATACCTACTTCTTCCTTTTCCAGAAGCTCCATAACAACTATTTGCTATGGAAGGATTACTCATGTTTACAGTCCTTAGTTTCTGGGTTTTTTAAAAAGAGAACCTCAAATAATTGTATATGTCTGTGCCTAGTATGACTTCTGTGGCTTATACTATTTAGACCAGGAAGGAAACGTTAAACTTGTTCTAAATCTGTGTCATACTACACCCTCACCTGTCAGTGCAATGCCTAACACATGTACAGCCATTCTCTCTTTCATTGGCAGCTACATTCCGATTAAAAGATTACTGTATGAGCAGAGAGCAGTAGGCTAAGGTAGAGAATTGGAATCCAAAAGGGTACATAAAATTCCTTTTGTTTTCCAAATAGGGCACAGTAGGTCCCCATGGAAGTTGCCAAAGACTAGTTTAGGTTACATTTAATTAGATATATTTTCACAAAATCTACAAAATGGACCCTATGAAGCTTTGCTAATTGCTTTAAAGATTGCAGTAACTTCCTGCCAAGCTAAGCCAAATTTTTTGGGTTGCAAATTGAGACACTAAAGTCTCTTCCTTGTTTTTCCAAATAATTGTATTCCTGGGTTGGTCAGAAAGTCCTAAACACAAAAAAAACTTAAAAGCCTCCTTTCCTGAAAGTCAGTGCTGGACTAAATGAGTTACAGCATCACAGAATATCTCAAGTTGGAAGAGACCCATGAGAATCATTGAGTCCAACTCCTTACTGCGCACCGGACTGCCTAAAGCTAAACCATATGATTAAGAGCGTTGTCCAGATGCTCCTTCAACTCTGAGAAGCACTTTCCTGGTTTGCAGCATCTTGCTGCAAAGCTGTGGCAGGTGGAAACGTAGGACGCTTTAATACCTGTCATGGAGCTGTGTAAAGGGGCAACTCCCAGATACTGTCAATTGTTTGGCTCTGTTTTTGTTTTGTGGTGGGTTTGTTTCAAAGGTGTGGGGTTTATTTTTTTAACTATCCTTAAAGTTACTTGGTCTGGCATTGAGGAAGGTAATTTATTTACATAAAAGTGACTGGAGTTTAGACACAAAGATAACCCACGATAACCCTCCCTTCTCTGTTTTATCCAAAAGGAGTTTACTCAAAGCCTTTATCGAAGGCTCTCCTCCCATTGACTTGTGAGCAGGAAGAAGCATAAATGGATTAGGGCGTAGTTCCACCTGCAGCAGTCCCAGAGTAAAGGCCAACCAGTGAAAAGTTCAAGAAAGTAGGTAACATTGTCCTATCGCAAAAGGTCTGGGATCAGGTCAACAGAGCCTTGTGAAACACAGATGCACAGCATGGGGCTGGCCCAGCCTTTGAAGCAAAAAGCTGAAAACAAGCTTGAGTCTGACACTTCATTGAGAGGAAACACTCAAGCTCAGTAAAGAGGAATGTGCTGTATTGCTAACTGCAAGTTTTTGTCGTACATACCTCTTCCAGTAAAAGCTCAGGAGGGCTGACTCTGTCCCCACCCTTGGCACAGGAGCCTGCTCTTGGCCCTTCAGTTTTCTGTCCATTTAAGCCTCAGCCTTAGCTCCAGGTGACAGTGGCTGTGAAGAGGGCTGTACTGTATGAGTTTGTACCATTTTGTAGAGTCGGTGGTATTAAACAGGTAAAGCATTCCCAAGTCTCTTGTCCTAAGGCAAAAAATATTGGACTTCTGTTTAAAACAACAACAACAAAAACACATTGACAAACTTTAGCTTTGAATTAAAATTAATTATTTTTGAAGATTAAAATCCTCATTCAAACAGACAAATGAAAGCAAAAGCAATGGCAATGCTAGTTCAACTGGCAGTCAAAATTGTTTTCAGATATCGTCTGTGGAAAATAGAAACATTAAATTCTTTGCTGAATTTTCAGATGATGTTTTCTACCATCTTTGAGAATCCTGGATGCTGTCTGAGCAAGCCCATAGTAACTATTCTTGTTTATCAGTCAGCTCTGATGTGAAATAACTTCCCTTCTAATGATGATGAAGTTAAAAAATCCACAGTGCAAAGCTTGCCTTTATTAGACTTGGACTCTATTTTTACCTGGTAACATCCTGTGGCAAGCTGATATGAGCATCTGTTTCTAATTTGTAGCCTCTCCTAAGTGATAGTTTCATCTGTCACATTCATTACTGCTTCTACCACTTCAAAACTATTAAGCTAGTGTAGTTAGTCTGTCTCTTGCTTAATCTGATGATCTCACTTTTTTTTTCCTCAGCTGGATTTCCATGTAATTATATTTTCTAATGCCCCTCAGAATCTTTTGAGTGCTTAGTTTCACTTATTTTTTATTAAAGTCATTTTCAAAATCATAAAATCATTATAGCCTCTTGTTCAAAGGCAGTCTCCTGTTTTAATGGGGCACCTTTCTGCAATAAAGATATTCTGCAGGTGAAGCAAAGTGTCATAACAACAATAGTTACTGCAGAAAGCCATTATTTCATCCTGTTCAGAGACAGAATCTCACCGAGGTTAGGCTACAGTTGTAGTAACAAAGACAAAAACGTACACATCTCTCAAAAGCTCATTCTGTGTTAGCACTTAGTACAAACTTGCTTCTAGTTCTCTGCATTTTAGTTGTATTCACTGTTTGCTGCCTTTTTCTTCTAAAACAGGCAAAGAGATCATGCCTAAATTTGGGTCAAACAGAGATTACAGTGAGGAGAATTAGATTCAAATTTGTATAGGTGGAAGCTTATACCAGCAGTCGCGTCTGAATTGCAAGGCTCCAAACCAGGCATTTTTCATTCTGGATTCTACTCAGGAAAATCTAGACAGTTAATCCTACAATATAAACAAAACTTTGACAACATTAGAAGCATCTTTAATAATTTCATTATCTGCCTACAGCACTATCTTTCAAACTCAAAACTGCAGTATATTCCTGTAACATCTCCAAAGTACCTGAAGTAGAACACTTCCAGGGTCAACATGAACATGTTCAAAGATCTGCAAGAAGTAGTGATTTCTATTTTTTAAACAGATTTGACTCTTTGGAAGAAGATTCAAGGTACAAGAGTATAAAATTCACTAACTCCACCAGCCTAGAAATTCCTGTCATTTACAGAAATCACACATGCAGAGAGTAAGATACTCTGTTGACTTAAGCAAGGTGTGACTTCACCTACTGCTTGGGTCTGTATTTCTTCCGATTTCCTTCTTTTCAGATAACAAGAAGCTCCTGTATCAACTAACACAAGGAATTTTGTTCTACAGCTACAAAGAAATCTCTCCTTGCACTCCCTCCAGCAGCTTCCTCTTCATTTCCAGCACTGCCTTCAAGACCTGCAATGTTCTTCCATAAGTGTCAGCTGCAGGGTTTTCACTTCCATTTTGGTCTCTCCTTCTCTTACTGCTCTTGCTACAGTCTGATCTGGCCTAGGATTTACCACAATTAAAATCTGTTTCTTTTTGTTATTAGCTACAATGTTAGCTTAACTACTTATTGCTAGAGAAAGGCTGCACATTGAAAAAATAACATGTCCAAAATCATACTGAACAAAGAAGGATCATGGAAGTCACATGCTTTGGAGTACAGACACCACCAAAGATATTCTCATTTAAAGTCTACCTGAACTTGGACACCTTAGCAGTGTGTACACAGAGGCTGGACAGCAACGGCTGCCTGAGAGTGCTGAGAAGTTGGCACTTGTAGAGGAACTTCAATATTTGGCACAAAACACTCTGTTATCTTGGCCAAGGAGCAGCCCCTTCTCTGCAGATCCCTTTATTTGCATAGATAAAAACTTTCCTTGTATGTGCTTCTGCAGTGCTTATAACAGATCCAGAAAACCCAGATATACCATGCTGAGTACCAGAGCATGTGAGCATGTAGGGAAGGGCAGTTCACACCAGAGCACATGGCCACAGCTATGAACCCTGGAAGGAAAAGGGGCCACAATATCGTGACTGAGAATCAAGAACCTTTGAAGTATGAATCATCTTCTAAAGTATTCTGATCAGAGCAATATTAGGTACCAAACACACACACTGAAACGAGATCCAAGCCACACTTCCCTTTCTGGGGCAACAGCAACACTTTCATATGCAGCAAACATGTAATAATACCTGGGAAAAAAGCACACAGATGACCTTCTGCTGCAGTAGCTCCCTTCCTGTGACATCCTTCCCTCAGAAAGCCTCCCCATCCTCTTCTTCACATATGTTATTCCTTGTCCCTGCAGTTGCCACTAATTCAAGCAGGTTATTAGAAGACTTCTATTTAGACAACTCCAGCTATAAAGAATTATAGGTAGCATTTCACCGTTTTATTTTGTTGTTATTGGATTGGTACACTAATGGTGGTCAAAGAGACTCATTCCATGTGTCAGATGTACTGAGGGACAATCCTGGTCTCCAAGACCAGGGCATGCTGCTTAAAGGCATAAAGGGGATACTTCATGTTGTAAAGCACTTTTTAAAAGGAAGGTATCATACAACTGCTAAAGTGCCTTACTCCCAGCTACTGCTGGCTTTTTAAACTAGCCAAGAAATGATTAAAAAAAAAGATATCCTGAATGTCTCAGAAGAAACCTTGTACTCACAAGATCTGCAGCCCAATTATCATCTAAGGATACAAAGGACATAAATGCTTTGGGATGCTCATTGCTTATTTTTTTAGAAAATACTGATGCATATATAATGCATATCAGCTCCTGCATTCTCTCCAGTGGCACTGCAGTTGATGAAACAAAAGGCATTTTTGTAAGGAGGAAAAATATCTTTGTGCTACTAAAGAAATATGGACATCGGGAGCAGATTCATCCCAGATATACAGAGGCTGTAGGACCATGTGGCAGTGTTCAGTGTCAGCTCATGTAGGAGCAGTACCCGTTCTTGTACTGTCTATCATCACCATCATTGTGGCATTCAGGTCAAGGCTGGTATGTGTCTGACTCTTGTTTTACTAAATGTAGCAACGTGAGTTATAGGAGTTTAGTTGTTTGCTCTTTTAGTTCCACCTCTGCTTCTGACATTGATTTTCCTTGGTGCTGTACCTATAGGTATACATAGAAGGGAAAGCATTACATAAACTTATATGGTGATGTTGATGCAATACAAACTTTGTTTAAAGTACCTTAAAAATCATATGAGATCACAGACAAATAAACACACTGTTGAGAGTAGAATGTGTAAGCAAAAAGAAATGTCTTTTATAAGCTACTAAAGACTTTTTAATAAGGAAGTTTTCATTGCTGTCAAGCTTACTTAGTCATTAAGATCACTGTTAATTATAACCCTCCCAAATTCTACTCCATAGGATTCTCAAGATACAGGTTTTCTGACTGGATAATCTTTGACAGCAACACCATCAGAAAGAAGCCTCTGAGGTAGAAGACACTGACATATCATAAGGCACGTGGAGGTCAGCCCCATTAGCCTGGCACAGCTCACTATGGACTGGAAATCCAGCAGTACCATCAACTTCATGGGTAAAGGCTCCAGCTGCTTCTTAAGTTCCATTTTAATACCTTGTTCTAATGAAAAGGCACTGGTTTATAGTATTCATAAGTATTATAAGACAGGTGAAAATTATTTAAGATTTAGTAAAACTTTAAAATGACATTTCACTTTTGCTGAAGGTACAGGGAGCTAAAACAGAAAATGGGATTAGGAATTCACATAGCACAATTGAACAATTTGTTCAAGCAATGATTTACAGTCTGTGCAAACTCTTACATATTATGCAAAACTAATGAAGAGCTCCTCCTCTCTGTGATGCAATTCCCATGCTTCTGCTTGGGTCTTACCCGCACATAGATGTTTTGGTTGCTGATTATAGGAAAGTCTGTCTGTATTTCAGCTTTCAGTCCAAAGTATACTTTGCCACTGTGTACTTGCTCTTTGTATAAAGACAGTGTGATGATCAGTGAGTATGTTGAAGATATTTTGTACTCAATATTAATACAGCAGTATTTCTGTACTTTCAACTTCTAAAAGCCTATATTTATGGTCTTCTGAGTTACAGTTAAAAAAAGGTATCACTGTTCCAAAGATTACTGAGCACAGGATTGATGACTGTATTCTCTAAAGGGATGAGATGTCAGATAAGCTGGCCTTCCTATAACAACAACTAGGAAACAAGGTCAAGCTCAGAGGTAGAACCATCAGACAAATTCAGAAATAGCTCTGAACTGCAACCCAGAGACTGGATGTCTTGAACTGAACTCTGAACTGCAATCCAGAGCTTGAGTCTGAATTTCAATCTTCCAGGCAAAATACAATATCCTTTTATAGAATGTGTTGATTAGGTTAGAAATGTGGAAGGGAACAATATTTAATCAAGAATATTGTATGAAGCCACTTAGAGAGCTGTGGGCAGAAAGCAGCTTAAAACAAATGACTTCTGATTGTTTAAAGGGATGTGTTGACTGAAAAAAAATGTCACTGAACTGGTAAGGAGAATTAGGTTTGGCTTTTGGCAAGGAAATACTTCTGAAGGCCACAGATAATCACAAAATAAATATCAAAGTTGGAGAGAGAGCAAGATGAGATGTTTCAGGAAATATATGGGGAAAAGACTAGAAATAACTGGCAGGTGAGAACCATTCTTCTCTTGTGAACTGGAATTCCCCATTGTTGTAATTACCAAACCTGATTCAGTGGAAAGGGCTTAAAGACCAGGGATGGCAAACAAAAGCACACATCAGAAATCTACAAACAGAACTGGCACTGCAGGATGAGGATTTCATCACCTCCAGGAAAAGACAGTCTGAACGTTCCCACCGGGAATACCGAAACAGTCACTCTTGCCCTACAAGCCCATGACTGGACTCAAGGCAATTGCAGAGGACGAGTGCTATAGAGAAACCAATCATATGCCCTTCCCATAAGGGGTATGGACGGCTCTCAATAACACCATGCCCACAGCAGTTTCAAGGGTGAATTCAGAAACTACTTAAAAAACAACTGGCAGTTGCCAAACCAAATTGTCTGAGTGAGATGTTCTATTTGCTTATCATAGAATCACAGAATGGTAGGGTTGGAAGGGACCTTTAGAGATCATCCAGTCCAACGCTCCCTGCAGAAGTAAGTTCACCTAGATCAGGTCACATAGGAACATGTCCAGGCGGGTCTTGAAGACCTCTGTATTTACCACATTGCTATGAAAAGCTGCTCTCTAACTCTGTCTTTGTAGAAATTAGTTGCATTAAAGATTTAGGAACAATGGGAAAACCCATCAGTCTCATTCTTGCAATTATTATTAGATCTGGCTAGAAATTGACGCACAGAACAATTCTCTGAAAAATAAAGGAGTAAGTTGTTGGAGTTGTGTAATGGGTCTTTGGCGGCATCAGTTTTGTATCATTTCTCTAGAGAAATATTTTGTTTCAAATTAAATTAATTCCATCTTCATGTTGCTTTCAGTCCATTCAAAATCTTTATTTTTAACATTGCTGCAATGATGAAGCCATGAAGTGCCTTGGTCTAGTAAAAAAAAAAACAACATAATTTTAAGTAGGTTGTTTTGGGCTTTTAGAAGGACAAGCTATCAGAAAAAAATATGAATAGTAAACTAAAAAAAGCCTCAGCTTTTCATAATGATTCCACAAAAAGAGAATTCTCAGAATATCTAGGCAGACAAATTTTCCTCCTTTATCACATTGCAGAAGCGGGTGAGATTATTGGAATTACTGGCATCACTTCACTTTGTCATGACTTATAGTGCATTCTTCCAAATTTTAAAGCAGAGATCATATAGCTTGCCAGACAGAACAGAGAACTTGAGACTACAAACATCCATCCTGAGCCTGAAACACACTCACTGATGACCAGCTTCCATCTTCTTTCTCATGCACAGCTGTCAGGGAGCCCGTGGGAGGCTGGGATATGCCTGGAATGCAGACACACGGCTTCAGAGGGCAATTTCAGCTTTCTGTTTCCTCTTATATAAAACTGGGATAACTACTAAGCTACGTATCTCCCTTATTATCCTTGAGCAGCATTTTGTGGGGTGCAGAGCATCTCAAGACCTTGCACCTGTTTGATTTATCAGTAGGTCTAGTACAGTATTAATGATTATGTGTGGTCATTCCAAAAAGCTGTATGTATAGATGTATGTTCCTCAGTCCTGATAGCTGATTAACACAGGCAGAGCCCAGAACCCTTGCAATTCCTTCCAGAATCTGCAGTGAGGAAAGAGGTGTGTCTTCTCCATCTTGTGACCAAAAGCAGCATCTCCTTAACCTTCCTCCTCTCCTCACCCATCAGCCAACTTACCCTGGAATTTGATATTACAAGCCCAGACTGGGAGCGGGTACCTGATCAGCTGTGGGATGCTGGCACGTTTGCAGAATACTGTTTGAAAGCAAAGCTTGATCAGCTGCCAGCATGTTCCCTGATGCCTGCTCAAGGATCACACTGGGGGTAAAAATATCAAGACCACGTATAAGGGGAATGTCCATGGACTTTGCAATCCTTCAAAATAACAAAGCTGAATTTCTGGCAGCCTCTCAGAAGCTGATAGCAGACCCAGACTAGACTGGGGAGGAGTACTAGCAACAGAAGATACTGTTTAATCTTTCATTAAATTATCATGATACCAGCAGGTGACATGCTATTAAGCCTTAAGACAGTGTAGGCTGTAAGGTCTATATTTAGGTGTGGGAGAGGAGTGTTTTTCTTCCTCTGAAAACTCACGTACACATTCTTCAGCTACAGCAACCTCACTGAATGGGTGGAGGAAGAGGAGGAAGACTTCACTTCAAAACTGTTTCTGCTTCAGAAGAAAGTAAAGGTGAGACTGATATTTCCTCCTTCTTCCCTGGCCTCTATCCCACTATATTAATCCCCTCTCAGGACTTGCCTCTGGCTCTACACTTCAGGAAAGATAAAACCACAAGCATCCCTCCACCAGACTGGAGCCCACCCACTCAGGCTGTATCTTATGACTGTGGTAAAGTTTGGCACAGTGTGCACAGAGAGTGCCAAGGCACAGTAACCTTCCCACTGTAGCACAACAGTGAGAAGAACTCAGACAATTTCCTCCTAGATAGGAAATTTCTTCCTTTAAAGGTTTCTCCTCAGACTGCTCAGCTAATAAGCACCCATGGGACCTTCTTTGACTCATACATAGCTGTAGTTGGGAAGAAGCATCTCCATTCAGCTGGGATTGGTCTAGGAATCACACCCAGTAGGATCAGAATGGGCTCTCTGTTCTAGTACTAGAGCTGGTAAGCACAGCTCTTAACTAGTGCTGGAGCCCTCCCAGCTTAGCACAGGGCAGCAGCCAGACACAGAGTGTAGTGTGTCATCCCCACCGCATTGCTTGAGCAATGATCAGTCAATTGCCCTGTGGCTGTTCTGTGCTCCAGCTGGACCTTTTCAAGGTAGCTGTGATTCTGTCATGCTCCAGAGGACAAACAAATCTGTTGTTCATTAGGGAGAGTTTTGTGATTGTACGAGACAAACCTTGCAAGGAATTGGAACAAAACCAGGAACCCATTGGCTGCCAGATCAAAAACAAACACTGACCAATCCTCTCTCTCTGCCTCTGTCCAAAGGTAAATACAGCAGCAGCCCCTTTATTTCCCCCCCCCCAAGTGCTCCCAGCAACAGTTTCCCACCTATCAAACACAAGTGACAGTAAAATCTCTGATCTGCTTGTGTTGGATGGTGTCCCAGAGTGTTACAGAGAATTAGATACCTGTTTAGAGGATTAAGATCTGCCACAAAAATGTTTAGAGGATTACACTGCCACTGTACTTGACCAGTTCTTCAGGAAGTACATCAGATTTTTCATGGCATCATTTCAGGGGGTAGTTTTTCTGTGCAGTCTGTGTAGGGACCCAGAGAAACATTCACAGAGTTATACCTACAGCAATAATTACTTTTTATGACTCCCACAAGAAGTTCAGAAGGCTGTGAAACAAAAAAAGAATTGACCCTTAGAAAGGTAATTACATCAAAAAATCAAAAAATCAAAAATCTTGGACAAACACTAAACTTCCTACATCAGGCAGTGATAAAAAAATAACAGAGAAAAACAAGAGGAACTAAAGAAAGATCCTCTGGGGAGGTGTTTTCTTCTCCAATGCAGACTCTCTGACAGATTTATTTGCAGACAAAATTGCTATATGGTTGATTTAGGGTTTTCTTTGAGCTTTTCTCAGTTAAGTATTTTAAAGAAAGATATTTGCTAAAATGTAAGCAAATTTGCATTTCATGTCTTTTGGAGTGGATCCTCTTCCTTAAGGAAGCTCTGTTATAAGATCTTTTTGTGCGTGTTGGAAGAGGGAGAAAGACGGTTCAACGCTGAAAGTTGAAGGTTCCTTAACAGCCCACCCACACTCTTTCTTCTTTTGGAAGACTTAGTGGCTTTAATGATATTACCAAGCATTCTCAACAAGAAGAAGCTTCAGTTTCTCAAGCTGAAATGAAGGAAAGAGCTAGAAGTAGTGGCTTCTCACTTTGTAAAGCAAGCAGCAGCCAAAGGAGGTGATATGCTTGAATGTTTAATGGAATACAAAGCAGCATTCCTATATTAAGTTCTTTAATAGTTACATATGCCAGGAATATCCCAGCACTACACTGGTCATTTGTGTAACAGGGTTTGAAGGAAGGAAGAGGACAAGGTTAACAAATTTGGAAGAAACTCAATGTAAACAACCAACTCTTGGATCTGAGCGTATGCAACTTGCTGTGTTAAAAACCAAAATCACTCAGCAAAGCGTGTTTTGTATTACGAGGAAAACAAAAATAAAGCTTAACCAGTTCTACTGAAACCATGGAAAGTAAAAAGGAAGGCAGTAAATGTGGCACAGAAGACAAAACACAAGTAAAATCAGACACAAAAATCTAATTTCAGCTGTGAGGAATGTAGTGCTAAAGCTCTGTAAAAATGCTGTGAGGCAGAAAGGAAGATATGTGAGTAGAGATAGTCAGAGATTTGCAAAATAGAAAAGGTAAGATGAAAAAAAGTGGAACCAACAAGATCATTACCAACCCAGATGGCTCCAGCCCTACTCAGGGCAAGGACAATCAGGTTCAGCCCTGAGACACTGACCTGGGAACTTTTAAAAAGCAGAAGCAAAGAGGGGGAAGGGGAAAGCAAACTGAAACTTTGGACACTTCTCTTTCATCAGGAGTTACTGCAATGATCGAGACTCAGCTGCAGCATCTAATTTCTCAAAATTAACTTTAGCTTTTGTTGCAAATGGCAAAAAATTCAGTAGGATCTTTTTAAAAAGACCTTCACAGAAGGATGTTCCCTCTTAGCTGAGACGTGGCTTTTTTGTCTGTGTGTGCTCATTCTATGTACACCTTTTAGCTGTATTTAGGGGTTTTTTTTGGGTTTGGAAAGTGAAGACATTAATTCTAACAGGGAATTCTCAAACTTCTCAGAAAAGCTCTGGAGCACTCCTTCAGCTCTTGTATCTTAACGATTTAGGAACATTTCCTCAATTTCACGAGACAGAAAACACTGGAGGACTCTGGAGGCAGAAGTGAGGTACTCTGAAAGGAAAGAGCTACTGACAAGTCTACCAGGTAGTATTTACTTACTAAAGTAATAATTTTGCTTCAGAAAGAAGAGGGAACAGCTTTTCTTAAAGATACAACAGAAACAGCAAATTTGCTGCCTATGACCATATGTATTGAAGAGAGGACTCTGCAGCCCAGAAGTTTCCCAGAGGACAAACTGCTCATTGCAATGAGCACACTGTCAAACATATCATTTATAGACACCACTGATTAAGTTCAACCACAAGCCTTGGTTGAAATAAGAATAATTTACCTGGGTCTTGAGCACGAGATAAGAGTAGACAATTATAAACATCCCCCCTGCCTTCAACTTTGGACATTTCAGATTCAGACAGGCATGGAGAAAAACTCAAGCTCACACTAGCCTACATGAATTGTCCTGTTCATGAACAGTGGACATATCTAACAGCACACCTGGGATTGACTTGATAGGAGCCAAATAACTGGGAGGCATTAAAGCCAGGCACTGAGGATTTCTGTTCCTAATAAGTTATGACTAACTCAAGATTCCAGAAAATAGAAACAAACTTATTTGCTCTGAAATTAAATTCATACCCACAGAGATGCCAGACTGAGTTAGAGCTTTGACTGAAAAGTATTAAAGGGCTGGAATTGCCACATGAAACTGCCACAAGAATTTTCTGAAGATATTGAGTATTTCATTTAAGTATAAAGCAATGCTCATATCTGTGGAGTTTGTCACACTGAGTCCTCTAAATGTGGGGATTTTTTTTTTTACTAAAGTTATGCAACTTTAGAAAAATTATTGCCATTTTTGCTCTTCCCATCTAATCTGGAATACAGCAATTTATGCCTGCAGCAAAATGTCTCAAACACAGAACAAACCTGATTTCATCAAGGTGTAATCTTCAATGCGATCTTACCTTGTCTTCTGTTTTATCTTTTCCTTCTATGTAGAATATTTTTCTGAGAAGTCATGTACACCAGAGCTCAACTCTTATTATAGCTATGTAAAAAAGAAACCTGACCTTACTGGAGTTCCACGTCACTGGGGACCACAATATCGGCAATAGAAGCTGATTTGTGAAGCTCCATGCTTAGCATTTCCTGTGCTTGCAGGCACCACTAAAACCTAGATGTGGATAATGAATATTTGTAGGCAGGAAATACTTTCATTATTCTGCTTGGATACAATAAAAGGGACACAAGTTCACAGAGACATTCATTCATCCAAGGCACCTCTGTTTCTGGAGGCTTCAAAGATACTTAGGGTCTCATTTGGAATGTACTAAACTTTGAGAAGATTCCAGCTGCCAGTAATTAACAAGAGACTAAGCCTCAAAATCTAACAAATCTAAAACTTAAGCACTTTCATTGTTTCAGCCATCTTTTTGGACAACTCTGTGGGCTCAGAAGGGGACATGGAAAAGTGTTTTTTTTTCTTTTTCCAAGGAAATTGTTTCCTAATACATGGACAGACTAATTCCAGACGAATACAGGCATTTCCTGACAGTGGGTCTATATATCCAGATTACCCTGCACCCTCTAGACTGTAGATCCTCTTAGATACAACAGAAATCACTGGAACAGCTGTTCTACTATTTAGGCTGAACACCTAAAGCATCCATTTAGATTCTCCTCCAAACATGCCAGTAGCTCTAAGCACTCTTAAAAGTCAATATGGAAAGAGGAGCAATGTTAGCAGGCAACTTGGACTTATAAGATATGAAGTAAACTGCTTTGGCACCTTTTTTTACCACTAAATAAATATAAAGGATGCCAGAGGGTCTGCAGTGCTGGTTGTATCTCTGCTCACAGAGGAGAGCAGCCCATGGGTTTTTTCCTGTAGTGTCCTACCAGCTGGGCTGGCACTATCAGTTACCTTTCACCAGCATTTGGTCTGTTACCCTTCACCTTTCACTCACCTTTGATAATACTCTGTAGAGTAGTGAGGCTTTCCCAGATATGTCAGTATAGTTACCAAACAGAGTAGAACTGATCTTCTAAGTGCTACACTGAACTTCCAGTAACTTAAAGACTGCCAAATCTCACTCTTTTTAATGATAAGCAGTAGATCCACTTACAAAACAGACATTGTGAACTTTATTTAAAGTACAGCTGATTGCCATCTGATTGTCAATGTCTAATTTCCTCCTTGTTTCCACCCCTAACCCACAAACAGTTTTTTGATGACATTGAAGTAACGTTTTCATACCTTCCAAGCTGATAAGTTTCTGCAGCACTCTGTAATTCGACACTAGGTGGCCTCTTTCTTCTTTCAGAGAAGGGCTGTTGTGTCGTTATATCATCTAAGTGGTTAACCAAAACAATCGTTAAGCAAATCTACAAAACTTCATTCAGTAGGGGTTTAAGATGAATACTGCAAAACAGCTCATTGTTTCCTAACTGGACCACATTCACTGTAACTCAGAATACAGAACTGGATCTCTGTAACTTGGCTCCCAGCCTGAGCTTTGAACAATGTTATAACCACACAGCAACCTCCAAGGAGGTTTTATTCCTGAAAAATCCCCCACAATGCCCCTTCATCCAGCTCATAGATGCAAGAGCACATAGAAAAGGATTGGGAGACAGAATAGTAACTCTTCACTACTCTGCCTAGGTTTTCCCAGGGGAGATCACAAAAAGTGATGAGGGCCTTACCTCCTCCTTTCACACAACTCGTTCTCCAGGAGGGCTGCAAAGGCAGAAAACTGTGATGAATCATGGAACATTTAAGAAACTTTCACAGAAAGTAAAAAAAATCTATTGGAATTGAAGTCTTTAATGCAGAGAGCAGCACCTAACAGTTCAACTGGAGCATTTCCTTTTCTTGAAGAGGCTGAGGAGGAAATGAGGCATTGCCTACAGCAAGAGAGCACTCTGGCAAAATGGCTTTAGGACAGGGCTTCTTAATTTGCCTTTCAGTATTTCCCAACCACAGAAAGCACAATCCCTGCATTGCAAAATCACTGTGCTTCTGTAGGATAAGTTTTATGCTAGACAAATGCCTGCAAGCACATTCAGCCTTTAGAGCAGTATGTACTGTTACGAGAGATCATATGAGGAAATAAAACATATTTTGCCACTGTGTGGCTGAGCAACAACTTCATCAGTAAAAATGGGATGATTTTGTTTAGAGAGCATGTAAATGCTTCACACCAGTCAGAGAATAAAGACTGAAGCCTGAAGAGCCACTAAATGAAGAGCCAGCACAAGGGCTATCTAGACCAGGCTGCTTCTCTTGGGGAGTCATATAAGACACCCTTGTGAAGAGGAAAGTGGTTAGTGACTTGTTTTTATCATCCCATCAAGGAGAACATATAGCTCTCCCTTATCCTTGCTGCACTGACACATCTCTGACTTAGCTGCAATGCTGCTTTGGAATATTTTCTTCTTGGACCAGTGACAGGAAGGATTTAAGCCCCCAAGGACGCAGAAAACAGATTTTCTCTGTGTGCTCTGCAGCTCTATAAAGAGCCTGCAAACAAAAAGGGAGCAAGGGTAGGTGATATGCTTCACGAGAGCTGTAGATATTAACTGCCACAATTATCCTACTTTATTATGAGCTGGTCAGAAAGGATGTGAAATGTTACTAAATTCACCATCATATTTTCAGCTGGTCTAAGATGCATACCTGCGGCAATGTTAGGACAAAGCTTATAGGACAGGTACAAGTGGCAACATGAACACAACAAAGATTTATGACAGGATCCACAGTAGGAGGGAGCTCTGGGAACAACTTCTCAATTCTTCATGTGTCTCCAACCGCATCTGCCTTGGTTCAATGGGTCACGTGTTACCAGTGTCCCAAGGCACCAGAGCAAGTCCTTAGCACTGTCACCTGCTCTGCGACCCAAGGAAAACCTGGGAACATTCCTCAGTAATTATTTGGAGGCTTTCAACAGACCCTCACACTGAATCCACCCTGTTTGTTCCGCATCAACCTCTGACATTTTCTCAAATGGCTGATCTTTTTTTCCAATGTATGCCTTAGAAGAGTCTTGCTTAACCCAAGTGCTGTCTTAGCAACTGACAACATAATTTCTCACCCAGCTTGGGCATGGATAAGATCTGCTCCTGCCTTGTACATGAAGCTTGCTCTAGGTGCCCTTGCAGCTGAGGTAGCAACAGGGTAACTCAACATTAAGAACTTTCCTACCTGTTTTTGTTGCTTGTTTGTGTTTCCAGTTCATTCTAGAGAGGGTTACCTGCTAAGTAATCAAATCTTGGCACAGAAGTAGCTAGTAGCTAGAAAAGCAGCTAGTTGTCTTGTAGTTCAGATCCAAGCTGATCTCAGACCTGAAGGGAATAAACATTCCTGACTCTTCTGGGTAATTTCTTTTTTTGGTGTTTTGGCTGATAGAAAGATCTCTTTGCATTCCTGCAGCAGATGAAGACCAAAATAAAATCAGATTAAAAACTACCAGATACCAGGCTGATAGCCAGTGATGTCCATGGGGCTCTCCCTATTTAACAGAGCACATTTAGTATCACACTCTAAAGTCTTTTTTCCTAGACGTGTCCTTGAAAACAACTCCCTTGGGCTCTGTCATTTCCCTAATAAAAGTCCACATCTTCCAAACTGAAGCAGTCTAATATCACAGATTTGAAAGAAAAACAAATCTTTTTACTGTTAAACATGTTGATTACATTACAAAGTCTATCTGGGTCTGAAAGTACATTCTTCAGAGGACCTCTTTCAAATCTATTTACTATATATGGAATTGCACACGGAGGAATCCTCTTCCAAAGAGGCACAAGCACTTTGAAGAACAAATTTTGCACACCATACTTATCTAAAAGGAGACAGTTAATATAGTAGAACAAGAATATTCACCACTTTATGATAAAAAGGGATTAATGATGTTCTAAAATGCTGGAGTTCACAACAGTGGGGATTTGTGTCAAGAGACAAATTGCACTGTCCTTACTTTGGAAGAAGCTTCGCTATGGTCAGGGAAGGTGTTGTCAGTGTAAGATGTCAACAGTATGAGCGTCATAACAGCTGTTTCATTATGTGTAAAACTCCTTAAAGCACTTACCAGGGCAAGTCAAACAATCCAGAGTAGTGTTGCTCAGCAACTGCAAAGAAAAGCTCTCATGTTCCCCTGCAAGAGAAGATGGAATTGTGGAATCATAGAATGGTGGGGGTTGGAAGGGACCTCTAGAGATTATCCAGCTCCAAACCCTACTACAACAGGTTCCCCTCATTCAGGGGGCACAGGAACAGGTCCAGGTGGGTTTGGAGAAGGAGAATCCACAACCTCCATGGGCAGCATGGACCAGGGCTCCCTCACTCTCACAGTAAAGAAGTTTCTCCTCACGTTCAAGTAGAACTTCCTGTGTTCCAGCTTGTGCCCATTTACCCCTTGTCTTGTTATTGGCCACTACAGAAAAAAAGACTGACCACATCCTCTCAACACACACCCTTTAGGTATTTAACAAGGGTTGACAAGGTCGTCTCTCAACCTTCCCTTCTCCAGGCTGAGCAGCCCTGGGTCCCGCAGCCTTTCCTCATAAGTGATGTTGCAGTCCTCTCATCATCTTGGTGGCCCTGTGCTGGCCTCCTTCCAGCAGTTCTCTGTCACTCTTGAGCTGAGGAGCCCAGAACTGGACACAGGACTCCACCAGGCAGAGTAGAACCTCCCTCGACTTGCTGCCCACGCTCTTCTTAGTGCCCCCAGGATGCCATTGGCTTCTTGCCCATGAGGGCACATTGCTGCCTCATGATTAGTTTGCTGAAATAGTTGCATGCCACATAAACATCACCTCATCAAAGACTTTGGGAGGCAATTATGGATTAAGTGTTTCATTTCCTCCAGAGACAGTATTAGTTGCTCCATTTTCTCTGTTCTGCTGTGACCCAGCTGCATGCCAAGCACATGCTGTATTCCTCATTTTCACTTTCCTGTTATTGTGAAAGAGCTGCATGTTTGGACACTGTCCTAATGCTTAATGCAGATATTTTGCTGTGCTTTTTGGAGAAGGCTGTGTGTAGAGAGGCAGGGCACCCTGGCACATCTAGGGCAGAGACGGCTGCTGCCCACTGCTTGGCCTCAGGGCACACATGCCACCTGCCCACATGCCATCTTGCAGCAAAGGGGCAATGTTAGGGCACAGACAAGTTGTATCAGAGTTCAGCCCTGTGCTTCCAGCTCAGTAAACAGCTTTACATGTATGTACCTCCCTCATGATGAATGAACTGCATCATGCGTGGGCAGATGGCTTCAGAGCACAACCCCAAGGGTATCCCTAGGGAATGCAGAAGATTCTGTGAAACCAAAGTTTAAGCAGCAATAATACTGTACCGCTTCTGCATCCTTGTGGATATGTTATACGAATGTGGCATCTTTCCATTTCATGGCATTAAGTTTCTGCAAGCTCTCCCACACATCACTCAACAGGAATTGTCTTATATGTCAAATAAATCTCTGTCTAAATGCATTTAATGATTATACCATTTCCCTTCCTGCTAGAAAGACTTCTTACAATTGTTACAAGGTGAGAATAATTTCTAGAGGCAGCCTCATCCTCTGTTTCATTTTTAGCTCTGTGCCACATTGACTTGGCATCTGTGTTGGATGGGTCACATTTGTACTCTTGCAGGTCATTAAGTTGGCTGTTGTTGATTTTCTTATTTGCTGCAAAAACAATAGAATAAATGAACAACTCTTAAAACTCACACTGGATCCAGGCTTCCCACAACTGCTCATTTTACAGGCATGGAGCCGAGCTTCACAAACTTACGTTTGCTTAAACTGAAGAGCTACCGGTTGTCAGCGGGGCAGAGGGAGCGATGTATCTCACAGCAGGAAAATGAATGTTGTGACCTTCATCCACTTCCACATTACTCTGCTTTGACCCTGTGAAATGTTTTGGGGTTTAACAGTGTTCTGTCCGAAGCTTCTAATGTCAAATTCAGATTCTGTCTCAGCTGAAGAGGAAGTGCAAAGTACACATTTGAAAGAGGGCGATGAGAGAGGCTGGCCTGCTCCCTGTCCCAGAGCCCTCCACTCCAAAACCAAGGGCCGGAAACTTTTTAGTCAGGGCTGTGCAATCACCTGCTGACTCCTTGCCCTCCATCGCTCCCAGTGGCAGACAGACAGCACAGGTGATAAACCTGGTTTGGGAAGCTGAAGGAGTCACATCACCATCCATGGGCTTTGACAGATGGGGCTGACATTTGAAGCAGTCAGGATTGGGCACGGAGAGGAAAGGTGGAGGGATGGCCTCTGGGTTGTCAAGGACAGGAGTCCTCTGGGGAGGTACCTCTGGGCTTCCTGTGCAGAGGAGGTGTAACCACTCCAAGTTTCCATCCTTACTGTCCATGGCAACAAGTGTTCCTCCACTGAAACATGGGCCCAGCACCACCCGCCCTGCTTCCCCATGGTGTTTAAGCTGATGGCACCTCAATAGTGCCAAGTGGTGAGTACAGATGTGGAAATGACAGTGTGGGAGAAGGTCTGCAAACATCTCGTTAGGCAAGGTTAGTGCGCACAGGCTTGCTACTGGTAGCTGGGTAGGCATTACTTGCTTTTAAACATACACAGAAATCTCCTGTTTTCCATAAACAAATCTCCAGTTTGGGTTTGGGGTTTTTTTCTTTCCTCTTTTGATTCTAATGAAACCCATCTCTCAGCCAGGTACCTCACTTGGATCCTCTGCCAAACAACAAGGCAGTTAGCTGACTGTTGTACCTAGACCACAGGATAGATGATGTTGAAGACAACAGCCCTGGCCTCCTTCTATCAACAGGTATTTGGTAAGACAAAGCCATAGGACATTCACAAACTCTTCCCAGCAGAGCCTATGTGCCAGAGCAACAAGCCTCTCTTCATTGCACTCAGCTGGATCCCACAGCATGCAGATGTGAGGCAGGCACAGCCCAGGACCTTTCTTAATGGAGAAGCCCTTCCCAACAACGGTGGTTGTTTTCCAAGGGAGAGAGATTTTTGATGAGAGCAGTGTCTGCCAGCATGGGGAAAGGCTGCTAGACCCCCTCGCTCCCCATGCTTTGGGTTTCCTGCCTTCCTGACAGCACTGTTCAAATGCACTATCCCAAAGTCCTGACTGTCATGGTGAACCTGAGCACTTCACTTGCTCCATGGCACCTCCTCGTGCTTCAGCCAGGACAAGGAGATGTGCTGTGAAGGGCAGGAAAGTTGTGGCAGTTGGCTTCAGGGTGGCAAGGTGATATTCCTGCCCCAAATCTGACCTGAGGAACTAGACAAGCATGCTGAGTTAGTGCCAGCACAGGCTCAGGCTGTGTTGATGGCTCAGGGAGAACATGCTGTACCAAACATTTCTTTTACTGTATATCTTACATAAACAAAGCATTTAGCTCACCACCCAGCACTTGCTCATGCTAATAAATGCCAGTGACTTTCTCTGCCTCATGCATTGAAGTTACATAGTCAAGCGAGTTCAGGGACACACACAGGGTGCCCAGTTTAGACTGAGACTCTTTCTGCAATTCATTTCAGCTGAGAATAGCAAACCTTAGCTAAAAAAGGAAACTGCAAACAGGAATTACTGGGCAAATATAACTAAGATCAACCAACCCTTGTACAAAACAACCCCTTCAATCCCTCCTTGAGGAAAGACACACTGACAGGCTCACAGTGCTCCAGGACATTTCCCTTTCCAAAGAACCCTGCTACCACTCTCAGCTTCGACTTCAAACCCACCAGCATTTCCACCTGGTACATCACCAAGCATCCATCCCTTCCATGGGCTTTCCTCTGCTCTGACATTGGCTGCACCATGTCAGGGCAGAGTGAATGTAACTCCAACCAAAATCCAGCTGTTGCTCGTAAATTCACCTCACTGTACTTGCAGACTGAGCAAGACACTGAGCAATCACATACACTCCCAACATCCCCACTGAAACCATGTGAATCACGCTAAGGTCTGTATTTTCTAGGAGTGCCTAAAGGAACACAAGACCAGGAATGGGAGGGGGAATTGGGGTCTGACAGAGGCTGTAGCACTGCACAACTATTGGAAGTGTTTGCAAATTATCAGTGAAATGCTTTCTATGAAAGAAAAAAAAAGTAGCTTCACTGCTTAAATTCTTGTCTGCATTCATTTTCAGAAAATCCTGAAGAGTTCAGCACAATGTGCTGAAAGTGTGTAAACCCCCCCCCCCCATTTTTCCATTAAAATCCCTGCAAAATCCCATGAGAAACTGGAGCATGGTGAAAGAAATTCATAGAGTTCAGCATTATTCGATTTGCTCTAAAAATAAAGCAACCCCCTTGACATAGCACCTCCCCCACTTCCACTTCAGGTCCTTCAGACAGAGTTTCTCGGATGTTTGTTCAACCACACTACTCAAATGCATGACCCTCTTGGGGGTACATGGCAGATGTGGCAAGCAGAAATATGTCTCACTGGAGTCACTTGGTTTGTCACTCTTGCAGAATGTGACCTTCAGGGTAGACTTCTTTTGAAACTGTATTTCGAAAGAAGGAATTTTCCTCCCCTCTCAGTTTTGCCTCCCATTTAATGCTCTTTTCAATTGTTTTTGTTTCCCTATTTATGGGAGAGAAACATCGAGAATAGCTGCCTCAGCCCTGGCAAGTGGTCATCAATCCCTGTTCCCCAGCTGCAGAAGTGGCAGATGTTCCATTGCTGCTCTCTCCCCAGGAAAGCTTTGTCCTTGTTTTCTCTAGCCTCTCACAGGTGTAAATGCAACTGGAGCTGGATTTCAGATTCCTATAGTACTTCCCTACCTGCATAGGTCCAAACTGACACAGAACATGTGCAGTCTATGCTGACACTCAGGATGGGCACTGCTGAAGCACAGGTACCACTGGGGTCAGGTGATATAGTTCAAGCTTCTGTTTTGAGATTACAAAGGTGCCAATTAATGGCACAGTTGTGTTCATTACTGACCTATATTGCACTAAAGGTAAAAAGCCTCCACAACCTCTTATTACTCCTCTGAGCCTGTCACTTTGAACACCTGGTAATTTTCTTAGTCTGATGATTTGTTTTGTTGTGGCATGGCCGCCTTGTGCACATTGCTAAGCAATAAAGTTTGTCCTTCCAGAAATATCCATTGCCCCAGACACTATTAACTCCTCGGAACATTTTCAACAAAAACATTCCAGGGGAGATACACTAATGGCTCTTCCACTTTCTGAGACAAGCAATTCTCCAGCTACCCTGTTACAGAACACCAAACCAGGACAAGGAGAAGTGGTTATTTGTGGTCAAGCCCCAGCTTTGCCAAGTTCTACAAACTTTTAATCTCACATCACACTGAGACTGGCACGTTTCTTGTCTAATCTATTTTTAGGGGCACTAGTGAAAAAACTTATCCTCCCCACACAGCGGAGGATGGTTCCTGCACCAGATTCCCATCACATCCAGGCAGTGTTGGCACTTGCAGGGAGACCAGACTCCTGGTTACTCAAAACCAGCAGGTATCATTTCTGACCCAAAACTGCTAGTGCAAGCCTCAAGAGTAACTTCTCAGAGAGAAAATTCCTTGTAGCTAATGATCTTTTGGTCACCGAGGCTGGAGACAACCTGCTGGCAATTGAGCAAGGGGCTGATTCTTCCTTTAGATTGAGCCTATCAGACATTGTCCTTTCTGAAGGGATCTCTCTCCAACAAAAGAAAAATTCAAATAATCATCAAAAGTGACCTCAAACTAGAACCATTACTTGCCAAATACTTGAGGTTTTTGTCCTCTCTTCCTTTTATTTACAGATGAGTAAACTTCCATACTGAGATGTGGCCAAGTCGGGAGTCACACCATGCTTTTGCTTCTGGATGTCAAGACAGAGTCACTTAGGCTTTCTGTACACAGCACCCCAAAATTACAGTAATAATCAACATTCCAAACACAGAAAGTCCAGACAATTAGCATATCCTTCCCTCAAAGGCTGCTGGACAGTGTGTGGGACTCAGCTCACCCACACAGCTCTTGCTGGGGCATTAGTGTCAAAAGGGACCACACTGAATCAAAAAACTGTCTTGCCTGCTATGAGAAAGGTATAAAACATGCACGTGGTTGTACTTTCCCCCCAAGAACACTCTCCTCCCTCCAGCAGGTTGTCCCCGCCTGTCCTCACTATCCCAGGCCTAAGCAAGCAGGAGGTGTATTTGATGAATTTGACATACAACATCTCTAGCCATATGTATTTTTTTAACTTTAAATAATATCTACATATCTCAAAAGTCAAAACATTTTCTTACACGTAGGTACAGAAGTGCCTGCACTGCTTTATTTATACATTCTCTAGTGAGAATCTCTTCTAGAAAACCAGCTTAGGGTGTAATACAACAGCTGTAGCTGTTGTGCAGTGGCCCTTTGGTGTATTTTGGGTTTTCCATTGAAAACTCCCCA
This sequence comes from Urocolius indicus, assembly GCA_013401255.1. NCBI lineage: Eukaryota > Metazoa > Chordata > Aves > Coliiformes > Coliidae > Urocolius > Urocolius indicus. The sequence continues at coordinate 350,967 of WBNH01007660.1, read as the reverse complement.
GTTCTCAGCCATACACAAGCTGATTCTTAAAATCACATCAACACATTTATTTGCCAGAATCTTCCATCTATGTAAAACCTGAGCGCTCACCGCGGAAAAGAAGGAAGAACAAATCCTCAGGTATGAGAAAAACGGATTCTCCTTCAAACAGCTGATGAGTGATTGGGCACAAAACCAAGGGAACAGGAGAGAGGAGTGTCACTACTGCAGTGCCAGCCAGCTGCACTGCCATCATCCCACATCATGCCCCAGTGCCTACAGCAAGGATTCAGGCCCCCATTGCCTGCCCACGGGGGTCTCGGTGTCTCTGAAACAGCTCCCTTTCCTCAAAGAAGAGCTCTCTTGGTGGCTGTTGAACTGATAAACTCGTCGCTTAAACAAGCGATGGAGCTTCTCCTGGAACTGGTTGCCAATAAAGCAGTAGAGCAAAGGGTTGATGCAGCTGTTGGCAAATGCCATGCAGATGGCAAAAGGCAGCGCCGTGTCGATGATCCCTGTCACGGCACAGCTGTTAATGATGTTCATATGAGCTAAGGCATCCAAAAAGGTTAAAATGTGGAATGGGAGCCAGGAAATCAAGAAGGCCACAACAACAGCAGCCACCAGCTTCAGGACTTTGTCCCTCTTCTGCTTGCTTTTCCCAAACTCCTGTGCTTTGAGTAAGTGCTTCCTGATCCAGATGTAGCACGTGGTGATCACTGTCAAGGGGATGAAGAAGCCGAGTGCGTTCTTCAGGAAGGCTGTTGCCACAGACCATTTGGAATAACTCTCATGAGGAAAGGCCATAATGCAAGCATTGACCCCCAAGCTTTCAATGTAGTCAGTGTCACGGAAATAAAAAGTTGGGAGGGAGGCCAAACAGGCAAGGCTCCACACAACCAGTGCTATAAAATAAGCTTGCTGTGGAGTTCTTCTTTGAGAGCGAATAGGATGGACGATAGCATGGTAGCGATCCATGCTCATGCATGTAATGAAAAATATGCTTGCAAACATGTTCAAGCACAGGACAGAACTGGAGATTTTGCACATGAGAGACCCAAAGAGCCAGTTGTAGCCCTGTGCATAGTAGGCAGCCCAGAAGGGAAGCGTGGCGAGGCACAGCAAATCTGCCATGGCCAGGTTGAAAATGTAGGTATTAGCGACTGTTTTGGGGCCACTGTTATGACAAAGCACCACAACAACCACGCTGTTTCCAACCAATCCCAGAACAAAAACCATAGAGAAAAGTGCTGGAATCAGTGAAAACTGATAATCTGAAGAGATAAGTGGGCAGGGAGGGGGCAAGTGCAACGCAGATGATGAGTTTGTTGTTGCTGTGTAGAGGACTTGGAAAGTTTCTCTGGTGGTGATGACGGTGGAGTAGTTGCTCTGCATGGTGGTGGTGGAGGTGGAAAGGAAGGTTCTGCAGGAAATTCATGTGCTAGTAGCACTCCTGTCACATTGTTCACCTGCAGATCAGAAACCACGTGTTAGACGTGCACTCTGCAGCTGTTTTAGGCTCTGGAATCACACAGACACAATGAAATAAAAACCATTTAAAATGCTGTCAGTAAGCTGAGTGCTGAAATACCAGGCAGCCCTCCTGGACTCCCTTCCTCCATCCCACTGACAGGACACAATTAGCCCTAGGGAGGTCACGGCACTTTTTTAATTAGCCTGGCAGAAAGGCAAGCAGCTGGGTTTTATCTGTGATTACAGATGGTGTTTTCTGTGGGCAGCAGAGTATAAAGATTATTGACTTAGGAGCTGGACAGACTTCAGGGACTTCTGTGACTAAAGACAGCACCGAAGCTCCTCAAGATCATTTTCTCAGCTTTCTCCTGCTATTCCCAACACTCTGCACAGTTAAAATCATGTAGAAAGGCAGCACTTGCCAGTGGGGATAAGGTACTTCACACACTTGAGGGTCTTTTGGGACTTCACAAGCTTAAAAGCAGCATTTTAAGAAGGCTAGGAAAAGCAAGGAAAGCAGGCTGTGACTTTTTGGGTTTTTAACTCACAGCACTGCATCCAAAGACCCTGAAGGGTCTTTGCAAAGTACTATTTACTGTCAGAGTCCTTCTCAAAGCAAACCTGCAACTCCTCCCTCAGGATGGCTTTTAATCAAAAGAGTAAAAGAAATATTTTCAATGTAGATACAAGCAATAGATGGTAGAGTCAAGTATTCAGTCCCTGCAGGCATTGGATTTAACAGGCGTATTTGCCATTCATTTAAAAAGATCAGGACTGGGTTTCAGTAGGGGAAAATGTAGATGCAAACCAGCTGCAATAGGAGAGCTGATAGGTCTGTCTTTGTTCCAGTTCAACAGCTAGTGTTTACAAGCAGGGTATTTTTCAAACTTTAAGACTTCATAGTCAATAAAGAAGATATCATACCCAAACATTTTACTTCACATAATAGAGACTTCCTTTTTAATTAGGTCCTTATTAAACCAGTCAGGCATTTAAGAACTCTCAAAGGGCCCTAAAAACAACAGAAACTTTAACCAAGACAAGACAGCAGAGTTGAGGGGTGATCTCTCATTTAACAGAAGGCAACTGATCATTTCTAACATTTTTCTGTTAGCAGTTTAGTGTACTGCAGCTAATTATTTGCTTAATGCAAAACATGCAATATGCCATCTTGAATACAATGTCAGAAATTTAGCTTTAATTATATTGTCTCAAGAATTAAAATGCTCTAGGAGAATATTACAACACATTTCTGCAGAATGAGGGCATTTAGAATCCCAACCACTGGATCAAAAGCCCATATTTTGTAATTGAACAGGTCTTAAACCACAGGAAGGATTTTTGTTTGCCGATGACAAAGATTTGAGAGAGAGTCTGGAACCCCATTTTACCCTTAACTCTCATGTCTTAAACTCCTCACTGTAACCTACAGAAGCTGAAATCTCACAACTAGTCACAAAGCATTACATCTCTGACTTCTAAGAGAGATAGCCCACCATAATTCACTTTAGCTGCATTACTGAGAACAAGGTTTCACTGCCAAAGCTCCCTTCTCTGCATATGAACGAGCAGTGGCTTAAAATCTACTTCTAAACTGGTCATTCCTATGATTACTCAAGGCATAATAAGGCATTTTTATCACAAATTGAATCAAATCAAAGGAAAGTCTGTTCTAACAGCAGACAGAAAACATACCTTTCAAACCTCACTTTCCTCTGGATGTGGCTCTAGAAAGATGTGCTCCTTTTTTCTGTTTTCCTTCTAGCGAGTGTCACTACCAGCAATCTGCTCTCTCATATCTTCCATGTTCCCACTGGGAGACTTTAACCTACATAACTCCAGAACTGAAAGAGGAACGCTTGCCAGCTTCTTTTCCTTTTGGAAGCAAAACAGTTTGAGAACCCCCCTTTCCAAGGCCACGTGAGCACATGCAGTAAATCAGGAGAGAGGAGTAAGACAACCAAGAAGGAAAGAAAGAGGAAATTCACACAAATGTCTCAGTGATTTTCTGCTGCAGTTCTTGGGCCAGGAGCATACACCCACATGCAAGCCCCTTCTGCCCCTGAGATGTACATGCAACACATGAGCCTTCATGCAAGGATTCATGTATTTCTGAGGACAGGGGGATTCCCATGCACTCTGTAGAGACCCAGCACTTGCTAAGACATTTGAGAGCAGAATAGGCTGTTAGTCTGAATGAGCTGAGCACACAGAGACAGAAAGCAGAGGAACATTATAGCATTCATATCAGCATTGTCTGTGCAAGGAGACTATTCCTGTCTCCCATTTAGTAGGATGGGGAAGACACTGCCCAAGTCCTTGCAGAGACAATGCACACTGCTCGAACCGAGGAGGGCAGCAGGACAAATCCACGTGGCAGAGAGCAGGCTTGGCTCTGAGGATGCACTGGCCAGAGCAAGCAGATCAGCAGGGCTGCCTACTCACACCCACTCACACCATTCACACACAGCTGAGTCCTTACATCTGCTTCTGCACACCACACGCTCCGCCTGGCCCCAGCCTCCTCTCCCTGGCAGGAGCTCCAAGGGGGCTCCTGGAGGATAAACATTGGTGCAAAGCAAGCATCTGTAAGCCTCAAACAATTTGCCCTGATATCCTGACTGTGATCTCCACAGCAACCCATTCACTGGGGATATGTGCTGTGCTCCCCGGGCGGAGCCGCACGTGCCAGATGGAAAGCCACCACAGAAGTCCTTGTGAGTGATATGTCCCTTTGCCCCAGCCAGACACTGCTGGCTGTCTCCCCATCACCTACCAGGGCTGAACCCATTCTTTGAACACCAGCACTGCCTGGCTTTGAAGGGTATCCAATTGTAGAGGCTTAGGGGAACCCCAGTGATGATCCTTGCTCTGGGACTGTGCAGCACACCAGAGGCAACTGGCATCCCAGACTCTGTAACCAGCTCTGCTTACACCAAGATTACCCAGGAGAGAGATGAAACAGAAAAAATAGCTATATCCCAGCATCTTCAGAGGAACCAAGGGCTGAGCAGGCTGCGGAGAACAATCTTTTCTGCCCAGTTGTGTCTTTGACAGCAGAGTGTACCAGGAAAGCTCATCAGCAAACTCAGACACATCCCCTGAAGGAGAGCACTACTTCTCAAGGCAGGGAGAGGAATCCTCGGCAGCTTTTGGCTTTATCTGGCTCTTAATATGAGTATGGCTCTTGGCATTTTCTATGCAAAAGGACACTGAGTTATTTAAAGAGGTGGAATCCCAGGCAGCAATTCTATTTATTGCAGTGCAATTGATTTACTGCTTCACAAACACAGTGACATAGCAGTCAGTGGTCAGGCTGCAAGAGTGCACAGTGCTTGTCCTTGTGGCAAACACTAGAAAGGAAAGAAAGCTGAAATAGCTCAAAGAAATGACATGTTGGGAGCAGAGAAAACAGAAACAGACCCAAATATCACAGGTATCTTGAGGGAGGGTAACACCAAATCACTGCAAAGGATGGGAGAGCTTATCTGTCCCAAAGGCTCAAGTATTGCATGTCACACAGAGTTGGACAGAGTTGGACAACATGTATGTCAGAACATACTTGTTATCTTGAGATATAGATATGAACTTCCCCAATGCACACACTTACCCATTCCATAAATATTTAGTTTGATTTTGAAGTGTCCCTTCCTCTTCACATTCACTCCTCCCCACTCTCATTTGAAGTCACCATGGAAATGGCAGAGGAGGAGGGGAGACACTCTGGCACCACTAAAACATGTAATGTTCAACATAAAATAAAGCAAATCTGTAAAGGAAACAGTACCATCTAGAATAGTTTGGGGGCTGAAAAGGTGAAGACTTAACCAAACCACTTTAATGTTTGCACATACTTCCCACACAGTACAACCACAACCAGGAGAGTTCTTGTTTTGTCCAAGAGGCATGGAACAGACAACATACCTTTTATGTTGCAAGAACTCTGTCCTTTCTTTAAAACAAACATCTGCCAAGCATGTCGCTAGGAGCACATGGCATGTGCAAGTGCAGAGGTCTCATGTCCTCCTGCAAAGGAGAAGAAATGTTCCTTTAGCACTAACCTCCCCTGTACATACCCTGCCTCGTGGCTGGAGGACTGCTGGCTCTCAGGTGGGTGACCTGAGATGTCACCATTCACTCTGATCTGTATTCATTCACATTTTCTTTTTTACTAACAGCATGTGACAGAACATCCTCAGCCTGGAATTCTTGCTGCTAGTTGCTTTGCACACAAACAACTAGTGAAAGATCTTGCTTTATCTTTCATCAAACATCCTGTGTGCTTTGTAAGCAGGGGAAAAGTCAAATGCATGACTGTTTATTTTGCAGAGATAACAAACACAAATTGTTTAGGTTTAAATACAAAGTTTTCCTCTCCAGATTCACTTTTGATTCTCACAGATACTGTGCCTATTCTGTTCTACCTCCAAAATGGTTTGAACCTTTGTGTTGGGTTCATACCTCTTAGTAGATGAGACATGGGCCTGATGCACCTGGTATAATGGGAGTCATACCTCAGGCTGCCCTTTGCCAAATCCTACTCCCGTTCTTCCTCTCACCAGTGCTCAGTGCACTTCACCCCTTATCTGATCCCAAGCTCTCACTCCAAAGGTCCATTTTATCAATGTAAAAACATCCTCCTATTTCCCCCACAATTTCTTTCTTCTTACTGTTTCTGAGCATTGCCTGTACATGAATGAAACAGAAGGTACACCTCATATGGATACCCAAGCTGACCATGTACAAGCCAGCCTTGTGCCATAGAACCAGAGAATCCTTTTGGTTGGAAAAGGCTTTTAAGATCAAGTCCAACCCATCCCCGCACATTGCCAAGCCCATCACTAACCCATGGCCCTCAGCACCTCTACGGCTTTGCAATATCTCCAGGGATGGGGAACCCTCCACCTCCCTGGGCAGCCTGGGACAAGGGCTGACACCCCTCTCAGGGAAAAAAGTTCTTCCTCGGCTCTAATCTAAATCACAGTTCAAGAGAAGAATGAAATTTTGCTGCATGTGAACACGCAGCACTCAGGTTTACCCTTCTCAAGCCCAAGCACATAAAGAGTGCTTATTTAAAACATTTCTAATGTTTAAAAGAACCCAAACCACCCCACCCCAATTCAAGCAGCAGCTTCTGATCCATTGTGCACATTTAAAAAAAGTAACAGGATTCATGCACTCCAAGTCCTAAGCCTTAGTTTTTGCAGGGAAGAGCTGCTGTCAGAGATGGAGTATTCTGAACAGACAGCATATCCAACTGAACCAGCAGACTGTCAGACGCAGCTCTTGACATTAATTGCCAGGCTGCCAAATCCTCCAAGCATGGAGGGATCCAGATGCAGACTGTGCTCAACTGCTTGAGTTACTCCTTTTGGAGAAAGCAAGGTGGCAAATATAATGTGTTCTCCAAGATACATCATCCAAGCGAGGTCAGCATGGCTCGGACTCCTTTGGTGCTCATTTGCAGCAGGATGCCCTGCTCCTGGGGCTGGGGAGCCAGCACTCTCACACTGCTGGTGAGGCTGGGTTCCCTCAGCATACTATAAACTTTTACAAGCATTTCTCCTTCCCACGCTTGTTTGTTTAAGGGTTTCTTTAGGAATTCATTGCTCAGTCTTACAAGCAAGATTACAGTATATCCCCTGTCCTTGGGCAGCCTCGGGGCATCCCTGCAGAGGAGGCTGCTTTCTGGTTCTCCTGTTGGGGCCTTGGGGAGGGCAGCAGCTGTGAGCAGTGACCAGCTAAAAATCCATGGCTGAGGCAGGGAGTCCTGCTCACACTCAGCACTCATGGCTCTTGCTTTGGGATGCTGGGTCTTCACACTGTCTCTTGTACCTCTGAGGCATGATCAGTTCTGACAGTGGGTGTTCACAACCCCCCTGTTCTGGCCAGGAGGGAGAACTACCAGCATTTTTGAAGGGAAGATCTTGGTCAGTGTTTCACTTTCCCTCCTAGAGCCACAATTTCACATAATAGCATTAAGCAGGCCTGAGGAAAGCCCTGCTTGCCACTTTGCAGCAGCACAGTGGTGAACACAAAGGCCAGACACATCAGAGAGCCCTAGTCCCATTCAATGGACCTTCCATGCTGGAAGGAGTCAGTTTTTTAAGCAGTTCAGTGTCTGGAGTGTGGCAGAGGCAGTCTGGAGGGAAGTGGGACTCCCTTTCCACCTGCAGCATGCAGAAAACTTTTCCAAAGCATTTATTTTATGAGCTGTTTGTGTCCAGCCGACAGTGCTGCCAAGACTCAGATTATCCTCCATGACATTGTTTGTTCAAATAATTGGCCGTGAGTATTTTACAAGTTGCTAAAAGTAGTAAAGAAAACCAAGCACATAAGTGGCTTGGAAAGCACGCGGCACCCATTGCTATTAAAGGCAGATGAGTGCACACTCACCCTGGCACAGCTGCCTGCTCCTGTGGGGTGCACTGAGGCTGAAGGCAGCAGGACGTAGCCACAGCTCTACTCCTGAACACAGCACAGCTCCAAGCTATGGTCCCAGATAAAGATAAACCACCAGGCACCAGGGCAGGCTCACAGCAGGTGTAAAGTCTCAATCCCACTGATAATGCTGTGGTTGAAGCACAGCATTTCACAGAATCACAGAACAGTAGGTTTTGGAAGAGACCTTTAGAGATCATCTAGTCCAACTTTTTGCTAAAGCAGACCCACCTACATCAAGTCACACAGGAACGTGTCCAGGCAGGTCTGGAAACTTCCAGAGGAGGAGATCCCACACCCTCCCTGGGCAGCCTGGGCCAGGGCTCCCTCACCCTTGCAGTAAAGTAGTTTATTCTTGCGTTCCAGGGGAACTTTTTGTGTTCTAGCTTTTGTTCATTGCCCTTGGTCCTGTCACTTGAGGCAACAGAAAAAAGTGCTGCCTCATCCCCTTGACATCCACCCTTTAAATACTTTTAAGTGTTAATGAGATTTCCCCTCAGCCTTCTCTTCTCCAAGCTGAACAGTCACAGGTCCTGCAGCCTTTCCTCATAAGAAAGACGCTCCAGTTCTCTCATAGTTTTGGTAGCCCTTCACTGGACCCTCTGCAGAAGTTCCCTGTCTCCCTTGAGCTGGGAAGCTCAAGTTTCAGCTCAGCCAGATCACAACTGGAACCTGTGTTCAGCTTCCGTAAAGAACAATTTTTCATCACAGGTGATTTTCTCCTGCTCACTTCCCCCAGGCCAGTTGCTGTGACAAGCAGCACAAGTCAAGACATCGATGCCCAGAGCTTGTCAGAGTGAGCTCAGCTCCCTCCTGTCTAACTTCTGTTTTATTAGTACTAATGTATCTGTATATAACCCAGCATTTAAGGGATGTGGGAGCCATACTTCACATTTCCTTTCAGGGCCTCAAAGTGAATTATTAGGAAGAGCTAAGGCTCTGTGGACAGGTTTATAGAGCTACAGAGTACCCGGGAGCTCTCTTTACACAGATCGTTTGAAAAGAAATATCTTCCTTCCTTTGCTGCTTTGAACTATCCTCACCGCAAGAATCATTTCCCAATTTTTTGAGTACTTTTGTTAGGAATTTCTCTTATGTACCAAAAATGCTGAGTTACACATGAGAGTTCCCCAACTAGACAAAGCTTTGGAGGAGTCAGAATATTCCTGTCACTCAGGTATTACAGTTTATTTATTCCTTCTTTTAATCAACAAAGCTATTAAGTGATTCTGCTCATCTCACCTTTGCTAACCTGAAAGTATAAAGAGAGAAAACTTTGCTAGTTTAACTCATTAGACCAGCAAGACCACCCCAGAATAGAAGTTCAGAGTGCTTGTATCAAATCTCAGTCCTGTAAAGAGAATACAGCTCTTTGAAATCTACGGTATTAGGCAAGGCTCTTGACATCAGCTACAAATAATTTCTGAAGAGGGTGTGCTGGGCTATAAATCCCAAATGTCAGATAAATCAGTGACTGAAGAAAAGACAAAACACAATCATGGCCATGCAATGGGTGGAATACATTTGAACAGAAGACCTGCAGTGGCTCAGTTGTTCCATAAAAGCCAGAAGGATGAGCCAGCTCAGCCAAAACACACAATGCAGGCCAGAACACCCTCCTAGCAGAGGGAGTGAGAAAACCCAAATCCCTGCTTGTGGAGCATAAAGAGCTGAGCCTGAGGAAGACAACACAAAAAGCTGAATGCTCATAACAGAATGGAGACTAATGGAAAGTATTTGCTCAAAAAAGTAGGTAGAAAAAGTCATGTGGCTGTTCTTCTCAAGGACCATGTCTTTACCTTGTCTCTGCAGCATCCAATGTGGTAGTGACGTTGGCTACTGCTGACTGCAGCAGTGATGCTCAGGAACTTGAAGCAGGACTGGCAGTGCTGGGAGCTTTTAGCAGAGGAGCTCTGGGACTGCAGCAAACTCAAGATACCTCCGAAATCCTTATCCTGGATCAACACTCATCCCCCAGCAAAGGTTTAGCTCTCCACGGTGTCAAGCAATGGCACACCACTGCTGTGTTGCTTTGACTCCAAGAGCAGATGGCAACTAGAGCTGCCATCACTAAGTGTGGCCCAGGCAGAGCAGCCACAGACAAAATCTTGACCAGGCAGCTGCCACCTCCTGTGCACTGTGGAATCATCACAGGGTGCAGCTGCAACTGCCAAACCCAAGACAGGGTGTAAAAATCTGGTCATTTTGATGCTTAGGGGCTTCCTTGGGTCTACAGGCTCTGAAACAAGGAGATATTCTGCAGCTGTGTGGTCCCATTTCAGCCCTATGTTTTAGTGCAGTTAAGCAACATCTGGCAACAATGAGCTCCAAGAGCTTCATGCTTTTGGTCTCTGAAAATTTTCAATATGAAATCAAGGAGAATTAGAGAGAGCACTGGGCTTAAGGCTAGAACATTGCAACACTGCTGGAATTACAATCAGAAATAAAGCCTGTGTAGAGTAAAAAGGACACCAGAGCAAGAGTTCTACTTTCTTCAGCTTGAGCTACAAAACTTCAGCTAGAGATGAGATCATTCCTAGCAGATACAGAGCAGCTCACTCATCCTGCACAGAGATTAGCAGAAACCTGTCTCCTTCAAAGGGATGCACAGGCAAAGTCACAGAGCAATGGATACCCATAGCTGTGCTGCAGCAGTAAGCGAAAGAAGCTGTGGAGTTCCCAGCAGTGGCCACCCCTCCAAAGCAATGTCCACGAAGGAGCAGTCCCAGCTGAGCCAGGAATACAGAAAGCAAAAAATTCACCCACCAAAACTTTCAGCATGACCTCAAATCTGAGTAACTGGATGAAGTGGGCAGCACATGTTTCCATCTTCCTCTGGGGTCCCAGGACAAGCCCCTTAAGTGCCATCACCACTGTGCTAAGGGTGAAAACCAGCTTTTGGCCCTTATTAATGCTGCAGCAAAGCCTGTCTAACTAAATAAATGATGTTGTTTACAGCTGGAAGATGATCTCCATTACACAACACAGCCATCTCAGCCAAGCTTCCAGGGAGAAGCCGTTCTTTGGAGAGTTGTTGCTTGAAAAATTGAAGAAGAAAACAGAACTAGCTGAAGCCAACAGCACAAGAAACCCAATCTGCTTCTGCTGAGAAAAAAAAAAAAAACAGGCCTGCAAGTTTGTTCAATTCACACCATTGGGCATATCATATATTCGGGGTTTTAGCCAGTGTCTGGCAGAGCAAGGGAGAGAAAGGAAACTCAAACCTATAAAACATGAAAGAACAAAAAAAGCTGAGACAGATCAAGAAGTTAAGAGCAGGGAAATGTACCTGAAAGAAGGAGTCTGAGAAATGGAGCTTAAAAATACAACAAAAGAGAGGTGAGGAGGAAAACAAAAGAGTGAGGGGGAAAAAAACAAGAGCAGCAACAGTATCACTGTTTGTCCTGCTGACACATCAGCTGCAAGCCCCAGGTCTAGTCCTCTGGGCACTGTAAGCAAAATAACCAGCCTGCAAAATGCAGATTCCTGTGCTTGGCCCAGGGATCATCTTTTACCACTCAGGGCTTATCCTGAGAGGAGGCTCCACCAGGACACAGCTCTTCCCAGAACATTCCAGGCTGGCTGGGAGGGTGAGGCTTGCACAGCTTCTGACAGTCTCCAGAAGAGACTGTAGAAGAATCATGGCCATCAACAGAGCTGTGCTCAAGGCTCAGTCCCAGCTTCACTCATGACCTGACCACAGGGCATCTGCCAGCAAGTGCGGTCACGTCAGGGTGAGAATCCCTGTCTCACATCCTGATGGCAGAGCTGCTCTGAGCTGCCTTTGCTGAAGCACTAGCTGGAGAAAAGTACAAAAATCCCCTCCCTCCCCAAACAAGACTTGGGGTTGAATAAAGTGCCAAGCAGATCCGGGATGCAATGATCAACCCAGGAGCAGAAGCCTCTCCCAGACAGATCCTGAGGGAAGCTGGTTACCTGCTGCTGTTTGCAGAGGACAACAGTTGGGGAAAACCACTGTCAAAGTGTGATGCTCAGCTGAGAAATCTCCCTGCCTCTCAGTAATGCTCCCCAGAGCAGGGCGGTGCTTGATCGGCTTTTATCTGCCTAAAGACTTGATCCCCACTGGGCTGCAGCAGGAAGAACCAGCTAATTCCTTTTCACTGTGCACTAAAAGCACAGCCCAACCGACCCTGCAATGCCCACGGTTCACCTATCCAAAAGGTACATGCTCTTTTTCTTGCCTCCTTCTCTACTATCCATGAGGTATTAGATGTGGTGGCTGGTCATGTTCTTTCTTGTTATATTTATATTTACTTGTGCAGCAAAGGCTGGGCTGGGTCTGAACATATCTGATTCATGCCCAAGCATGTGCAAATGTGCACCCGAAGAGATTATCCACTGTAACAGAGCCGGACTGAGAGCCCTCCCTGGAGAAATAGCAGCATCCACTATCTCTCTCAACCTCTCCAACAATTACTTGCGGATACTCAGCACCAACACCTTCAGAAACCTGACTTTCCTCCACAGCCTCTGGCTAGATGGAAACAATCTGACTTTCCTGTCCCCGGGGACCTTCCATGCTCTCAGACAGCTAAGAGAGTTGCACCTCAGCAGGAACTCACGCCTCACCTACCTGCATGCAAACACTTTCAGAGGACTGTTAAACCTCATCAGCCTGGATTTATCCCACTGCAATATCTTTGAAGTCCACCCACTTCTATTTTCGCACCTGCCTTCCTTAGAAAGACTCGATTTAGCCTCCAATAACATGAGGTATGTCCCTCAAGCTTTTAGGAACCTCTCCAGTCTCACAAGGCTGTCCCTGGAGGGCAACCACATAGAAGCCATTGGCAGGGATTCCCTGAAGGACCTGGAAACTCTGTACGAACTGAACCTCAGGAAGAATCGGATATGGATCATTCAAAATGGCGCTTTTACAAAGCTCCTCAGATTGGGCACGTTAAATTTAGGCCACAACTTCATTGCTGATTTGCCTAATCAGCTTTTCGACGGGTTGATCCAGCTCAAGACGATGCATCTTGAAGCCAACCGGATTGCTGCTGTGGACTGCACCTTCAGACACCTGCTGAACTTGAGAAACTTGTACCTGAACAACAACCACATCTCCTCCATCTCAGACTCTGCTTTCGCCTACTTAAACAAGCTGCACTTCCTTCACCTGAGCAAGAACAACCTCAGCTCCCTCCCCATCCGCTTGTTTGCTGAACTGCCAAAGCTGAAGTACGTGTTTTTAGACCACAACCCCTGGCAATGTGACTGCAGGATGCTTTGGTTCTGGCGGTGGAGCGCGACGCGGCGCGGAGCCATCCAAGGGCTGCACTGTGCCTTCCTGGGCCCTCACAACACCACACTGCCCAGTGCCCTCCAGCTCAGGGACTTGACAGACTGCACGGTGCCACCTGACCTGGCAAGTGAAGACAAGTGCAGGGTGGCTGGTGTCAGCCTGGCTCCCGAGCCCCCTGTGCTCCCCTGCAAAGTCATCCTGCTGGGACTTCTCTGCCACATGTGGTATTTTGTGAGGGATTGGGACACCTCCATGGTCACGTTTTGACAATGTTTAAATTATAAAGCAGGGTTCACTGATTTATTTTCTTCCTATTTGTTTGTAAATGATGGCTTTGACTGCAGGTGGGTTTTATATGGGAATGGAAGGACATTGTTATGTAAGAATAAATGCTTTCATTCATGGACAATGCTCAAATCTGAAATATTAATATTAAAATGCAGTTTAAACGCTCACACACAGAGGAGAAGCTCATGTTAGCAAGTTCAGGGCTGGGGCTTGTGCTGGGTAACGTGGGGCAGGGCAGCTTGGCCCTACCACAGCCTCTGTCCTCTTCATTTCCCACAGCCACAGCTGATCTCTGAGGGAAGGGTTAGGGTTCTTGCCTTCCTGCATCCACCCCATACAGGGGATGTTGTGAGTACCAATGAAGCAGGAATAAATTGCAATGTGTTCCAGCACATCTGGAGTCTCTAGTAAAGGCTCAGTCTATCAGCATCTCTGTGAACGTGTGAGAGCTTCCCACAGCTCACACACAAGGTGCTTTGCTGTCAAAATATAAAACAGTTGGAGAAATGGGCAAAAATGTCACCATGGACAACACTTTATTGCTCAGCTGCTACTCACAGTATTGAGCCTCAGCTAATGCAGCTCTGCATTTACCCCTGCAAAGAGATCATTTGTCTCAGGGATGCTCTGTATGAGTTGCCTCCTTGCATTTTGTCTACAAGCTCTGGTATGGCATCACATCAGTGCCATACCCCAGAGTCACCTCTCTCCAGCTGCTGGGAGATGTTGAGAGGTCATCATGATGCCTCCGTCACAGGATATTCACCTTTCTTTCCTCCCTCACAAATTTGCCTTCTCCAACCTGTCTAAGGGAATTTTCCATTTCTATGAGTGTATTAAAAACAGCCCAAATCCTGCTGTGGATCATGTGGTGTTCCACTGGAAAGCTCACGCCTTCTGTGTGACACATCAGAGCAGCAAGCAGCCACATGGCTAGGGAGGAACTTCCTCAGTGCAAGAGCCAAGCATAAACTACATCCTCTTCAGTGACTAAACACTGATCACAGTCTCATCTCCATCCTCACCTCCTCCCTGCTCCTCACTCACCATCCCCTGGCACAGCCACTTCAAACACCCCACTCAGGTCATTTAAACTGACAAATAAGCATCCTGTGGTGGCACAGAAATGCAGAGAGGTCATGCAGGCTTCAACAACACAGATTCAAAGGCACAGCCTTCCTCAGGCTGGTGCAGAATCACAGAATAGTTTGGGTTGGAAAGGACCTTTAAAGGTCATCTAGTCCAAACCCCCACGATGAGCACAGACATCTTACCTAGACCAGGTTGCTCATAGCCCCATCCAAACTGAATGCTTTCAGTGATGGGGCGTTTATCATCTCTAGACAACTTGTTCCAGTGTTTCACTACATTCATTGTAAAAACTTTCTTCCTTATATCTAGTCTAGATCTACCCTCTTTTAGCAAAAACTATTAATCCTTGTTCTATTGCAACAGGCCCTACTAAAAAGTTTGTCCCCATCTTCCTTATAAGCCCCCTTCAAGTACTGAAACGCTGTAATAAGGTCTCCCTGGAGCCTTCTCCCTTCACACATTTAGCTGTTGATGATTAACCTCTGGATGTGACCATCCAAATAATTCCTCATTCCCTGAACAGTGCATCCACTGAATCTATATCTCTCCAATTCAAAGTGAAGTATGCTCTGAGGTACCAAGTCAAAGGCATTACCAAAGTCCAGAGAGATCATATGCATTACTCTTCCCTTATCCATTGATGTAGATACATCATTGAAATATTTTTTAGATACCTTTCTCCTTTAACTGAGAGGGGACTTCATCAACACTTAAAAATACCTAAAGAATAGGTGTCAAGAGAATGAGGTGACACTTTGTTCTGTAGTTTCCAGTAACAGGACAAAGGGTAATGGACACAAGCTGGAACACAAAAAGTTCCACTTAAACATAAGAAGAAACTCCTTGGCTGCTGAGGTGAGGGAGTCCTGGCCCAGGCTGCCCAGGGAGGATGTGGAGGCTCCTGCTCTGGAGGTTTCCAAACCCACCTGGACACGTTCCTTTGCCTCCTGAGCGAGGGAACCTGCTTTAGCAGGGGATTGTCTAGAGATCCCTTCCAACCCCCATCATTCTGGAATTCTATGATTGCCTTGGCTTTGTCTGCCACTGTGCAGAAGACACAATCTGCACAGAGAGAATCTGTGCCTCAGAGGGTCTCTTTGTTTTCCATCTTTGGGAGATCTGAGGAACTCTGTAACTCCTGAAGCCACCCACCTTGCAGGCTGGCAGCAGCACAGCCAGGCCTAAGCAACACTGTTCTTTACAGCTCTGGATTTTTCTCCAAGGTGCTTGCAGTGATTATTTCTCATCTGACATCTAAAAGCAAGAACACCTAGATGACATTGCAAAGAGATAACCACATTTTTAACCTTTATCGCTATAGAAACACTTCCCACAAGACATGCCCAGTGTTTACTGAGCGCTCACAGAAGGAAGCAACAGAACACGTGGCAGACATACCACATTTGTCCCTATTCTTAGAGGAATTACCCCAAGCTGATAAGAGGTAAGAGAGAAATAAATCATTGCTTAGTGCTGAATACACAAAAGGCAGCACATTTTGACAAGGGAAACCCACTGTGGAGCAAGACCAACCTTTGCTGTCACAGCAGTGAAGAGATAAACTGGGGCTTCCCAACAAAACCACACACACTTTGTCTTCCTGGTTATCAGATTTGTACAAAGTATTCAACGGTCAACAAATTTTTGCTCACATTTTGTTTGTGCATTCACCTTCCTCAGCTTCACATACTTTGAGAGGTAGTGGAAAAACCCCTCCAGTTTGTTTCTGGTATTTGCATTCCTCTCTGCTATCAATCTGAAATAGGAAAAGGCAGAAGTTAAAAAACAAATCTACCTCAGCAATTTTCTAAAGTCCCCACAAAATTCGATTCTTTCCATTATAAAACTTGAATTGCTGAAAAGTTTACGTGAAGGAGAGCTTTGTGGCCTCTGGATGCTTAGAGCAGATATTCCTTCCAGGCTTATGCCACCACCTTATTAAAGGCTGAACAACTAAATTGCTTCTTCTGTGCTATAATGGAGCCGTGATAGGAATGCTTAACAGGTTGGACACGGCACACTGGGAACAGCTGTATCTCTGTTTTTTACTCCACAAGAAAAAGACATTTACAAGGAATAAAAGAAAAGCTTCCATCAAATAACCCAGGGCTTGAATATGCATCTGAGCTTGGAAAGACATCTAAAGGAGATCCTTGAGATTAGTACATTCACAAAGGCAGCAGCAAACAGTTAAAAAAACCACTTTAGCATGAAGAGAACTGACTGCTAAAAAACTCTTGGAAACAAAAGCATGTCATTGAACAAACAAAAGCAAGTAATTGAGTAAATCAAAACAAATAACTTAATATGAAAGAACAAAAAGACACTGAGGAACAAAGAAATGTGCTAAAGCTTACATCTCTGGGTCCTGTCTGAAACTTTTAGGCATTGGACAAAGCAATGTCTTTTGAAAGCTTGCTTGCCAGGGGCTTTGTTTTGAGAAAGCACTGGGGTTCATCCTGCTTGTACTGCACTGGACCTTCACTGGGAGGTCTCCGTTTAGCTTTGATCAAAACCTTTTCTTCGAGTTAGGCCATTTACATCCAGCAAAAGGAGGAGATGCTTTCCCATTCGATAATTGTCAGAGTACCCATTTTTTCTCTCCTTTAACCTGATACCAGGAGGCAAAACAGACAAGGAGATAGATGCATGTGCTCACTTCCAAAGTTGAAAACTTTTTACCTTAATTTTATCATATCTCCAGCCAATGCTAGAAACCACTAGAACATCGTTGCAGTGGAATGGATGTGACTCTGCTCAGGGTATATCACTCCATCATCAGTGAAAACACACACCATTTCCTGTGGGAAGCTTTGTTTACATATTTTCTGATGAAAAAAATGGTACCAGTGGAAAGTTCCCAGCTGGCTGTGCGTGAGATTTTGGCAATGAACGACTGCAGGGTTTGCTGACACTCCTGGCACCCTGAGCAGTGAGCCCTCACAGCTTGTGCCACCCCACACCCTCACTCCTGCAAGTCTCCTTTCAGGTGCACCAGCCCCTCTCCAAATTCCTTTCACCTGCTCCTATAAATAGAACAAGATTCGATCACTCAACTAGTCATCATACAATCTTAAATCAGTGAAGCTCAACAGAGGCATCATGGTACAGAAGCTGCTGCTTCAAATACACACGTTCTGGCTGCGGGATGGAGCACTTGGCCCTGCTGGCTCCCCAACCCCAGGCCACCTCCTGCTCCTGTGCTGGACAGACATCCACTGTCTGCTACATCACAGGACACCTACACAGCCAAAAAAATGCTCTTGTGGGGTGGGAGCTCCTAATGCACAACCTGTGTGGTTACAGTGCATCTGTGTCTCATCCAGAGCACACAGCCACCCACAGCACCCCGCTCACAGCCTTGCAGGTCCCAAATAGTCTTACTAAGATGATTACAGTTAATTATAAAAAAAATCCCAAAGAGGGGAACAAAGGGAAGCCATACAGTTCTTACCATGGCCTCCAGATGATCTGTGTAACACCTGCTTCAACAGAAATAACTTTCCAGCAGGATCTGCTTCTGCAGCAGGCTCTCATGGAGGACAAGGTCACAGCTTAAGGGGCTTGGTTTGATTGGATTTTTCTTTTTTCTTCTTTGCTTTAAAAAAAAAAGAAGAGTGAGGACACAGCCATGTATATGGTTCAGGAGCACTGGCAGCCCAGCATTGGAACAGAGCTCCCTCACTCCTTGGGATTGTTTGGAGCATGGGATGAGGAACGACATTCTTGGTAGTTGGGTTCCCACACACTCCTCCAAGCATTTGGGGAGTTCTGAAGTTGCTCAAGGTCACTGCTGTACCGCTGTACCACCTTGTTTGCCCAAGATGATACCCTGTGAAGGCGATGCCCAAACTGAAGGCCAGGCACAGATCTGTAAACACACCAACTCATCCCCATTCTGTCAGCAGCAGACAAGCTGCAACATGTCTTTTGCATGAAACACACCTACCTGTTTACACCACTGCAAAAAAGCAAAAGTCATTCCAGCTAGGTCAGGAGACAGGTAGCCTGGACCAGGTTGATGTAGGTAAGGTCACAGAAGGTTGTTTACATGAGTCTCACACAAATTGTTCTTGATTTTCTTCAAAGCCACTGATGATGCTGGGGACCAGGTCCCTGTCTTGGCAAAGCTCACCAGACACTCAGGCTCTCATCCATGGGTTGCACGAGTGTAGGCAGCGGAGTATTGGGATCACCTCACATACCTCCAGCACCCACAGCCCTCTCCTAGCCTTGCTGGACACAGTGAGCAGGCAAATCCCCCCAGTCAAGTCCTGGCTGCTGGGCATCTCCTCTCTCATCACAGCATCCCAAGACTCAAATCATGCCAGACTTGTGTCAGCTGCCACTACACTCTCAGATCTGTGGTTTCTGGAAATGAGCCTGGATGACATGTCCCTGACACAGGGAACAACTTTTCTTCCTCCTGGGTTTTGTATTAACGGGTCTCTTCCCCTAATGTCTGACACATTGTCTTTGGGCACACAGCAAGCCTTGAAGAACAAGGTTTCCCAGCAGCTACCATAAAGGCAAGGCCTTACTAAAACACAGGTTGAGAATAACTGCACTGCCAGTGCCCACTTTAAAAAGCAAGAGTTACTCAAGCACATCCCAATGCTAAGGTGCCTTACAGATCAATGGACCTGGAACAACACCAAAAGATCAACCAAATTAAAGCTAAAAGCAACTGAGGACAGGCTGCCATGCTATATCAGTGTAAATAAGGAGAGAAGCGTGTATTTAAATGTTTTTATTTCAACTAATGCTTTGCCACCATATTACATCACTTTGAATAGCTTGGAATAGCAATATGATCTCAAAATATAGCAAACAGCTTGCCAAAGCAAGATAATATTATGTTCTATAGATACAGCATCTTCCTTCTTTGGTGACAACGTTTCCTTTTAACTGTAAAAATAGTTTTATGTTCCAGCACATTTGCTGTTCACTTTACTGAACCCTGCTATGTATAACATTTGCTTCTTCCCTGCACAAAACCTCCCCACAATGTAGTATTGGTTTTATATCCAACAGCATTTTAAATAATAATTAAAAAAAAAAGTTATAGTTTTCATGCAGATTTTGGTAAAAATTATTTTCTAGGTGCACAGAACTGAAACCAAGATGCATTCACAAAAATGCATTCACTTCCATTCTCAGGTGTAACCATGCCATCAGCAACACGATGTCACGAGGTCCAAGGATGGTGGTATTCTCATATGTAAGAGAACTTAAAAACCGAAAAATAACACCCCCCCTGCCCTTTTTTTGTTGTTGCAAGAGAAAAATACTACCATGCTTTATTTGTAAAGTAATCAAAATAGCTAGATGTATAAAAAAGCACCATGTACAGAGAATACCAGAGGAAGATCCACCTTCCTAAATACACAATTCTCATGTAGCATTGCGAGCTGGCCTGCAGGTCCCAACTTGTACTGTAGCTTGATTTGCAGAGTTAAGGAAGTGCTCAAACCTAGAATACACTTGGACCACATGATAGAAATTAAAACTGGACTGCAGATAAAAAGTAGATTTGTTTCCATTACAACTCATACCAACCACCCTCATAGCCCTCGGGGGTATAAAATCCATGCACCAAGTATCTGAGAAATAACGAAGTGAAAACAGCTCCAGAGCAGAATTGCAAGATGCAGGTCTCTTATGAATTCATTTCTGTGAGCTCTTGACAAGTTGAACTTTCCTTTGGGAAAAGAGCGTGTCTGTTGGTTAAAACTCCTCTCCCTGAGAATTTTGATAAGAGTTTTGTCTTGCAAAGCAAAACAAAGTCCTTTGAACTTCAACAGTTCCTAGGCCAACCACGTTTCAACGCGGTCACAGCTGATCTGCTACTCATGCACCCAGGGTGGCAGGTTGGGTTTTTGTTGCGTTTTTTTTGGGTTTTTTTCTTGACATGGACCAATCCTTTTATACTCTCTTCATTCCTCTGCCCATCAAACAGGCAAACACCGTCATGACCATCTTGGGTTTCACCTCCACAAGATCTTCTGGAAGAGCATAAACTCTGGCACCAATTCTTCTTGCCATGGACACAGCGTACCTATGCACCAGGGAAAGATGAGTGGGTCAGCACTGAGACTAATAAACAACAAGTCAGCTCATGCTCTATCCAGCATAATTTCACCTCTTAATTAAGATTCAAGATGTTGCAACAGTCCATCACAATACATCTGTTTGTTTTATATATATTTCTTTAATCTTTTGCTGTACTCCTTTTTCACAGTAGAGAAAAATGTCTTTAAGGAGCAAAATTACCTTTTAATGCAAAGACCACTTTACCAACAGGTTTAAGAAATTGTCATTAATATTTGTTAGGGCTAATAGACAGCATGTATAATCAAGGGTTAATCAGCTAACATTTACATTTGCCCTATCTTTAAGAATAATCAGGTAAGACTATCACCTACAAGGAACTCCACTGGCACTCTGGCACTGCAGAACACACATTTCAAAAAGCATGACTTAATAAATATCCTTTAAACTTGACAATCTACAGTGACTCAATGAGACCTGAGACATGAGATATAAAAAGATTCCATTTCAAAACGCTAAGCCACCAGCTGAGCACTTCACCTGCCTGAACAAACAGATGAGAAACAGAATCTCACTGCTAAGAACTGCTCAGGCTTTTCTGCGTTTCTCTGAACGTGCAAGAGAGTTCCAGCCAACTGCTCCCTCCAGCGTTACAATCAAGTACAACAATATAGATTTCAAGATGGGCTGCCTGTCTAAAAGGTACAGTGTTGAAAAGAGATTGAAAACCACAGTAGTAAACTGTGGTGAAAACACTTGCAGCTGAAGGTCAGGGTGTAGTCTTTCACTGCAAAACAACTTTTAGTATAGCCAACTTACTTTGCATTATTCTGTTTGTCATCTTCTGATAGATTACCAGTCTTTACAAGGTCATAGTTGATACAACCAGGCTGTATGGCATCAATTAAATCCACAACTGCCAAGCTTGTGCTGATAGTCTTGTCCTAAAGACAACAGGGAGAGATGAGTAGAGTTGAATGTCTGATCCTTAAAGCATGCTTCTCGCCTCAATTCAGCTGCTCTGCAACGTGTAACAAATCAAGGCTTAAACAAGACTGTGTTAGTGACTATTCCCAGATGCACCACAGGGAAAAACAAACTGCTGCTTCTCCTTTTCTAGTAAGACAAGACTTTTACTCCAATATACTCCAAGTAGTCTGAAAGAATGAAGCAATAATCAATGTGCAGCAGCAGATCTGAGCATACCCCAAGGGACGATGCTCACCTACAGATGCTCACCAGCTCCCACCCCTATGCTTGCCAGCATCTCAGCCCACACCTCTGCCCCAGAGCCCAACCACCCTCCCCTCCTCTGCCACTCCTTCAGCTCTCTTGCCCCAGCACTATTCCCACCATGGGCAGAGCCCTTAAATCTCCCATCTCTGGTAGTTTGAGTCACTTTATCCCCAGCACAGACTGAATTCTATCCTGTTTAAACCTTGTTCTAAGATGCCCCTGCTGCTCCTCTGGCAAAAGAAATACTTTATAGGCATCTATCTCCTTTTAGATGTAAGAGGGGAACCTGCACCTTGAAGTTCTGGATGGAGGTGGACTTGCCAGCTTCTTTCAGGGTCTGGTTTACCCAGCTGACTATAATGTCATCGTTAGCTTTCTGACCATCACCCAAGTCCTCGAGGACATTCAGCGTGTACCTGAGAACCATCAAAGAGAACAAGATTAGGCCCAGAGCCTGGGCTAAGCCCTGGTGAGCACACAGCCAGGATGCAATGTGGGCCCATGGCACCTGGGAAAGTCTTCATACAAAAAATACCTCCTTTACAAAAGGAAGAATCATCAATCTTATCTGATGTGTGATTTCTGCTAAAACATTCTGCCTTTCTATCCTTTCAAGTCCTTTACTACAAGCTCTGAAAATTGCCTGGGGTCAGCACACTTGTTAAACTGTAATAAATCACCTAAAAGTGTGTGGATCAACGAATGAGTGAGCATTCTGATCTCTAATGCCAAATAAGGAGCTACCATGAAACTATTTGGCAGATACATATTATATATTTGGATCATTTATTCATCGCAGAATTCTTCAGAGATAGATAAGAGAAAGGACAGTCAACATGATCTGATAGTAAGTTCTTCCTTCTCCCTATTCTAATGCAGAGGGGGGGTTACAAAACAGCCCTGGAATGTTTGTCTCAATTTCTAAATGAAAATTAGAACATAATAGTTGTGTCACTGTTTCTACTTGGTGTTTCTGCTTGTAGACCAGACTTGGCCAGGCAAGGATGGTGATCCTGGCCAGCAGAATGTTCCCAAATCCACCAGTGGGTTCTCTAGAGGTCTCTGCTCCAGCCTCCCACCTGCAGCAAGATCAGCTCTGACATAGTTTTGTCCAGCTGTATCCGAGAAGCACTTCCAAGGACAGAGGTTTTCCAGCCTTTCTGGGTGACCTGTTCTAGTGCTGTAGTGTTCTCATGGCACAAAACTTCCCAATCGCTGTACTCCATTTACAAGTTTTATAAGTTTGAGGTGGCTCCTACCTTCTCATCAACTGCCACACTAAGGCGAGTGTCAGCGTCGGGTTCCCATCATTCAAGTCCTGTCCTCCAATGCCAACCAGGGAGAATTTAGCTGGATGCTTTCCCAAGTCTACAGCGTAGTTACAGTTTTCTAGCTACACAGGAAAAGAGTTTTAACAGAAAATTGCTCATAAATGCACTCACTGGAAGTTTCAAATAGGAAATGTTAGCATTCACGGCTTATTTCACAGCCTTTCGAAACACTTACCTTCTTCATGTTTGCTCCAAGCTTAGGGTATGGGGGCTTGTTAACCTTATTCCAGTCAACAGGAACTTTGATCTTTTCATACAACTGTAGTATTACCAGTGCATCTTGAAGATCACTGAAGTGGAAAAGATTGATTAAGCCCAATGTTTCAAGATTTAAATGCACCCTGACTTTGCCACATCGTGAGTAATTACTATTCCTTACAGCCTGTGGCAATTTCAACAACTCTAAAAAGAAAAACACTCCAAACACGTTGTAGTTTTCAGGGCAGGAGAAAAGCTCCATGCTTAACATCAGCTAGTTGCTGAGCTTAAAGCAGGTTTTAGCATGGTAACCAGTAACAGATCCAGGGAATAATTTTGCTATGTACAATCCAAAGGTAGCCACCTCTTTCTGCTGACCCAGGGCAGCTTGTCTCCTAACCATGATGCCTTGGTTAAGCCCTAAAATTAGGTGACAGAGAATTTAGTTAAAATTGCTCTAATGCAGTTGCTCAGGCAGACCAAAATGTATTGGGATCTCAGGGTACCAATTTACACAAGGCAGGGGAAAATAACCAAACTGTCTTTGGCCCTTAAAGGCAATTGCTGGTGTGCCAAGAGCTGGCTCAACAATCCCTAAGCTACAGACTGCAGGGATGGTGCAGTGAGCATCTCTCATTCCCTAACATGATCCTTTCTCAAGCTCTTTGCTTGGCCCTGTGGGCAACAGGACACCAATGTGAGCACATCTCTAGTCTGATCTAGTTGGGTGTCTCCCAAGAGCTTAACACTTACCCATAGAGGTGATTTACGTGGGGGTTCACGCCAAGGGAGTTCATCCAGTTGCGGAAGGTCCGTTCCTCACGTGTCTCTCCTCGATGAGAGAAAATAGGTTCATGCAACTTCTGTGTGCTCCAAGCTGCACATGTTTTCCCTTTTCCAGGGAGCTTAGAGCAGCACAGCTCATTGATTAGGGACATTCAGCGTGTACCTATTGTTTTCTACAATAGGTTTTTCAAAGGAAGATGATTGCCCTGATATGTAGTTTTGGATATCAGTTTGTTTTCTCCGGGCCTCAGAAGAAAAAGTAGCAGGAAGGTCTTTCACACAGGCATTAGTCAACTGCTGTCTGGGAAACAGTAGTCAAAGCCCTAATTGCTATTCTGCCAACAATTAGTGCTTCCCTGAAGGTCTTGCTGCATTACTGAGGTGCTCCTGCCCATGGCAGGAAACGGCAAAATTCTTTTCCAAGTCTGGCAAGGGGCCTGAAGAGCTGCTGGCAGTGCTCTGGCAGCTTCAGGCCCCACAGCAGGGTCAGAGCAGCTCAATGGGCTGTCAAGTACCCATCCCATCTGCCCTAAACAATCACCACAGCACGGAAGCCTCAAATCATAGGTGTTACTTCAGTGGAGGTACCAGCCACAGCCTCTTATCATACAAGTGTTTAATGTAGATATTTCCCTCCTGCTAATTTTTTTAATTACCTTCCAGTAGGGTCCAGTCAATGTCCTGATTTTCAGGCTTAGTAAGTGCTGGGTACTTGTTGAACAGGTTGGCAACGAAGGCCAGGTTCAGTTTGGGGTTGCCACTGACCACATCAGCCGGCGTGACGAACTGCCGGCAGCCGAGCCGATCCGCCTGCTGAAGCATGTACTCTGCTCTCTTCAAGTCATCTTTTTCCTGCCAGGGATGCAACAGACAAGAGCTGTCATGGACTGGGCTACAAAGCAGATAGGAAACTCCTGACTGCTACCTGGGGCAATGTGACAACTCCACTTGCCTTCCTTAGGCATCTGTGGCTAAGCAAACAAAGGGATGGACTATGCATACTAATCCCTGTGGATGTAACTGTCCCACTTTGTCTTGCTGTTTTTCCTTGCTTTCCAGCTTCTCTGGTTTTTTGAACTTGCTGGTTCGAAAGCAGAAGTCAGCACGCTTCCAAACAGAGCAAAACCACAATTGATTTCTCAGTCATACATGTTAATTGGTAAACAGTGATCAGGTCTGCAACAGCTGCTCATTTAGCACATACCCGAGGTGTGCACATGCCCACTGACACTTTACACGCTCTAGAAATTAAGATACCAGGTTACCTAGATGCCATGAGGCAATTAGAGGGTACAAGTGGTTTGCAATTGTACAGCATGAGGACACGACAACCTGAATACCTACATTGAAACCTGACATGTTAATATCGATCTGAGGCTCTCCTTCCTTCTGCCCTTTAGGTGCAATTTGATTGAGGAGGTGGAAATAAGCTCTGGAATCCTGAAATGGACAAGAAAGAAAATTGAAGTCTAATTGAAGTCAACTAATTTCAGGATCATCTTTAACAAGACATTGTGCATAATTGGCTTATGTACCTTTACTGAATTACCAAAATCTGTAAGCTTAAAAGAGAGCACAATGGCAGAAATCCAGGCAGCAGAAAAGGAAACAGAAAGAGAAAAGGTTAGAAATATTTAAGATTAAAATTGTGTGTTTAAACTGTTTAAAAAGTAACTTTGCTGCAAGCTCTGGTGGCACAGTCTCCTCTCCATAGCTGGAGGCAGTGACCCTGTGCTGCTCGCTCTCATGGCCCCACACCCAGATGCCCCAAACTCCTAACCAAGGCAGCCATTCCTACTGCTACAACAACGATGCAAATGACTATGCAAAGAGAAGGTCCAGGCAAAAAAACTGATTATAAAAACTCTGAATGGGTGGTCACAGACAAGAGGAGCAAATAGCTACAGTAATAATCTATCAGCTACAAGTGTTTTAGTCCTCATCACTAAGGACCTCAGCTTATCCTGGCAGCCTATGGGCTGCTCCCCATGTACCACAATTATCTATGTTTTTTTCCCCACTCCATCTTGGAATCCACTTCAGTCTTGCTGGCCATGTAAATAAGCTCCAGAAACCTGCTGAGATCAGTGTCCAAAAAGCCCACACTGACCAGGAGTCACCATCCTCCATTTCTCCCTAGTGCTGAGAGAAGAGAGCCAGCCCTTAACATCTGAAAAAGAGCTGAAAGGCTCCCTATTCCCATTTCTCCTCAGTCCAGTGTAGAGACTAAGGGGTCTTGTTTCCCTTCCTCTCTCCTGGCCACAATGTTTAGGATGAAATGCCATCATCTGCCAAGAGTGTGTGGAAGTCATGCTCCCCAGGGATGCAGATGAGCATTTCACCCTGTCTGAGCCATTTGCATGCCCTTGAAAATTTATTTTCAACAAAAAAAGACACGAGTTGTACCAGTTTCCATGTTTTAATAAACACTCAACAGCCTTGCAATAAGACTCCACCAACACTGGAAGAAACACCTAGGCAGTTCAACGCTGGGCTCAACCTCATAGCAAGAGA
The DNA here is from genome assembly GCA_013401255.1 of Urocolius indicus. Classification (NCBI taxonomy): domain Eukaryota; kingdom Metazoa; phylum Chordata; class Aves; order Coliiformes; family Coliidae; genus Urocolius; species Urocolius indicus. Next base: position 324,312 of record WBNH01007660.1, on the reverse strand, counting down.
CAACAGTACTGTGATACCTTAAATATACCATTCCTGAATTCCCCATTAAGCCCACTCAGTCCATTAAGGTTAAGAAAGATCCTATCTGCAGATGAAGGGCCTAATTTACACATGCAAACTCAACCCTGGCTGGCTCCCAGCCTTTGCCCAGGCACACACAGGCCAGAAGAGATGTCTGTACCTTGATATCTGAGCTGAAGTTATTGATTTTGTGCCAGCCTGCGTTTTCCAAGTGGAAGTTGGCCCATCTTAGGAGCAACTCTTCTGGGGATAGTTTCATAAGGTCCTCCAGATTTTCGCCATCACGAAGTAAGGCAGCCAGTGCTAGAAGAAAAATGCTTGTGAGGGGAAGGAAGGTGTTTTCGAGAAGCAAATCTGCATTCCAGTGTTAGAGATGCAGCCACATTTCAGAGGAAGAGAGGGAGGACAACACCAACTACTGATCAAGTCAAAATAATCTGGGTATTAGTGGAGTTTTCCTGAGTTGGCTGTTACACAGAGTATGAATGATCTACAAAACTGTGTGTAAAAAACATTTTCCAAGTTCTTGCATAACAAAACTCTCTGGATTTTATGTGCAGTCTTTTATGCTGATGACAGTAAGCTAAATACAAAATGTACGCCTAGCCCAATGGAAAAGTGCTTCCAAGCAGTTTCATAAGCATTGTGTAAAAAAAAAAAAAAGGCAGAAAAGACAAGATAAGCACTCTTTCAGCTGGCTGGTGCTTTCCCCAACATGAATTTTCTATCTAAGCCAAACAATGTCACCACTTTATGATTGGGAAGTTTAAATAAAAGCCTCTCCATCCATCTGGGTTCTCTGATAGCCCATGCAGGAATAACAAGACCTTTTTCTAATGATGTGAAAAGTTCAGGTTTTGGAGGCTGTCATGGAGGACCGAGGAACCACAGAGGGAGATAGATCTGCAGCATGACTCTCCCAGTGCCAAGAACAAAACAAGAGCTTGGCCACAGCACTGACAGTAGCAAGAGGGATCTCAGGAGAATTAAGTCATTGTGAACACATTCCCAAAGAGGTGAAGTCCTCCACTGGGGTTTTTTTTGAGGAAGATGTGTGGTTGTCTATAAACCTAAAAGGATGCAGGCAGCTTTTGCCACCTTCCACTACCAGTAAGTACCTACAGCTGAAGTACACTGGGAGCACCTACCCAGCCTGAGGCACCACGAACCAACGCGCTCATTTGCACCCCAAAGCTTTAGACAAGACGCATCTAAAGTTACACACTTGTGTCCAGCCAAGGCTGACATACCTTACCAGAGTGGCACAACCCACCTACCTGAACCTGCTTCACAGCTACAAACAGGCTGGAGAGCACTCAGCTTGGCACAAGCTGTGACAAACCTGAAGGCGAGCTCCCCTCTTTCAGCAGAGAGGAGCAGGAAGAGGCAGCAATGGGGCTGAAGATGAGCTCACAAGCAACGGGGTGTTCACGCTTTAGAAGCAGCCACTTGAGTTTCATTTACCTTCATTTCTGCTGAGCTCGATGTCGGCGAACAAGCCGATCTTAATGATCTGCCAGAGGAGCCCAAGGACCAGGTGGGGTTTCCCTTCCCTCAAGTCCTCTGCGCCAATATTGACAACATGACAACCGATGGCAGATGCAGAATTCAACGCCAGGTTCAGGTTCTCCTGCAAACAGCACAGCCAAGTGAGATGCAGCTTTGCCCTTCATTCAGCACCAGCAGAGCAGAGATTTCCCCCTTGTCTTTGCTCCAGCAGCTCAGAGGAAATGCTCCCGGCTCTCTCCAGGTGAAGTTCTAACAGAGCTGTGCTGGCAGCAGGCTGAATTGGTAAGAACCGCACAAGGCACCAGCGTTTAATTTCAGCCTCTGGTATTTAGTTTCAGCCATTAGTTAGTTGCACCTAGTGGTGTCCACAAGAATAAGGCTAGAGAAGTGTTAAGTTATACACACAGACATACAACAACTGTTGTAGAATGAAACAATCCATCAATAGCCAGCACCAGTGGCCACGTTGTTTTATAAGGACAGTGCTGTATCTAACCACCACAGCAGTATCAGGTGCACTGCATTTCAAACATTTTGCCCGTTCTCATGAAATCAGCATTTTTGTCCTTTGAACTGTTCCCATAGCTCTGTCAATTATTCACAGTACAAAAGCTGCCTCTAATAATTAAACGCAAGTTATAAAATCTGCTCCTTTCCAGAGTTCCACAATCATGCCCTGAGCCACCATGCTGTTTCCATTCATTCTATCTGAATATGAATTTCAGCAAAAACACAGACACGTACCTGAATGATGAATGGTGTGAGTTTCTTCTTGTTAATTGCTCTTTCATCAATTGTGTCAGGAACAGAAAGATTGATCATTTTGCTGGTAGGAGGAAAAATAACATTTGAACAATGTTTCATGTTTAATCTCAACAAAATTCAATGTACTGTTACCAGCAACACTCACCACAGTCCATTTCCTATGTTTTTGTTTTGTGTATTATAGTTTTTTGGACAAAAGTCAAGATTGTATAAATCAGAAGTTAATATTTACGTTATCAAGAATGTATTTGTAACTAATAGCTAAGCCTGAAACCTTAAACATCTTACTGGCCACTACTGATCTCAGCTGCTGGAGCTAAAAGAGCACATCAATTATTCATAGTGCAGAAGGCTCACTGCAGTGAATGTCAACAGAGCAGAGAACACTAAGACAATGAGCTTCCTCCTATTGTAAAGGTGCATTACTTGTGGCAAGAGAAAAGTGCCCCAAAAAAGTGCAAAGACTTGGAGAGCTCAGTGAGGAGCATGTGAGCACAACAAATTTTTAGTCAACAGAAAACTGGCAACCTTTCACTTTATATCATGAACAACTTCCTACTCAGCTGAGTCTTTGAATTATCTGAATTACTTGAAACTGAGGAAATTAAAAAGAAATTAAAATAATCACAAGCTAAAGAAAAAAAAAAGCTAAAAAAATAAATGAAAGGCAATGCACAGCCCACTAAATATATTTTGTGTTGTGATGCAGAGTTATGAAAATTCCAGGTTAATCCAGGTGTTCACTACAGTAATTCACTCACATAAAAAAAGACCAAAAAACCAAAACCACAAATCTAAAGGAAACCTCATGCACAGAAAGCAGCTGGTGTTGAGCAGCCCTAGATGCCTTCTGTTTTCAGCATGCAGCAACATAAGTTACTTTACTAATTTGGTGTAGCTATTATCAAAATCAACACTAGAATTACCAGAAAATCCACTTCTGGGTTAATTCGTAAGATCACTAATAATACCACAGAGGTTACCTTCTGTCTAAACATCCAAGAAAATGTGTTATTTCACATATCTGCTCTCCTCCAAGCTACCTAGCATCAGGCTGAGTTTGCACCAGAACAACTTCTGCTCCCACAAGGTGCCATCTTCCCTTCATCAAACTTGGTCTCAAGCCCATATAAAAACACCAGACAAACACACTGGCTTGTGAAGTTGGCATCAAAGCTGAAGTATCACACAATGACCATGAGAGCCTGAGTGACTAAACTCCTTTTTATATGGGCAAAACATTACGTACACACACTAGTCTCAAGACCACCCTAGAAGAGGATGAAAACTACAGTCTGACAAAGTCATTTTGGTGATTTAAATTGGCTTTTTACCTTCAGGAGCCATCGTGACTTACCATAGCACAATCCCATCTCCCACAGCTTTGAACAGGTCATCTGTATTTGGATTCATTGGAATAACATGCCTACAGTCAGGATCATTTTCCAGGGCTTTGTTTATCCAGTTGACAAAGGCATATTTTTCTTCCTCTAAGATAACCAATTGTAACTTTATTACAGGCTCTTTCATAGCATAGCAAAGAATCAGTATATAACAGCCCAGGGAAAGAAAAGCCCCACTATATTTACCACACCATTTTATGAGTCACATAAAGTTTAAAGAAATGTGACTTCTACTTCCAATTACCAGAATATTCCTGTTATTTACTCAACAGCTTTATCACATTCAAGTGTGACACAAGGATTTCACCAGCAAGCACAGTTAACAAAACAAGTAAGCACACATTTCATTTACACATTGCTAACCTTCCATTACCCTCTAATTCTGTCCTGCTCTCACCTTGATGTGAAACTCTTCAGAACAAAAGCAAAGCTCGTGGCAGGGCAGAAGAAATCTGCTGTCTTTGGCACAGAGCCTCCACTCACCCAAGAGAGGAGCTGAAAGGCAGAACAATACCTGAGTAGGAGTGCTGCGTCCCTTCGCTGGAGAGCTCAGAGGTGCCCCCAATGGCACAGATCCCTTCCTTCCTGTTAATGGCCTTCCTGAATGTTTTAGCAATATCACTGCTTTTCACTTCTTGGAAAATCTGCAATTTAAAGTGCTCCATTAGACAAGAAAAACTTGCCTTCCCAAAAAGGAAAGCACCACACAAGATGCTGCTACTTCCTTCTCGGCTTTAAAGCAAACTTTGTGGTAAAACCAGGAAAGGTGAAGGGCCCAGCAAGGGTGTGGTGGTATTAAAATCGAATACAGACAGTAAGCAGAGAGCTGTTCTCCTCTCCAAAACACAGTATTGCGAGTGTCTACTGAAACAGAAGCATCAGGCTTGAAGTATCTCATATACATTTAACTTTTCAAGTAGATTTCGAGAGATCACGAGAAAAAACAAGCTGAAACCTTCACAGTCTGAGAGCAGGTAACACATGCAGCAGTTTCCACAAGACCGAAAGCTGAGAAAGCTACTGTGCAGCTTTAACCTTTCTGTGTAAGCCAGATGCTCGTGCAACTTCAGTTGACACAAAAGACTTTGTCCACAACCCAAGAAACCATTCTCATTAAGTGTATAACAGTCAAATCTGCAACAATGTGTAACAAGCAGAACTCCACGTAAGGATTCCCCACCTGTCCCAACAGCAGGCTTGGGCTAAGTGACAGAACGCCCTCACATTTGAGAGCAGAACAGATGCTTTAGAGCAAAGATTACCCATGCCATTTGCACAGGTTGTGTTTTACTGTTAGCAGCCCTGAGGTCCTACAGAATTGAGGGACTATTAGAAAAAAAGCCCATTCAGTTGGCTCGAAAGCCTGCTGGAACTCCCTCCAAACTTAAACCAGATTAGTTCTAAGCAAGCTGAAAATACAAATTAAATGTATGCAGGTTCTCTAAAGGCTACCCAGAAAAAGGCAATGAAGCAGAACAACAAAGTGTTCCTATTAAAAAGAGAGGAGGGGACCTGCCTACGTTGCTGCAGTGGTGTTGGGGCAGGGCCAGCCCACTGGCTATCACACCTCACCTTCATTGTCCTTTAAACACAGGGAAAGTGACAAGTCAAGGCTGATGATGCAGTGGGGTTGTACCATCTATTAATGGCATGCTGAGATTTTGCTTGTCAAAATCATTTTTCTGATCATTTACTAGTTATCAGGTAGAGCTGAGTGAAGACACAAGAGCCCAAAAGCTTTGAGTTTATCCGTTGGCTGGTTTTAAACACAAAGATTTTGAAACATTTATTTCCTTTAGAATTTGTTGCACTAACTACTGGTATTGTACATCTCTGAAAATCTGTCCTTTAATGCTGAGCTACCACTAAGTCATTTGGCCTCAAACTTATCATTTCATCACATCCTTTGTACCACAAAGCCCAGCAAAAGTGCTCAGAGCTAGAAACCAGCAACAGCTCTGCTCACAAAAATCCCACAAATAGTCGTTACTTCTAGTTCTTTTTCTAGTTGCCCCCAAGACGTTTCATGTTCATTGGTACCATTCAAATGACACAGAAGAGATTTATTTCTTCCTTCCTAGTGCAAAGTTAGTTATGGACCAGCTCAAACCAACAGCTGAAACATGCACCCAGCATGCAAGTGTTCACAAACTGCAGACAAACTCCAACTTACTAGTTGACTCCGAACTCAAAAGTTCAGAGGGTCTGAAAACAATTAAGGAACAGAAGGTGAAGATAAATTAAGAGATACAAGAAACATAGTTGGCATAAAAATAGCTCCCTCAGCGTACTGCACGTGCTTTTATAACTTTTTTCAGCATTCAGTCAGAGTATAAAAAGGATGAAGAGATGGATATTGAAGCAGTATCTCAGGAGTGATATGCTTTCATAAAATTTAAGAACCACAACATTCTGATCTATTTCTACAGAAAAAGGCTGAAAATTAGACCCATCCTCCAGCTTCTCTCATCTCCTTACTCCTGTTTTTCCCTTTTAAGGCAACAGATGGGTCTGAATTTTCCTAGATCCAAATCTAGGACTTATCTCCAAGTCTGTCTTGAAATGCCCTCTCAAGTCTTTCACAAATACATGTAGTGCCATTAAACCGAGAAAGGAAATTGTACTTACTTCACTGGGAAAACAAGTATTCATCTATATTCCTGGAAAAACCGAGTAGCTTCCAGGCAATGCTGTAAGCTTGAAGAACTGGAAGTCTTTTTTCCAGTTGTTACCTTGTGTGGAAATGGTCTTTCAGCTTCCAACAAAGTTTTCATATAGGAAAAGCACAAGGATTGGATTCTTTTTGGGTTTCACTTAAAACCCAATACATTTCCCCTCTGTCCAAATCCAAAGGTTTGCAGTAACAGCACAAAAGACTGGTCAGATGCAGAGATCTGCACAAAGAATTGATTTATACATGGCAAGCCCTCAGAAGTGATCAGTTTGTAGGGAGAAAACTAAGATTAAGGTAAATGGCCGAGAAGTCAGGTTCAATCTCTTCTGTCTGCTTTCTTGGTTTTGTCTAAAAAGAGTCCCCTCTTAAGAGGATGTGGAAATTCAGAAAGACAACTTACATAGACAAATTCTTCAAAACTAATCTTCCCATCTTTATTCTTGTCACCATCGATCATGAGCTTCTGGATGATCTCTCTCACTTTATACCCAGGGAGAGGCAGGTTGGCTTCCTTGAAGAGCTCGTGCAACTCATAGTCACAGATGAACCCGTTGCTGTTGAGGTCTGAGGAAGAGAACAGGCAGGAGAAGGTTTTAGAAACGTGCCAGCACCCCAACAGGACCAAGTCCCAGACGTTGGCACATAAACACATTCCCCATGCTTAGAAGACCATTATGGAAAGCAGCCTGCACACCAGACATGGAGGTAATGAGGGATCTCCTAGTGTGGCCCCTCAGAGCATATCTGTTTTGAGGCCACATGGCACAGAGCTGCTCAAGGCCCACACCTAAACCACCAAGCAATAAACTGTGCAATGGGCACCACTAAGAACACACCAGGAATCAAAGGCACACAGTAAATACACGTGGCACACCTCAGAGAGGGTCCCAGCACAAGCCATGTGTAGTTTGGGCAATGGCAGCTTTGAAGCACTGATGAGGATGGCTCTCAGCACACATGACCTGGTCTGGTGTAAAAGTTTCACAGCAGAGCATCTGCATTTTCATAAATGATCTCCTGAGTGTTCCTTCTCACATCTAACTGCAGCTGCCTTTGCAAGTTAAAAGCAGACAGGAATGAAACGCAGCACTTCTTGCTTTTTGAACAGAAAGCACTAAGTCAGCTTTGCATTTACATCTTGATGATGTTATCCATTTATCAATGACAGAAAACAGCAGGCAGATATCTTAATGCTGCACAAGAATGCTTTGACATTCAATCACTAAGCCACAGCAGCACTGCGTGCTCAGTGAGACCTTATCACCCAATAGATTTGGCAAGAAAGGAAAGAAGAATCTCATATGAATCTAGAGCTTTTCACATCAACAGATCCCAATCCTTTTGGGCACATCAGCACATCTATTGACTCCAGAGAGCAAATGCAGCAGCCCCAGCCTTTCTTTAGGCAAGTGAGGTTTTTCTGCTATGATGGACAGGCAGGGGTAGGGGTATCTCCTTCCTTAGGCTAACCAGGATGAGCAGATGGTTCATTCACAGCATGGCTGGTACCCAAGCTTCAGCAAAGTCCGGTCCACCAATACTCAAGGCAAGTTTTATTAAACAGTCCAGCCTGAGACACCATTAGCAAACAATTTCCCCTTTAGATACATCACAGCTTCTTCTGTTACAGTTCTCATAATACTAAACTCAACTCTGTAACATGCATGTCATGTAACACCCTGTCTCACAGTGAAGAAAATTAGACAAGAGATTTGCTAATCTCCAGGGCCTATGGACCTGAAACAAACTATTTATTTCACTTTCAACATGCCTGCAGCTAACACCCACTGCTTTAGCTTGTGCTTGACTGAACTGACCACAATTCTATGCCATGCTGTCAAATTAGGCAAGTAAAGACAGAAACACTTGTTCATCACTTCTTACAATTAGTCCACCGCTTAAAATCCTATTTTTTTACCCAAATTTTAGTAGGCAAAGGACAGAGAGAAAAATGAGGTCTTCAAAATACATATTGTATCCTTGATAGGACCATGGATGTGATTCTGGTTCAGATTAGGCAAAGGTTTTCCTTTGGCTTAAGCACTCAGAAGTATTTCTGAACCAGGCTTGCATGTGCCATGTCTGAATCTAGTCAGAAGTGAGAGGGAAAAACACAATATATAGTATTTCATGAGGCAGAAGCCTGTTGGATGAGACAACGGGGAAGTAAACTCCAAAGTCCCCCCTTCTAATACATTGGAGGGATGCACATGTAAAAGGATGCTTAAATCTGTTTAGAGCCCAGTTCTACATATGAACCCCTGTATGTCTTTTAAGGGTACAATCTAATCCAAGGAATTAATCCCCAGCCTTGAGTTTATATATTTGTCTGCTTGCAGAACAGAAATCGTAACTTAAAAATAGTGACTGAAATGCAGCCAAGGAGTTAGCCCAGGCCATTGTCTGCTCCATCCACACTTGCTCAACAGACCTCAACCTCAGCCTGAAAGCATCAAACCTGACTGCAGGGCAGATATCAGCAATCTATTGCAGCCTAGGTCGACATCTGCCTGTTTTGAAGGTTTTATTCTCCTCTGCAAAGCAGCATCTTCCCACTCCTCTGGATGTGCCTAGTTCAAAGAAGATTTACCTCTGCTCACTGGAAAAATACAAGTAAAATTAGCAGCTGTGCTGCACAAAGACCATCTGAAACACACACTCACATGTGACTCAGGAGCATGGCACCAGGAAAAACAGTGCCCAGCAGGAGGGGCTGCACACCAGTGGCTCTCAGCACCTGTGCTGGGCTCAGACGGCACATAACGTGTGCACATCACATTAATGTGATGGACACACACTTTTGAGTGATGCACCTTAAATCTCTCAGGGCCCAAGTTCTTCCAATCCTTAATGATGTCCCAAACACCTATCTGTAAGGGTTACTGTTTGATAGTATCCTGGGTGAAAAAAAATTTAATCACTGATTTACTTCACAGACTAAAAGGGCATCTATGCCCCAGACACTTTGGGAATGGGATTTACAAGCAAGATAAGTCTGTTGGTTCAACTGCAAGACCCCACATCAAGTTACTGGGGTTTTGCAGTGAAGATGCTCTCTTGTCAAGTTTTAGCTTCTTGGTCACAGAAGGGCGGATTTGTCAAAGCCTGGTAGATGTGCCAGCCCATGGTTTTGGCTTGGTAGCAGAGACCAGTAACCTTAACAAGTTTTTGACTGTGTGGTGGAATATATGAACCCTGTAAATACGATAAATAAGCCTGAGACCCCTATCCTACAGGGCAGCTGCCTCCCTTCCTGCTGTCTCTGTTTCGCCTCTGACATCACAGTTACATGTACAGAGTAGCATCATTAAAATAAAAAGCAGTCACTTCTGCAGCACCAGCAAGTTCCATAATCATTTCTAGCATTGTCGTGGGCCTTGCTGCATGTCCTGCCACAGGGCCAGACTTCAGATGGAAGGTGATTTAAAACCCTTCTTTAACAAAATCTGAAAGGGTATGCAACAGCTGAATAGCCTGTCAAAATAAAAACCATCCCAACTGAAATGCTTCGGCGTTCAGCCCGGAATTACTAATGGAAGACAGCAAAATTGTTTTAACAGACCAGCTACAGCCTGGATTCATTATAACGTGCCCGATGGAAAGGAAACTACAGCACATCTGAAGTTTCCTATTTCTCCTGAAAGATGCATGCATGCCAGCGTGCTAAAGCTGGGAAAGGTCACGCAGCGATGCCCAGCACCATCTTCTGCCCAGATGCAGGTGGCGCAGCAAAGCCACAACAAACAAAACCCAAAAGCTGATTCAAGCTCTGGCTCAGCTTCCTCCCGACAAGTCCTTAAAATAGCTTAAATAACAGGATGCTAGAGGGGAAAGTAACCCACATGTTTCCTTTTAAGGATATATGCTCAGCAGGACACACTCTAGTAGGATCACAGATCCCTATTTGCCTTAAGCTAACATCTCAGAGCATTGTTTTACCACCTTGCAGCAGTGAACAGAGTGTTCAGTTAGGTCACAAGTTTGGAATACTTTGTGTTTCCAGAATAGATGCTTATCTCTGCTATTAGGGGCAAGGAGAAGGAAGACAAATAAACAGAGCGAGTTTACAGATTTTGTTCTGCCACACCTCTCCTGTAAAGTGCCACCATTTGCTCAAGTACATACATACACACACTTGTTCTACAGGACAAATTCAGAGATCAACTGAGATTTGGAGCAGCTTGCTCTTCTACCACTAACCTGTGGGTCATTCAAAGCCTTGTTTAATTACTTTTCTCAGATGTCAAGATGCTTTTTCCCCCCCACTGCTGTCTACCAGTTGGATCACTTCCAATACAAATACCTGGCTGTAGGATGCTAGTAGCTGCATGTCTGAGCTGTAGCTGACTTTTATGCTAACCTTAACCCATGGTTTCTCACACGTGGACTGCTTCTAGTAAGCAGCAGATAGCCTGAGAGACTCTTGCCTTTTGCTGGCTGTCAGAGAACAGCACAGCAGCTGCACAGGAGAGAGGGAACATCTTCGACTCACATGGAAGGAAAGTGGTGACAGTATCACCAGATGTCTCAATCCAGTCCAGTTGCAAACAGAAAAGCTGGTCAAATGCACACCTTTAAAGTCCCATCAATCTACACATCCAAAGCAGTAACTTGCCTCATGCTAGGGTTAATGTAGGCTCCAGGAAGCCCATGTAGCCACGAGTTGGAGCAGGGCACATCTTTGTGAGCAGAAACCACTCTGCGAGATGCTATCTCCACATCTCCTTTACAATATCCTAGACAAAAAACAGCTGAGATTTGCTATAACCACGCTTCTCAGCTGTGCACCAAGTCTTCCAAATAGCTGGAAGATGAAAGAAAAGTTTACTTTTAAATAGCAGCCTCGGTCTATCTTTTCTTCACAACCACTAGAGGCAACATTAGGAGATCCCAGTGAACGTCACTCAATTAGCAACCAGTTCTATATCCCAGGGCAAATATAGCTCCTTCAGGCAAAAATAAAAGGGATGAGATGCTCCTGACAGGGGTGTCCCACAGCAGTGCTTGTGGACTGTGCCATGCCTAAAAGCACACAAAACAGAAGGCAGTTGGAAAGGACTAGCAGATCTCATCTCACTTGTGGGCATAGCCAGGCAAATTATCACATTTCTAAAGAATACCTAAGTTTTGACACTGCTTTTATAATTTAAAATCAAACAGGGTCCCACCTCCTAAGCAGGGTGAGCTGGTTTCCTAAACCATGCCAGGATCTGACTTGGGTTTCTCCGTGTTTCCAGTGCAAAGGCAACCAGCCAACCTAATCTCGATAATTTCCCCCCACACTAATGACAAAAAGCCACCACATTCCATCCAGGTTAATCATTTTAGGTTTATCCAAGGACAGAGCAGCCTGCCTGCATCCCATTTTTATTAAGGCTTCCACTCAGAGGCACATTAGGCAGCAAGAAGCACAATAATCACTTGTCTCCCTCTGTGACAGCTCCATTCTACCTACCAGAAGAGCAAGACAGAAGAGGGAACTGCCTAACATGCAACTTGCTTCAAGTCCCAACAGGGGATACTGCTCAGTGAGAACTGTCTTTGAAACTCATATTTGTCTCTGCAGACTGCACACTCAGAACAAGTGCGAGTTTTAAAAGCCACTCTACTCGAGAGGGCAGCTTACCCAATACAGATGTGAGGCAATTTGTATTTATAACTAGTGCTCAAACGATGCCAATGTCCAGTTAGGAAAACGAAACACTGGCTGTTATCCCTTGTGCAACTCATCCCTGGGCAGTGCCAGTCCTGGGTGTGGTTGCCCAGCTGCGTACACTGACATCAGCCCAGCTCCCATCCCATCCCACCCCTCCCTGGCATTTCTCTGTTCCTCGTATCAGGAAACTAAACCAGCAGAAAGCAATTTTATCCATGATGTCAGTTTTCTGCCCATTTCAGCTTCCCAAAGCAGTCTGCCAGAGGCTTCTGCAGTGCCAGCGCAGGGGGAAAGCTGGAAGGCCCGTGGAGCAGCTCAGGCTGTCTGAGCCCCGAGGCATCGAAGGCTGTTAAGAGAGGTCAGGATCAGAGCAGAAACAGAGCCACCAGCGGGCAATGCACACGAACTGCAGCCCCAGAGCACTTCATTGTCACCACAAGTCTCTGCATAATGGCCAGGTAAATAGATGCTAATTAGGTTTTGCCCACAAGCTCACCAAATGCCGTGTGCCTCAGATGTACCTGCACAAACCACAAACCTCACACCTACATTTACCATCTGTACAGCTCAGTCAGTCTGCCAAAACCAGTGTCACCAGAACCAAGCACTGTGCAAGCCCTGGAGTGCCGCGTGGGCTAAAAATAATGCAATACCTGTTTGGATATTTTTTTCTGCCATCAGGAACCAACAAAGCCCACCCTGTAGAGATAGAACAAGGTTGTCTGCCAGTGCTCACTGACAGCCAGATTGCCCATGTCCCTTTCTTAGTGTTCCTTGGCTAGAAGTGACAAGCCACAAGCAATAAAGCTGCCAAGGGACTCCTTGGCACAGAGATGATGATGAAAGCCACAGACTGCCCACATCCTGCCAGTACGACTGCTCGTGGGGGTGGGATAAACCCATTTCAAATGTACAGCAGACAGGAGCAAGAGCCCTTCCTCACTATTACTCACCAACTTTGGCAAAGGCCTCCTTGAGTTCCTCCAGCTCATCTTTGGAGATTTGCATGGTGTTGGCCATCTCATGAAGTACCTAAAGAGACAAAAAGGACATTGTGAAATATGGCTGTAGTTTTGAACAGCAGTATAGCAACAATCCCTACTGAGGTCACTACAGTTCTCAAAGCCACGTTTATCTTTCCACTAAGAAAACAGATGTGTGGAACTCAGAATATGGGAAATGCACCCCTTAACAAGTCAAAAATCCCATTAGCCTTGTTAATATTTAGCTCTGTGTATTTATTTTATGGGCTCTGCTGTTCTGCACATGTTAAGGTACCTGCTACCAGTGTGTTCTGCAAGTCTGAAAAACATCTCCAGGGATTTTCCACAACTTTGAACAAAATCCGAAACCACAGTTAAAATACTAATGCGAGAGATGCTGAATGCTCTGCCTGTCTGTCCCCCCAAGAGCACACAGCTACCAAAGCCAAAGATGCTGAACAGTATCTGAAAAAGGTCCTTTTTTTGCAGCAAGTAGTATAACTAATACTGTTTGCAGAAAGGAAACAGCCTTCTTTTCTACAAGAGGACCATTTGAATAAACACCTGCCTTTTTCCTCAGAGTCAGTCTCTCAATAAGCCATGTAAAGCAACAGGCTGTTCGCACTGCCACTGACCCCTTCCACCCTCCCAAGCAAGGCCTGGCAGGAACATGGCATCAGTTATGCTCAAACCCTGAACATGCAGAAACTCCCTGTTGATCACATCTGCTTGGTGTTAAAGAAACAGAGAGGAGGAAGCATAATGTTCCTAGACCCATCTGCTGTAATCATCCTTTCCAAGTACTGGTGAGGTGCTACCCATCCAGCCTGGCCAGGAAGTACCTCCATACAGATGGGAAAAGGCCAGTGACTTGCCCATGCCCCCTTCCCATGGCATTTGTGACAGCAGCTTCAGATGCCCTGTTGGCACTTTTATCAAGAGAGATCGGCGATTGAGGGAACAATGCAAACAGGGAAATCTCTGTGCATGAGCAAAAAGGCAGGCAATGGTTGGCACATTCTAGAACACATGCTAGCTCCAGCTCAGGGTCTTTGAAAATGGGGATCTGGGCAGGCTCAGTGCAACTGCAAATGAGACTTGCATCCCAAGATTTTCCAGCTCCCACTTTTATTAGCTACAATCACCATACACTTGAGAAATAAAAGGTTCCTCATCAGCCTATGGGAACAGATACAGCTGCTCCTTCTCTGTAAGCAAGAAGATGAAGGCCGAGTTCAGGTTTACAGACTGTCAGAAGGCAGGATCCTGAACAGGCTGGCTCACTGCTCAAAGGACAGGAGGCTCAGTCAAAAACGCCTGTGCTCTGATTAGCAAACCTGTTTTGTCTCAGGCTCCCAGCTACCTCTACAAGCACTTGCTAGCTTAAAGAACACAAGTTTGCCTGTAGCCCTAAATACTCATTTTCTGTAACGCTTCACTCAGTCTGGAAAGAACGAAGCGGTTGGAGATGAGAGCGATGGGCAGGTGTGGCAGCCTGGGAACGCAGCTCAGGGAGCTGCCAGCAGCACAGCAAGTCAACAAGAAGTTGCATCACTGCATAGACATGAAGGGAAGCACATCAGACCCCACCTCCCTACATCTGCCAGCAGACAGGACAAGATTTTTCACAGGCAGTAAAAGCCACCAACAGCAAGACAGGCAGCTTTAACACTGGGTTCATGCAGCAAGAATGGGGCAGGGGGAGGAATTGCAGCAGAGCTGCAGGAGACTGGCAGGGGAAAAAAGGCACAGGGGGAAATTTTCTACACTGTTTCACAAACTTAGGCTGGTTGGCCAAGGAAATGGTACCACATAAGTCCTTAAGGCAAGATGCAGGAATGCTGTGTGCTGTGCTACTCAACTGGCCAGGTGGCCAGTCTGCCACCTACCTCCATTCACTCTATGGCTGCCCCATTGGCCCAAGCCTTGGTGCCACCAAGACCTGGCTGGTATTTCCAGGGGATAAAGGAGTTGCTCAGCAAGAAAATCAGCTCTGAGCAAGTTTGGTGCACGCTACAGGAAGTGGATTTCACAATTGGCAGAAACACTTGGGGAACACCATCAGGAACAGAGGCAGTTTTGGCTATGCAAGCAGGCACGTGGCATGAGCTGTCAGGCAGGAGAGGCCCAGCTACCACACTAAAAATTCAGCCAACTCTCCTTCACAAGTTCTGCCTTCTTCATTTGCATCACTTCATTTTCAAACTGTGAGGATTTTCCTTAAAAGAGAGATTTCCAAAGGCATTATTATCTAAACACTTCATTGGCATTTAACTTGCTGCTGACTGTCTCTAACATCTTTAACACCCAAACAACACCATAAACCAAGAGCTTTAAAAAAAAAAAGTGTCTTTGACTTTAGCAGTGAAATATCACACTCTGGATACACCCTGCAGTTGTTTGTGTGAGTCTTCACTTAAAAATACTTCCCTTCCAGACCCTGTGCTGTTCAGCTCCATCACTAAGTCTACAGAATAGGTTTACCTCTCAGTTTTCATATCATTTCTTCCTTCTCTTTCTCTGCTTGAGAGAGGGAGGATTTGAACCAACAGAGAAAAAGCACACACCTGACCTTGTTATAGCTGTCTGGGAAGGGATGTTATGATGTAACAAAACAGTATATGAAAAGGTTAGTGGGCCACAAATTACAAGGTTATGGGGACTGCCAAGCTGCAAAAGCCAACTTCACAGAGTTTTTCTTGAAATGCAGAGCTATCACACCAACACTGGCACACTGGGCTGGAGGGCAGGAGAGTTTCCCAGATTTTTGATGTGTGAGACTCTTTTTTGTGTTTGTTTTTAATAGCTGAGTCTTGGGCAGGCAGAATCATGTTTTTCATTCAGTTGCATTTTTAAACAAGAGGCTTTGTCTTCAACAGACATAAAAAGCCCTTTTATCACCCTGGCAGAGGGATCACAGATCAGCTGCCTCCCTCGCAGCCCTGTGGGGATGCAGCACCGCTGCTCACGCTGCACCACGTCACTCACTTTTACCGCCAGCAAAGCCTCTGCCAGGGCACGCAATGACAGCCAGAGACTAACTCACATTTAAAGACCCTTTTTAGAGGGAAGAAGAGAGGTTGAGGGGAAAACAAGAAACAGAAGTGACACACACCCATTTTACATCCAGGTAACAGATGGTCCATCAGTCAATGCACAGACTAACAGAGCATGTAAGGAAGCAATTCCTGCACCAGATCCTTTTTGCTCCTGCCTTCATCCCTCACCCCACAGAGGAAAACCAAAGGCAGCTCTGTAACACATCAATGCACAAAAGCAGCTTCACAAAAGAGAGTGGCTGGCAGACAGTGCAGCCCATTTCTGTCCTCTGAAACTTCCCTGTGTACTGTAGATCAGAGCTGCTTTAAGTACATCTCAAGTTTTCAAATATCAACTCCCTTCCCAGAGAGGGGCTGTATAAAGTTTCTGTGCAAACAAGTTTTATAGCATCTAAACACACCACAGTCACTGAATCGAGGTTAGTTTATTTGATCTCCAGACAGAACTGCAACATGGGCAGGTCAAATCACGCTGCCCCAGCCATGTGTTTTAACAGCTGTAAGCCACCTGGAGACAGGCCATTGCAGTGGGGACTGACACCAGAGGGATGGCTCTGCTGCAGCACTTCCAGCACAACTGCCAGAAGCCAACCAGGACATTTGGGTGGATTAACTGCTCAGATGGCAACTTAAAAACACTCAAGCCAAGAGAAAATGGTCTTAAGACTCTTCCCCAAAAGAGGACACCCTGAGAGTTGCATCCTGAACAGAGGATTGGTGGAAAATGAGAGGGTAGGGGTGGCAACAGGGAGTGGAAAGGAGCATTCAGGCATTCCCAAATCTCTGAAAGCTGAAGGATTAATTCAATGTTGAAGGCATATGGCAACCAAGTATTTCCTGACAGCCACTTGAACACTTCCAACAGAAACAGAGCTGGAATTTGCTGTTGATCCAAATGAAAGAATTTGCTTTCTTAGCAGCTCCACATCAGTTTTTGAAAAACTGAGCTGCTGTCCCTCCCAGACCCGCCCTAGTTTAATATCCTTACAACTGACTGATTAAGAGCATCAATTTGTTTACTTAAACAGGCAAATGCAAAGACACACTAAAGTGTCAACAAAAAGGTATTCATATGCCCTTTTCCATTGGATTTTTTTAAAAGAAAAAGCAAGCTAAGCCTAGTCTGGAGCAGTGACTCACCTCCTATGCATTCCTCTTTTCAGAGGAACCTGTGGTTTTGCTGCCTTTTCATGACAAAGGCTCCAGACATGACAAGGTAAGTCAGTCAGCATTAGCTAATTAAAAATACTTCAAAACCCATATATCTCTGACCACTAGCCCAGCACATATCAGTCTTGCATTCAGGAATAACAAGCTGGACAGCCACTCCGTGTCTTCCCTTTCCAGTGCCCCCAGGCTTGCAGCATCCACCTCCTCAGTTTGGAGAGAATCCTAGTGATTTAGCTGAGGTAGGATTTGTCCCCCAGGCTTCCTGTGGCTCAACCCCATCTTCCTCTTCCTCTGTTTTGCTGGTAGGGGTGGGCCCTGCCAAGAGCCACACGAGAGAATAAGGTGGCCATCCACATTCCCCTTGTCCCACTCTTCCCCATCCCCCCAGTTCCTTTTGAATGGCACATGAACATTGGTCAGCATAAAGTCTTTTCTAACCCCTCTGCTGCAACAGCCTCCCCACTACTGCCACACAGACTCCCAGACAGCATCCACTCATTACCTGTGGTTAATAGCAAACATCAGGCTGCTGGAAACACAGAAACTTCTATTTGGCAATTCCAATAGTCACTGGTCAGAGGCTGAAACCAGACCTTCACCACGCTTTAGTCTTTCCACACAGTGACAGGTGTCCTGCTGGTAAGAGCAGGGATTGGGAGATGCCACCCCATCCGCAGACACCTCACCACTTACCAACAGCGTGACACAGCTACAAACCGCTGTCCCCCAGAAATGACTTTGCTGTTCTTCTTTGCACGAACGCAGTACTCATGCATGCAAAACACAGAAGTGTCCTGTTGACTCAGTTAGCTGTTTCCCCTGTCTCAGGAGGAAGGGGGTATGCAAAGCTCTGAGCACGTATTTCTTTGCAGTGCCAGACTTGGTTGAGTAGCTGAATCTCTCATCTGTGGCTCTTCCCTTCCACCAAAATTTCCCAGAGTGATGCATATGGGCCACCAACACTGTAACTACAGCTCTGCTGTCAAGACCTACAGTGCTTTAGCCATTGAACAGCAATCACACAAATCCAGCTTTACTTCCTTGTTAATCCATCTCTCCTCATCCAACTACACACAAGTCCAATTTTCATACTCAACTTCTTTAAGCTCCTCTTGCTGAAATGACTACCTCCAAATCTCCAGCTTCCTCAAGCAACTGCCTTTACACACTGTACATCCAGTACACACAGAGCACACCCTTTGACTCCTCCTTTCACTGGTTGTGTAGCCCACCAGCTGTTACACAGCCACTTCCTGCATCCCAGGGAAAGGACTTGGGACTGCAGGCAGTGTTTCTCACTGCACAGGCACCTTTTGCACCACTTCTTCCCAATCTCATGTAGAGACTACCTCCAGCTGCTGTTTTATAAGCATCTCTAAATCAGCATAAGTCTCATTAGTGGGTTCTGCTTTAGACTTCTTCAAATACCTGAAACTGTCAGGCTCCCTGCTACGCTTATTTTCACCTGCGAGCAGACTGTGAGACTTTGTTCCAGTTGTTACACAACTCACCAATGCTGCAAGGGAAAAAAAATCTGTCAAACCCATCAGTAGCAGAGACAGATGCTGGAGTTAGTCACTGAACTCGGCTTGCCAGCAGCTCTCTCCAGATTTAGAGGCGTGTCTCTGGACACACACCCTCTTCCATCAGCAGGTCCAGGTTTAAAACTCAATTTCTCCTACCTAGACCTGCACAGAATGATGCCAGAGGTTTTTCTGGGCAGTGCTTGGGCAAATACCCAGCAGGGATCTGGGCTGCACAGAGGCAGGGTCACTCCAATGGAATAGGAACAACCACAGCAAACCAATTTTCCCATGCCTTCTGCCTAGACTTGCTGGCCCACCATACCTGGACAGCCTGATCTTTCACTTTTTGCTTGCTGCTCAAAATGTTTTCTCCCTTCAAGATCGAACCTGACTCATTGGCTTTGATCATGTGAAATCCTTAATGAAAACAACTGCTGACCCGTCACCCAGTTCACATGCCCTGTACAGCCAAGGAGGCTTTCTGAGGTACAGCCAGGCCCAGATAACGGTCAGCATGTTCAGTATCCTGGTCCATAACTGAACTATAGCTGCTGTCCACAGAAAACTCAAACTCAGCATCAAACCCATCTACAGAATCAACTGTAAATAGGAACCAACTCCTTGCTGAAAGCCCAGGAAAGCCATGTCCTCTCCAGGGTATATCCACATTACTACAAGATGGCAATATGACACTGAAATTTGTAGAGATTTGAATACACAAATCCCTCTGTCTCCCAGATACAGAGAACAGAAAGACAGTAAGCAGTTGAGGATGCTCAGCCATGTGACATGCAATTGCCCAGAGGCTGGAGGGGAGCACAAACAGGAGTACAAACGCCTGCACTCCAACTGCACACGAAAGGGGAAAAAAAACACCTTACTCAGCCTTCAATACAGTTTTCCCCATCACATCCCCATCCAGCCCTGAAGGACTATGAGCCAGAGCTGCCTCTGGTGCACATTAAGGAGTGACATGCAGTCCTAGAGTGGGTGGGAGTTTGCTTTCCCTCATGACCCAGCGTTCACTACGAGGAGGCTCAACTGACATACATAAAACTGGTTTGGGACTCAAATGGAAGCACAGAAAGCTCTCTGCAGACCTACACTCTTCTTTGAAGGCTCCTGACGTGGAAGTTCACGACCAAGTAGATTGGATAGATGGTCAAAGCAAGGGCAGTGCTGACTTCCAAGGAGGAGAGTAGCTGCCTGCTTGAACTTGAGCTCCACTCACACACCCCATGAGGCTGCAGACTCACAACTATGGCATACCGATTGCCTCACTGCTCCAAACCCTCCAACCTCACAACCTGCAGGGCTCAGTAGAAACCAGATACAATACTGCTCAAGGCACCAATGAATCCATCCTTAGAAGCCTCTTTGCCAAATACTCCTCCTGAATGTTGCATTTTGGCAGACATCTGGTTTTATCAGAGCAACTACTCCAGGATCAGAGCACATTTGAGACCACAGTCTACTACGTTGGTTTAACTGACCTCTGAATTTCAACAGTTTGTTCACATCAGTTGAAAAAGCAATCTTCCCCATTAATAATTAGCACTAAGTAAAACAGGTGATCCTTTCAAGACCTCTAAGGAAAGCAAAAGCTGAACATTCATCCTGCCTGGAACTTGCAAAAGCAAGTAATGTTCAGAGATAACTTAAACCAAAATGCAAGAAGGTAAAAGAGGGAGGGGGCAGGGGTCAGGTATCAGCTAATGGATTGAGACTCACAAGGCTTTATTTAAATTCCAGACTCAGGCACAGAAAAGTCATGCTAATGCTAGTCTCTCAGGAAATTCTTATGCTGATACTAATTCTCATTCTTGAATAGTACCCCAAATAAAGAGCAGCATTAAACACTTCCTTCTGCTTCTTCCGTATCTTAACCATAAATGACTTCACGAAAGGATCCAATTCTTACTGCCCGTCACAAAACTCAGGCATAAGGCGTCCCTCATTTTATGACAGGACTGTCAGAGCAATGGTAGGAAAGGCAGTGAGTTCCTTGTCTGTGTAAGCAAGGAGGGATAAGGGTCACAAGGCTGAATCAGTGTGAATTTCCTTCCCTAGAAGGAACTAGGACATGCTTGCCAAGACCTGCAGCTTACCTTTAACATGCTTTAAGCATGTGTGTCTCGATTTCCCAATATTCAGCCCTAAAGGAGTCCAGTTCCTTATAAGGGTGCACTGCAGACCTCAGCCTGCGCCCTGGCCCCCAGCAGCTGGATAAGGCCCTTCAAAGGCTGAAGGGTGTTGAGGCCACGCAGCCCAGAGTCTCCACCCTCCACCTCTCAGGTAGCACCTTTGTTTGGAAGGTAAAGCAATTGATATTCAATTTGCCAAAATAAAGCAAGACGTGTTACTCAGTCTGTTAAACCTCCCTCCCGCCCAGGTGGGGGAATCAACCCAATCCCTAAATTAAATCACAGCACAGTCACTGCTTATTTAATGCCAGCGAACAAGCTCCTGCAAGCCAAACATGCAGTATGACAGTGCCAATCCCTGGCGAGCTGGACTATAGGGAGTTTCAGCAATTAATTTTGGGAGGGTGGGTTTCGTGCAGCCTTTTAGAAGGTTAAGCTACAGTGAACAATTTTGCAGACTGTTTTTATCAGTTTGAAGGTAAACAGAGCTGTCCTGAAATGGCACAGACAGGGCTGAAATCCTGACAGCCCAGCGACTGCTGGTCAGATGATAAACACTCAGAGAAGTGTGTCAGTGAATGTTTTCTTAAATAAGAAACAAAACACTAGAAACGACAAACCATACTCTAAGCATCGAAATTACGTTTTAAAAGTCTCTTAAAAACCAGCAAGTTCAGAAACTGATCTCTTACTAGAAAGAGATAACGAAGAAAAACCTTTTTCCATCCTCCTCCTGCTCCCTGTAATCTTGTTTAGAAAGCACTTGGGAAAATGGAAAGAATTCAAAATAATTTGATTCAGAGGGGGGAAAAAAAAAGCAACACTAGACTACAATAAATCAGTGTCACTGCATTGCTGTCCTGGTAGCTTCTGGAAGCAGAAAAAAATCCCTGTAAATTCAACACAGTATAGACCCTTTATATCCTTAACACAAGCAAAAACATTAATCTCAAAGATTAATGTGAAACCACTAGAAGAGCAGGAGAGCTGCTGTCTTTGCCTCCCAGGATGCTGCCATGACAGTGAAACCAGGGTTACTCTGACAGCAGGGTGTTCCCCACGTTTCTCTTTAATTTAAACTTAATACAGGGAGGAGCAATAGTGAGCAAAAGGCAGCAGTTGCCAGAGCAGGATTAGCCAAGTTCCACTCTGTGACTCTTGCATTTTGGACAAGTATTAATAATTTCTGCAACATGCACTCCAATTAGTAGGTTTCAAGACCAGGCAGGATCTCCCAAGATTTATCTTATCCAGGACTCCTGCAGCCAGGTACTATCTTCTGGTTGGGTGCTTTCAAGCTGCTTTGCCTGCTCTGGTTTAGCAGCTCAGCCAGTGCCCCATACCCTTAAGACAAATGTAGTGGTTAAAGAGATGTGTGCACTATAAACAGTATGCAACCTCATCACTACTCTGAATTTCAGGAAGGTGTGAGAGTCCTCCAAGCTGTTAAAACAATTCTTTACAGCCAGATGTTTTGCAGAATAAACATTGGGCAAGAGTAAAATATAACTAAGAAAAACCACAGAGCAACACATTCTGTGCAAACAAAATCAGAACCTTAAGAAGCTACACTAAATATGTTTTACAGGTTTTCAGATTCAGAATTTCAGTCCAATACTTAAAAATACTTGGTATGTAAGTGTTTCATCCAGGAGCAATAGAATTTGGAGAAGGTCTCACGAGTTTCCAGGATCAAGTATAGCCAGCCTTCAGCAGAAAACATACCAAGCAAGATAAAATCCTCAGTTTGGAAAGAAACTCCTGCTAGGCTGGAGTTTAGCAGAACTACCAAGCAACACTCAGAGCCCAGCCTCTCCAGACAAAAGTTAGGTAGCCACCACAGCCTACAGCCACTTCCCAAAAATAGTCAAGTGCTCCTCACACTTTCTGCCAGGCAAAGGCTTCTAACACACAAGTTGAAGCAGTTCAGCTTTTTAAAAGCTTGCTGCAGACTGAGATGAGGCAAGACATGCCCCAGACTGAGACATTTGAGAAGGCACACCCTCAGCCCTCACTTGAAAAACTAAATACTTGGTGATGCAAAAATCAGTCCCAGCACTGGCTGCTTGCTCTGTTTGCATGCGCTGCTCAGTCAGGTGCGCAGGCAAATTAATGCAAAACGCATTTAAACCTGAACTTAACCTTTTCCTTCCGCCTACAGCTATTCTCCTTTACCTCCCTACAGCACTAGGACTCGCCAGACGTTTTGCAGAGAAAACAAAACAAGTCGTTGCAGCCCAACTCCCGCATGTGCTCGCACCCACGGCACCGGGCATAGCCCCGGGAGCAGCCGGCAGCATCCCGCCAGGCGAGCCCCTTACCTGCCCCCGCTCCCGGGATGGCGATCGCTCACTCCCCGGCCCCAGTGCTGCAGCAACTCGCCAGCTCGCAGCCTGGCTGAGGGCGGCCAACATCCTCCCACCATCCCCGCCCAGGCAAGGGGAGGTGTCATCCCCTGGGCCAGGGATACCGGCATGTCGCAGGAGACGCCTTGGAAAGGCTGAGGGACAGGCTGGAAGTACCACTTACAAACTAAGCGGGGATGAGGGAATCCTCCCCCAGCAACTCACTTTCGTTCTTTTATTGCTTTTATTGGGAAGGGGAGGCAGGGAGATATAAAGCTTTTAGGTAAGCAAACTTTTTTTTTTTCATTTAAAGAAAACTCCAAACATTCTTTAATATTTTAAATTAAATGCATTTTTCTTTGCTAGCTCTTGGCTTGTCCAGACAAACAGCGACAGAAAGCTCCTATTTTGATTTATGTACTTATTTTAGGTATGTCTTTAACACCACCAGAAGCTCACAAACAAGGATCCAGACTTATTTTGCCTCAGTCCATGCTGGAGGAGGATGCTACCTGCTATTTCACCCCGCTGTTCCTCAAGCTTAAAATGAAAAGAGCATCTGAATGGGTGGCAAATACAGGGTTTAAAGCTAGTCCATACTGTAATATATTGCATTACCTCAACAATTAATCCCTGTCTGCTCTACGTGAAACACAGATAAGACATCTGCTACCAACCAGGAAGACACAAGCAATGGGAACATCATGTACTAAGTTTGTTGCTGATGCAATGCAAAGGAGCAGAAACAATCACCAAAAAGATTAAGTGCCATTTCTGAACTATAATCACATATTTCAGACATTTCTGTTCCTGTTAAGTCCATAACATTTGAGCCCTCCCATAGCTGAAAGGAAAGGATGTCACTCATAACACAATACTTGAATTAGTAAAGAATTTTAAGAACCTGTGACCATTCTAAAAATTAAAAATATTTGAACAATAGATTCATTGGGCTTTCTGTTTGTTTAAAAATTATGTCAGCCAGGAAAGTGAGTCATCACCTGATGTCCTTTCTTGGGCATCATCTGAAAATCGAGCTTCCAGCTGTGAGAATTCAAGAGGTATTAAAAAAACAAGCAAAAACACCCAAAAACAACCGCAAACCCACAACCTGCCAGCTTCCTCGGGAAGGTAAGTATAATGGAAACCAAAATAGAGGGTTTTATGCCCAGAACTGCATCTGCAACTTAAGAGGAAAGAAGTTGGCTTGAAAAAAACACTTTTGCACTCCACCAAGACCAGCTTGCCTGCTCGTGAGATGGTGTTTGGGGGAAAACAACTTTGCTCTGCTTCAACTTGCATCACATCAGCCCCTGGGTGCAAGGAGCACACCTGACTGCTCTGATCCAACCCAATGACTCTGTTCACTTTGTGAAGTCCTGGGGCACACAGGCAACAAAACTGAAGAAACTTATTTCAGGAAGTTTAGTTCCTTCACTTTTCGGTTTACAGATGAGCACATTGCACTGTATAAATTCATCCTGTAAGGAAGTGCTAAGGCTCTGGGGCTTGACAGGTCCTGTGGAAAGCATGCCAAAGCCCAGCTGAGTTACAAACTAGGTTGTAACTCCTGCTATCAATAGCAGAGCCGTTGCAGGAGCCCTCCCTGCTTTGGGGAGGGAAAAAGAGAAACCTCCCCTCCTTGTCTCTGGCATTCATGTTGCTGAGATAGAAAAGCAGGAACTGCATGTGTGCAGGTGGCAGACAGATGCTGCAGAGGCAGACACCTAGAAACCACGAGCACTTCGGTCTTCAAACGTGTTTTTTCAGGTAAGTGTAATGCATCCTACAGGGCCAACAGCTGGGCCAGGAAGGAAAAGAGCATTGCTATCCACTGTCACTGGTCAGCACAGATCCTCAGTGGCTCCACCATGAGGAGATGCTCAACAGATGCAGACAAAGTGTACATGAAATACCTGTCCCTCCACGCTCACAAAGGAGCCGTGGTAGCCAGTTTCCCCGCAGCTTTAAGAGCACTCTGCTCACCAAATACTCCAAATCCAGTCCTGTCAGTTCAACCTGCAATTACACTCAAACCCAAAATAGCACTTTGGCAACGCCAGCACCATTCATGTCTGCGTCATGCCCTGAGCCTCGCCCTGCCGGGGTGCAGTGATGGCAGGCAGCGGGCGCCAGCTCCCCAGGCACTCCCAGCCCACTTCCTCAGCACAGCTGCACACACATCACTCCCCACACTCTTCCAAAATAGGAAGTTTTACAGCCAAGCCAGTATACCAGTGTAGTTCCCTCTTCCTCTCTCTTTAAGAAAGCCTTTAGGAAAGCACAAGATGCTCAAGGTGCTCAGGACTCACTGCTCAGGTGATGCACCCGCTGCCCTGCACAGAGCACTGGGATGGACGCATAAGGACGTAATCACACAATCCTTCCAGAGCACCACTGCACAAGGGCACATCTCCCCAACTCCAGCTGCCAGGTTTCACTGAAAGGCTGCTAACACATCTTTGCTCTGCAGAGATTACTCAACAACAGTTGTGGGAGTGGCAGCAGCTGCCTTCCAGGTGATGAGGGAGCAGAGAGGGTAAATCCAGGAATCATCTTGTCCCACTCCTTTCACCACTAGCCTCTGGCAAAGCTCTGGAGGAGGAAGAGAACATATCCAAGGCACCGGCCTTCAGCTACAGTGGGCTGTGCAGCCCCACAGCTCTTCCCAGTGCATCTCACCACCCAGGAGAGAAAAATCATCTGCTCCTGGACACCAGACTTTCCTGTCCACTTTTCCACCCCATGCTAAGAGATGCCATGCTGATATTGAAAGCTATACAGGACAACTAATGAAACCTATGGCAATGCTCAAGTCTCTAGGCATGCTACACCAGCCCTAGTGACTTTTGGGAAGAGTTTTGCCTGCAAGCACCTCTAAAAAAGTTGTTTGATTGGATATAATCAGCTCCACTCTCATCCAGCCAAGGGGATGTAGGGCATGCTGGCCCTCTTCAGCATCCCCATGCTAGAGAAATTTCCATGGCCAGCAGGTTTGGTCACATCAGCCCTAGGAGATCCTGAGGCAGCAGAGAATCAGCAGACCTTGGTGGGTGTCCATAAGAGGTAAATGTGGCTCAGCCTGGTGAGCCTGCTCTGGTGCTGCATTATCAAGCACTTTCAGGAGCATCCTACATCTTTAGAATTAAAAAGGAAAACAAAACAGGAGAGGGTACAAGGCCACAAGAGTAACTAGCTGGAAGTGAAACCAGGTAACCTAAACAGTCTGCTCCATTTGAAAGAAAACACCACACTTTATGAATTGGGGCTGTAGAGAGCAAAGCTGATTGTCCAGCCACCCTTCCATTTTGAAGTGGGATCAGTGACCATTTATCCTGTGCCAGATGCTCCCTTCGTCCAGTCCTGTTCACATTCTCTTTCAAAAATAAGGATTTTAATGAAATTAGGCAAAGATGGATGGAAGGGCTGTCCTCTGTGTTTTTTAACACAAATTGAAGTTTTAGGTATTTCTTCCATTCACCTTCACTTGTGACCAACTGCAGAGTCTGCTCCATCAATGTAAACAGCTACAGAAGGATTTGACAACTGAAGATCACAAATATGACCTCAACTCCTCAATTTATTAGTGTTTTTAAAGAAAAAAAAAGGTCCATGTTTGCTAAAAGCTTCCCGAGATGCTCTTTCAGTGAGACTGTCATCAGGAAAAAAGCAAGACATTAGTCAGGCTCATGCTTATTTAATAAAAACCTTACATATGCAACAGGGATTGAAAATTGGTCTTTATTTAAAAAAAAAATGCTTGCAAAGTAGAGTATGATTCTGCAGTGCAAAACAGTTCTGAGGACTCATGCAATTTATCCCATCCTCCAACAGCACTCAGCTTAGTAATTAACTGCCTAGTTATTCACAGCTTATAGCAGGGAGCCATGCAGTCACCAAAAAACTCAGCAAGTATGCCCAGAACACTGTGCAAAGGATATCTCATGTCTTGCCATTTCATAAGGAAATCGGAGGCTCTACTGATGTCAGCTCCAGGAAATGAGCCACAGGCAGATGATGCCGGAAACAGGCTTTATATTTAGTACTGAGTCACTCACTTTATTAAATTGGAAAGACACAAAAGGTGGGTTTGGAGAGGGGATACACAGGGGAAAAAAAAAAAAGAATGAGTTATTCCCTTGAGATCACGGGCAATGGAGAGTCTAGGGGTGGGTGATTTTCTGTAAAAGGAGAGAGAAACAAAAGACAACCTTTCTGCACTCTCATTGGAAATGCATCTGCCAGATGTGATGCACTTCCCAGGACAGAAGCCAGGGCTGAAAATGCTGCAGAGGTTTGTGGCACAGTTGGAGTTTGCTCCAGTCAGGCCCACAGGCAGGTCTGAGCCCTATCATCAGTTCACAGAATCATAGAATGGTAGGAGTTGGAAGGGACCTTTAGAGATCATCCAGTCCAAACCCTCTGCCAAGGCAGGTCCCACCTAGATCAGGTCACACAGGAACGTGTCCAGGCAGCTATTGAAAATCTCCCGAGAAGGAGCCTCCACACCCTCCCTGGGCAGCCTGGGTCAGGGCTCCCTCACCTCAACAGTTAAATAGGTTTTCCTTATGTTTAAATGGAACTTTTTGTGTTCCAGCTTCTTCCCATTATCCCCTTGTCCTGTAACTAGATACAATAGAAAAAAAGTGCTGCCCTAACCTCCTGACATCCACCATTTAGGCTTTTGTAAATGTTAATGAGATCCTCCCTAAGTCTCCTCTTCTCCAGACTGAACAGCCCCAGGTCCTGCAGCCTTTGCACATGAGGAAGATGTTACAGTTCTGAGACAATTTCCCATCCTTTCTGCTACATCCTCTCTGAGCCAAAACAGAGGCTGCTGGAAGGAATTTGAAGCAGAGAATATTTTTAAGCCAGTTTTTCAGCTCCATCTAAGCCACCAAGAAGTGCACTTTGCACCTATCACAACCCAAAGAAAACACTTTTCCTTGGGTGGTTACAACTGTATGAGGTGAAGGCTGATGAAGACCACAACATGCAAAGAGAAGCTGACCTGGGCACACATCACTGCAGGATACCATCCAAATGCCGCCCTCTCTTCCTCCTCAGCTTTTCAGTCCCTCCATCCCATGTTATCGTGGGGTCAAATGGACATCAGCATAGGGAAGGAGGAGCAGAGCAGAGAGGGATCACCCTTGCATGGCACCTCAGTTAGACCAGGTCAGCCACAGCACAGACCATGCCACTGGAGCAAGGTCTGGAAGGAGGGTCTTGCAAGCACAAAACATGCTTTCCTATCTCTCACCTCAGCTGCCGGGTTATTCCTTGGCATAGCTTAGGCAATCCTCTGCTCACCTGGAGAAGATACTCCAAACAACTATCCACCTTAAGTCACTACTCAAGAAAATAGTGTTTTATACTAGAATTCCACTATTGTGGAACACAAGTGACTGCCCAAGTCTTCTGAGCATCTTCTGATGACATCCAGTTTAGACACATTTACCATGGAAAAGAATAAAGCGTTCACATGAACTGCATCCTCATGAAACAAACTTCAGATGAATTGGCAAAAGCTGCAACTTAATAGAAAGTAGTTCTTCTGACATGCAGGGGAAAAACAAAAGTTTTAAGAGATCAAAACCCAAAAAATCTTAACTGAAGATTGTACCACAACAAATGGCAGTAGTGCAATTCCATTCACAAGATTTCTGTATTCTCATATAAGCCTTTTCACTTTGTCAGTGACTCTGAAGTTTGAGCAGCAGTAATAGCTTTGCAAAGTTTTCAGCTACTTGAGACACTTTTCCCCTGAGAAGACTCACTTTCCAAATACTAAAATGTAAATACTGTTACTAAAGCCAAGCACTGGATCTTATTTTGATTTTAGAAGTAAACAGCAAACAAGAGCTATCCCTAATCTCAAGCACCACCGTGACTTGCCTACAGAGGCAGCCTTATTATTAATAAAGTTGTTATCGTCTTCAAAATAAGGTTATAACAATTAAAAGGATGTGGCTTAAAAAACACATCTGTGGACTGCAGCAAGAATGGCAATTATGCAGAACCAGAGGTCAGGGACCACTTTAACATCTTCCACCCATACGTAAGAAGGGGTTACACCACCACAGTCACAGCCTGCTCTGACCAGCAAGTGGACATTCACCCAGTTGTTGACTACTGTTGAGACCAGCCTGCTGCAAACAACCCATGGCTGTGGGAAACTACCACTGGGGGGCCCTTTGGTCCCACACAACCCACCTGCAGTAACATTTGACCAACAGAAAAGAAAGGTTTCAGTGTTGGGCAGGGAGTCAAGGCTGAGCTGATACAGTCACAGACCAACCTGGGAACAGGCTATGCACTCAGCCCAGACTAAGAGGATCTTTAAGGAGTCACTGGTACCTCATCTGGATGTCTTGCTTGATGCTGGAGGTAGATGATTTTGGCATGAGGCTCATCATGTTGTGCAAGTGGGCCTAAAAATTCAGTTGTGTTGATTAGTCCAGAATCTCGTATCAAGGGACCTTGAAGCTCTGCCTGGTATTTAGCTCATGCCTGAATTTATTTGCTTTCCCCATAACTGCTCCTTTTTGTCTCAGATGCCAACAGAAAATCTTCTGTAGCATGGTCCTGATGGAAGGGGTAACTTCAGGGGCTCCCACAACTACCACACTCTTTCCAGATACGTAGAAAGGTGAGGTAGCAGATTACAACTCACACATACACTGCAAGTGATCACTCAGAGCTTTCAGGTGCCTAGAGAGCAATCTTCATCATACAGCTCAGTAGTGTTAATTAGTAAACTGTCTCACTTTTTCCAGGCCATAAAAAAAATCAGTCACTAGTAGCAGAGTGGTTTCTATACTGTGAAGCCAGTCTTTGTTTCGACTGCAGATTTCTTATTTTCCCAAATGTGCTGCTGAGTTTAGTGCTTTATGAATTAGGATTAAAACAACCTGCAAACTCTCATCTTTCTGAATTTAAAAGCAAAATAAAAATGCGTCTACAGATCCTACATAAAGCCAGGGCTAAGCAAGGCAAGTTACTTCCTAGAAGGCTAGAAGTAACTTTGTAGCTGATGTCGATAAGGCAGAGCTGCCTCTAGGAACACCAACACTACATGATACAATGCATTACACCACAGGTCCAAATGCTGATCCAGAATATTAGCTCTGAGTGTTACATGTGAAAGGGTAAAGTGCTGAACAGAAGTGCAATACTTGTTCTATGCCAAGTTGGTATCAACCCAATGCACAGTGCCTTAATTGCTAAAGTGAATTATTGACTGATACTGGTTGCAAAGGCTCTTGTATAACAGGAGGTTTCAAGGTCATTAGTACAGGGCAGAATCTTACTCTATTTCATGGCTTTCCATCTCAAGACCTTCAGAAGACAGGAAGCAAAGGGACCGTCTAAAACAACATCTTGTAACCCAGAAAAAGGGTGTATACTCCTTAGAGAAGGGGAAGGTATAGGGAAGGAGGTATAGGAAGTCTGGCCATTAGCAATAGATCTAACTAAATTAGGCTGGGTGATGCCATATCCACCTGTCCAGGAGAGCTACAGTAACTTTCAGCAGCTTCTTAACTGGGCAAAAGCAATGTAAGCTTTCAACAAGAAGTCTGACCATGCTGCCTTCGCTTGAGCATTTGTTTTAAATAAAACAGTGGCAAGAACCCAGATGGAAATTAGATCAACAAGAACATTACAAAGGAATGGGCAAGAGAAGGGCAGGGGCAGGACTGCACTGGAACCTCCCATCCATGTCCCCAAGGAAAGCTTAGTCCAGACCTCAGCCAAACAGTGCAGAAAGGAACAGGCTAAAGTTTAGGTCAGACATTAAGGCAATTATTCAAAATATATTCAGTTTTCAGAAGGCTCTGTTTTTCCTCCCTCCTGATGGAAAGGTGAATTCTACCTAAGTAAGAAACTTGCTTATTACTTCCAGGAGCACAGAGAAACACAAACATGCTTGTAAACGTATTTCCCGTTGTTTTCTATTGATCTCCTTCAAACTCTTTTCTCAGAAACAGTTCTTAAAAGCAAGGGTCAACCTTCTTACTTGTCTGCACAATACTATGCATAACGGGACAACTTTACACACACTTACAACACCCTATGTATTCCCTAAAATAAAGTCCTCACAAGCTAATCTTAGAGGCAAAACATTTTGAGCAGAATTCAGGAGGAAAATGCTTAATTGCAGTATTGGTTTGTAAGTTACTTCCTTCATTTCTGTGACCAGCTGGAGACAAGCACCTTGTTCTATGCTGGGTCAAGCAAATGTTTAATTACAGGATTTATAGGAGAATATATATATATATATATATATATATGTGTGTGTGTATATATATATAACTGCAGCTGCTCAGCAGTTATGGCAGAAGGCAAACACTGTTTTAACCCAAGGAAAACAGAGAGAGCCTGGACTATCAGCCTGCTCATTGGCACCCTGCTGCAGGGACTGAAAGGCAGGAGAGTATCCAAGTCTGTCCCTGGGATGAGACTCAGCATCCTGGAATCTCAAAACCACAGCTGTGCTCCAAACCCAAACAACACTCCACAGACCCTTCCTGGCTGATTAGCAGGAAAGAGCACAAGATTGCGATGGCAGCATAAACAAGGACCCAGGATTTATGATCCTTCAGATGCAAGCAATGGAGCTGAAGCATTGCTTCACAAAATACAAATGCCAATTACAGGGATGAGTAGCTTGAATTCAAGTTTCCACTCAGATAGCGTGGTTCTGGACACACTGAGGGCTTTGGTGCTCAACCAGAAATTTCTCCTGCTGGGAGAGGCTGTGTTGAGCACTCCCAGAAAAATGGAGACAGTGTGAAAACATGGGAACTCACCCACCAGCCCTGTGCTTCCCAGCAGAGCAGAGTCAAAAGCAGCAAATCCAGTCCTACTGTTTGTGAAAGTAGAGCAAGACACTCTTCTACCTCGTAGCACTAGAGAGATAGTAAGAGAAGATCAGCAATCACTCTCTCCTGTGATTCTGAGCATGGCCTGTTGAACCTCTGACATCTCGCTCTGCCAGTCAGCTCCTGCAATGCCAAGCTGCAAAGACACTTTGAGGGAAAGAGTATAGAGAAAAAAAAAGGAAGACTTTAGCTATAGTTTTCCAACTCCAACACAACAGGCAGAGAAGAATGTGTAAATGACACACAGGCAACTGTGCAACTACCCACTGCACATCACTTTCCATCTAATCCAGAGAAGTTACAAGCTTCTCTTACCCAAGGTGTTCAACCTGCTCAGCTCTGTAAAGTCCTAAATTCATTCCTAACATGCTGGCAAAACAAAAACAAAAAAAAAATTCCTATATATATAAATTGAGTGGGAATCACACGCCTTCCTATTTTCCTTCTATTATCAAAATACTTTTCATACATCAATCTTCAGGAAACAAAAAAGCAAGGGAGAACAAAAGGGATTTTTCTTAAGCTTCATTTCCCACCACCTCACTGAGACACAACAATTTCAGTAGGAATCCAAGATGTCCCTAGAGCTCTGCAATTATTTAATTTTTTCCTAGCAAGACAGTTTCCCTATCATCTGGAGCTAAGGCAACAGAAGCAGTTCTAGCAAACAAAACTCTGGCAGGAGCTGCAGTAATGGGACCTGGGTCACAGGCAGGATTACCTACCACATGCCA
Organism: Urocolius indicus; assembly: GCA_013401255.1. NCBI lineage: Eukaryota > Metazoa > Chordata > Aves > Coliiformes > Coliidae > Urocolius > Urocolius indicus. Next base: position 291,438 of record WBNH01007660.1, on the reverse strand, counting down.
GAGGTGAGGTCTCCCCGGCTACTGCACCAGCAGTCACTGAAACCTCTGGCAAAACACAACATCTCCCTCAACCACAGCCTCATCCAGCAGCTGATACCAGAAACACTGATACAGGACAGCAGCACTTCTGATGTTATTCAGCCTGTCCCATCCCCCAGAGTACCAGTTTTTCTTCTTTAGGCTTTTTCTCACACCAGTGTTCTGCAGGTCTTTCCTTGTCTTGACCTGACCCTGCAGTAGGCAACATCTCACATTGCCTGGTATAAATACAGGAACTTGGACAATTTTAAAAGCAGTCTAGTTAGCAATTTCGTTTTTCTGGAAAAATTTAGTTTGCTTTAGCAAAAAAAAAAAAAATCCTGTAGCAAAGAGATAACCACAGGAGTTTGTTCCTATCTGAAATTCTTCAAGTGTAAAAACTAATAGCCCCTTGACTCACAACTAGAATAAAAGCACACAACTGAGACAAAGGCTGAAGGCTCTGTCCCTAGGCTTTGGGAGAAACAAAGTCCTTCTACAGCCAGTTCCATGACTGTTTACAAAGGTTTTATAAGAGAGACAATGTTTCACATTTTTAAGTGTTTTTACAGTCTCAGTCTAGAAGAACCTGAACCTGAGGTTCACAAGACACCAAACAGATGCACAGAACAAAGAGACACTCTGCTCTTGCCTTCTGCTATCCCATGGCCAATCACTCAGACTTGCCTGAGAAGTCTTGGGTATGATGCTTGGCTTTTCCAACAGGCAGTGAAGAATGAGATCACCACACCAGATCCCAGTCAGCTCCTTGTCCTTGATGTTTTTTCCTGTTTTATAACAAGAGGGAGGAATGTGCAGCTCAGGTTTGGAAGGACAGGATTGAGATGGAAGGTTGTGGGGCAGGAACAGTCTCCTGGCTCTTGTGCCTTCCCTCAGCACTTGAGCTGGGACACACTTAAACTGGCAGCCTAAAGCAGTCCCAAAATGTTGCTGTTCCTGCTGGGCAAAGCACTGGTCAACATGAAGACAGGAAGATAAAAGGCTGTGTTTTCAAGGCCAGGTTTGCTATCTCCAGTTGAATACATAGCCTCCAGTCACTGGAGTACCACACACGTCCTTTCTCATCCAAGTCCTTGCCAAGGTCATAAAACGACTATTAGAGCCATTGCAGGAAGCACTTGCCTGCATTTCCAGGCAGCCAGAGCCCTGTCCTTCCTTCCTACAGTTATTGATTTAGGACTCTGCTGGACTTTCCTCTGTGAAAGCACCTCCCCATCCAGGAACCTCTTCCACCTCTAAACACTACCCTGAGAGGAGCCTCAGGGTCCTCCTGCCACCCATGAGACACCTCGCTCATAATCATGTCAAGATGTTACCATCACAGGTAACAAAGCATAAGAGTTCTGCCAGTATTTTGCCTAAGCCAAGATAGGCATTTAAGGAATGAAAAAAGGCCTGGACTGCTTCCTGTCTCAAGGCTCAGTGACAGAACATCCATTGATCTTTTCATCCTACCCTGTCATCTCTGTTCACTAACAAGGATGGACCAGGAACTCTTTCTAGGCTGCTGGACTACAGAGCCTGTGGACAACAACTCTCCCAGGTCATACAAGAAGCATGGCTAAACCTTTACTCAGTACCTACAGTAACTACATGGCTGTACACCTCCCTGACACCAGTCACTTTAACATTTTTTGATGAATTACCAACAAACAGATTTTCTGGTGTATTTAACAGCTGAAGGGCTTCCCATAGCTGCCAGTGCCCCAGAAACCAAGATGTGAACAAGTTGTGTACAGTTTTCAGCCTGCTGAAAAGAAAGGCTATTTTTAATCCAAGCCTACGTAGGGTGGAGCTCAGTCTCCAACCAGGCAAAAAAGCCACTATAATCCACAAGACCAATGTCTGGCAAACTTTGCTTGCAGGCTGATGTGTGTTCTATTTTGGGGATGGGAGCAATTTAGAATAAAAAGATATATATATTAAAAACAAAGGAGGCTATGAAAAGTGAATAGAGGGAAGGGCCAGACTTATCCTGTGTATTTTGGTGTAAAGAACAGGGCTCCAAAAGAACACATATCAGAATTGCTTTAGTTTCCATTTCCTACAGCAGTTTATAAAGTATCATTTAGAACATAGGTTGAGAAGAGTGTAGCCTGGGTATATTTTCTACAGGAGGAACAGCCAACCTGTGGCTCCTTGCACAGCAGTGAGATCCTTCAGAGCATCAAGCAGGAAACAGTCACCAGTCACAGACATAGCACCCAGATGCTAATACCAAAAAGTTTCCTATCTCAGAAACCAACACAACAAATGTTGGGATACCTTATTGTCTCGTGACGTTGGGACTGCAAAAAAAGGCAAAGCAGAGCCACCAAAGTGAACTGAGGATTGGAAAATAAGAGAAGTTCGGTTCATTTAAGGTTTATGGCCAAAACGCAATCAACTCATTAAGACTAGATATGTTTTGTATGCTCTCAGCGTCTAAATGAGCCCAAGATCACATAGACTTCCTACATAGACACATCTCTAGCTTTTATTGGTTATAGGCACTGTCTCAACTTGGCGTTCAAGCCAAGTCAACAAAGTCATTTACTTCACTATTTTAACCCCACCTTCCTTGTAGCACACAGCTCATTTGTCTAAAGGAAGGTACGTACAGCCTACAGCTTCTCTCATTGTCTTCAGATGCCATTCTAACATCCATCCATCCATCCATAAACTGTGAGCTCCTTCACCTGACCAGGGTTGGATTACTAATTCCACGACTTCTGTCAGAATGCAAAAGGACAGAACAGAGCAGACAGTACACTGGGCTCAGTGGAGCACCAGCAATACTGAACCTCAAGCACTGCTGTCATTTCAGTCAAGGACTTATTGGGAAAAAAAGCCAAGTTCAACCTAGATCTTAGAAGCATAGAAGCAAGACTAGATGCTGAATGCCTCTTAACATTACATAACATGTTCATGGACAACATCACTTCTTTCTTCCTTGTTCCACCCAAAAATGACAGTACCAGCTACCTGCTCTGTCACTGCCATCACTAAGGGCAGGATGTCATAGCAAAAAAGGGAGTATTTTCAGCTTTAAAAAGAAAAAAACCAATACAACAAAAAAGCTTACTTCAAACAACCAGAAATTACAGCTCCTCCAGAGACACTACACCTTATCTTCTCTTGAAGATCACAGTAATAGCTTCTCTTCACAGTTATGCAGTGGGGACTCCCAGCAGCATCTGTGAGCTGTCACTCTTTTTACAGGAACAAAAAACCTACTGAAGAGGCAAGAAAAACAGCTGTAAGCACTTCAGAGAAGGAAATGAGACAAGGAACCTGGTTAGAAGCATATGGCCCATATGGACTGACATGAGCAATCGGCAGCAGCTCTAACCAGAGTTTCACATTTCAGAAGTTGCCTTGCTCCCCACATCCTCAGATGCATGTCAAACCAGTAATTATATTATTTCTTCCATAATGTCAGATTCCTTAATGTCAGTAGTGCACAGGCCACCACGGCCACAGGGACAACCCAGATGCTGCAGGAGCCAATTTGCCCCAGGAATGTGCACATCACAGGACACTGGATGGACCAGCCAGCACAGGCAGACACAAGGAAGGGGACCCAAGGCAAGTAGCCCATCTGCCAGGAATGCTGCATTTCCATGGGCAGCAGTCACCCTCCTGGCTCACAGCTGCTGAAAGGTGGATATAAACTAACAGGAATCAACCAGCAGAACAAGCTAAAGGGAAAGAATGGTTCTCAATAGCTCTGCCTGTTGATAGCAACTCTCCTGGGGACAAAGAGACTATCTCTTCATCATCGCACCAGTCAAACACAGTGAAAAAACCTGATTGAGTAGCCCAAGCATTAATCCACAAAACCCAGACAGGAAACACTAGTTAAGAGGAGCACACATGATAATAATTCTTCCAAGCAGGCCAGACAGGACTTGCTTGTCATTCTTGGCATTTTTAATCTATTACCAAAAATGCCAACAGATTACAGATTCCCAAGAGAGCAGCAGGTGTCACAGTGACTGAGTGCACTGGCCATTCACAGCACTGGCTGCCACAGCTCAGCACCCTGTCCAAGTAGGTCCACACTCCTCTGATGGGACTAGACCTGCCAGATGAAGGTAGATTGTCCAGGCAGCACTGATGTCAGGTGTACTCACCATAGGAAAGAGCTCAATTACCTCCACTGCCACCACCTCTGGATCAAACTCTGTTGTATTAGCAGAAGGCAGATGGACATTTCCTCTTCTCCCACCCCACTCACTAGCCCTTTTAAGTGGAGAATTCTGTCTTCCAGCTCCACTGATTCATCACATTTTCTTCCTCAGCTGGTACAAGGAGACAGGTTGCTCTTTACGTGGCTGGCAGATCACACAGGGCACACCATGACCACCTTAATCACACAGGGGCACAGCAAATACCTGAAATCTCAAACACAGCACCTGCTGCCCAGAGTTGGGCTCTGCAGCCAGAAACAGTCACGAGTCTCATCTTACGACTGTAACCAAGTTACCTATTTGATTATCAATTAAAAGAGTTGGCATTCATCACCCTTCCCAGGCAGCACGCACTCAGTGGCACAGCACACTCAACCCCAGGAAGTTTGCTGGTGCCATGTGCTAAGGGAGAATGGGTGGGCTGGGAGCTGCAGCACAGTGAGGTGGGGCAAGAGAATTTCCGTGAGCTGGGATTCCCTATCCCCAAGCTGAGAGCAGAGTGTGGCAATGCCACCCAGCCAGGCTCGTGATGCTTGCTGGTAGAGCAGAGGTAATCTATACCTAACCTAGTCCCTCACTTGGGAAAGGGGTCTGCACAAACCAGGTGATGAAGAGGTGTTATCGAAGTCTCCACTTCAGAAAAACCTGACCTAGAGGCAGGAAGAACATCCAGGGCAGGAAACACTAGTGAGCATGGCCAGGTGAAGCCTGACCCATCACCTACAACTTTAGCATGGAAGAACACTAAGTAGGCAGCTGCTAAGACTGAAGTTGTACTAAATGCTGCTGTGCCTAAGCACCACCTGCCCCATACCCAGCTCCCAGCACAGATCATACCAGAGATACCTACTTTTAATTCCCTGTCATCCAGCAAACCCAACAGAGACAGTATATCCATACAAACACCAAACTGGAATGTGCAGAGCAGAGAATACAACAGTAGCACATTCATGAGCAGCAGTCACACAACTGAAAGACATTACAGCTGTCCAGTCACTGTCAGCCGAGTTGCTGACAGTGGTCTGTTAGCATAATTCCTCCCAGCCACATCACCCAGAGCCCAGATGTCAGACCAACACCTGACCTTCTTCCATCACGAGATCACACCTCTCACCCTTTGCAGCTACTCATCTACCAGCAGCAAGAGTAGCAGGTACCTTTGGGCTGGAAAAGGGCTTTAATGGTAAAAGCAGGGAAAATTGATTCTGTGATAGCGCCCGAGTAATATTCTGGAATTGTCACAGAAGAAATAGTCCTTCCATATATCTCCTCTCATCAGTGATGCTGCAGGCAGAGCTCAGCCAAGACCTGCTCATCACAAACACGGCCACTGCTGCTTGTGCAATAATCCAGCTGCCAAAGCACCAACAGGAACGCATGTGTGATAGATGCCTATCAAAGTGTTTGTGGACCAGAGAAAGGCGATATTGTGCCATCCATTAGAGTAACCCAAGAAATACTGATTTAGTCCAACCTTGCATCACCCTTAATAAAAGAGTTGGTCACAATTTCGCAACACATTTGAAAAGAAGTTCAGGAATGTTTTGCTCTGCATATGCGTGAAGGTTATTTGGGAAACATTTTAAATTCAGTATTTACCTTTCACTTAGATCCTGTAGAAGTTTCTGGGTTCACGTTTGTCTTTTTTGATGTAATAAGCAACTTCAACTAGTCCATGAGCTCAATGTCCAAAGAGATGCACAGAATACTTCATACACAATAGCACTTAGCTCAAAATGTGCTGAGTATGCAAAGGCCAGTAATTAGTTACTAAATATTGACACAGCATATTGTGGCCATTCCCAATATGACAAGGAACTTCTCTGTAGTAACTAACAAGTTAAAAATTAATATGTTATTACACCATGCAGGTTGATAGCTGGGCAGCCACGTGTTTAAACAGCTGTCACCAAGAGATGAGAATGTGCTTTTCTGTGCTGAATTACTGCTCCGACATACATGGAGGCAACAGTAACATTCAAAACTCAAACAATAAACTATGTCTCTTTTGCTGTTTATTGCTACTCTGTGGCACACAGCTAAAACCCAAGCTGGTAGCCACACAAATTTCACCTGTCCAACTCTCTGCCAGCCCTAAAGCAACACCATAGATCGTGACATCTCTGTCTTTCCTTCTTCACATTTGCTTTCTAGCACTCTTAATCAGAAGCATTGCCACGTCCCTGCACAGGGTTAATGTGCCTCCCAGCATGGCAGATCAGAGCCACCCTCAAGCACTATGGTGGGACAACAAGAGTGAGCTGGGACAGTGCTTTGCAGAGCACCACTGGCTGGATCTACATCAGGTATAACGCAAACTGGCCTGACACTGCTTTGCCATCGCTGCTTCTGCCACAGGCACTTCCCAAGGCAGAATAATTAACCTAACAGGGCTGTACCTAATGAGTGACAAATATCCCCAGAGGATTCAGCATTTTTATTGAAGGAAAGAGACGCAAAACACTGTAACATAAAAGCCAAAACAAAACAACTGAAAACTGTCCTCTAAAGCAGAACTCACTGGGTCTTTGGTCTTGCTGAAAACACAGCCTCTTTGTGTTTCACCACCTATCATTTAATGCCATGTAAAACAGGTTACTACCAGGAACACAGGGTGTATTTGAGACGAGACACCAAACAAACTACTACCACCTGAAATATCACCACCAAGACCATCTCACGTGCTAAATGAAGCTCTCGCAAGTGATCAATTGTACTTACTACTGATCACTACCATCTATTTTCATAAGGAAGTAGACTAAAATAGAGAAAGATGATGGGCACAGTCTCACAAAACTCACTGTCATTTATGTAAGAAAAGCATTTCTCCTCTAGTCACACATTATACTATACACATTACATACACACCACATCCACTGAGACTCCAAGAAGTGGAGCACTTACAAAGACAGTAGTTCCAAGAGGAAATATACTCCTATTTAAGCTATTCATAAGGCACTTGGATCATTTAGTTCATTGGCAGCTGCTTAAGCAAAAATACTGAATTACTGCCCTTAATATCCTTTTCAATCAATCGAATAGCATTCTCATTTGCTTCCTTTAAGTCTGCTGTATTTCCACTCCTCTGGAGCCTGATAAGTTGCTGCACTACAAAGACAAGTAAACAGAGGAAAGACTCAGTACATCTTGCATGAGTGGATTCAACAGCAAACCTATTTAAAGAGGCTGCAATTCCTTCACTCGCCATCCTAATCTCACAACAATTGAAACCCAGAGAAGAGAAGTCAGTAAAGGAGCCTCAGGGGAAAGAGCTCCTCTGCCTTTATCCCAAATCTGAGCATCCAACAGCCAAATACCTAATGAAGTCATCAGTCCCCAGAGCTCTCCCCACTGTGAAGCTAATCTAGCCAAAACTAGTAAATAGGTTTCTAGAGTTTTGGGCATTCTTTAATCTGGGGAGATGTTTGCCTGCTTTAAAGGAAGGGAAACTTGGTCAGATGAGCTTTGATAATTGAACAAAGACCCTGGTTAAGCGTAATTCCTTATATCTACCATTGAATAACTGAGTTTAATAATCACATTATGATATCTTAACCCAGACAAAGAATGAGTAATTCATCTTTCACAAGCAGAGAATTCCTTCAAAGGAGCTTGGTTACAACCAAGCAACATCCTCAAATTGTTAAGCTTTTGGCAAGATTAACAGGCTGTGATAACAGCAGTGCTTCAAAAAGATTTCTCTTACAAAATGATTTTATAATACACTTTTAAAAGAAGTTATTGAGATGTGAACCAGATTTGGAATTTCAATTCTCAAAGTGCACACACCCCACAAAAGGCCACCAGACACCCCCGGGGCAGAAATCAGTGGCACAATATTGCACCCAGGGGACTTGCCTTGTGTCCACTAATCCCCCCTGAAACACTGCTCTCCACTAACAAACTACCAGCAGCTCCTCTTTGAACAAGACTTCTTTTCAAAACAGATTGAATTTCTATATATCACTACACACAGCACTAACATATGTTGATCTCTGTAACTATTCCCTCTTCATATCCAGGTTCCAGCTGTTGCCTTCTGACCAAGCCTCCCAGCATTAAGGAGTTTTTCTTATCAGGTTACCAGGCCTCACTGGAGAAGCCACAAGTGTTACTGCTTGAACAACGGCTTCAAGTTCTCATGCAAAAGCGATTTATCTGAGATATCTATTATCTTTTATAGTCTCTTTTACAGGCTGACCAAAAACAGGAAGCCCAGCTCTCGTGTGCACACGCATTCCACTGGGATTGTGTAACAGCAATAACAACCTCGAAGGCTGATTCAATGGCTTTTGCTCAGAGCTATACCAACAGCTCTCCTGAAAAGAAATACACGAGTTCAAGTGCCGATGCCCTGCTTGAAGGTATGGATGCCATTGCAGAGCAGACACGTGCAGCCTGTCCCAAGTATTAACGGGAGGTTAGATTTCCATCCACGTGTCTCACCACCATTTCCACTCAGAGGAAAAACCTACAACCAGACAACAGCCTTGCCCACAGAGTCTGAGCAGCTGGACTTGACTCTATCCATTAGAATACTCACAGTCAGTGTCTGAGCGCCCGAGCCTTTCCTATGCAAAGGGAAGACTAGAGCTTCACCTCCTGAAGAATTCCCTGTTCTTCCCCTTCCCTCCGAAGGCTCCCAACAAGAAGTCATTGTTCAGGGGAGCGGGGTGACGCTTCCTCTCCCCGTCCAAATTAGAAATGTATAAAAATAAACCGCCGCATCTGTCCCGCTAATTCATTTTTATTTCACCCCGCTTCAATCAGATGAAAAGTCGGCTTCAGTTTCCTCACTTGTTACGCATTTGAGAACACTATCCCGCACAAAAGATAAACGTTAAATGCAAACCGAATCCCTTTTCGGTACCGCTCTGCGGGAGCTCGCAGCGGGGACCGGCACCTCTCCTCCCCTCCCCTCTAGCCGAGCTCCGCTTCTAGCCGCTCACACAAAGCCTGAAGTTGCTCAGCAGTCGGGGCTGTCGCTCCTCGCACCGCTCCATCCCCGCGCCGGAGCCCACGGCCCGGCCCGGCCGCACCGACGCGCGGACAGCGGCCAACGGGGACGCGCATCTCCCGCGCCCGCGCAGGGCCCGCTCCGGCTCAGCTGGGGGAGGGGGGGGGAAAGTTTTCCAGGGGAATGAATCAGACAAGTGCCTTTCCGTCGCGGCAGGGAGGCTAGAAGGGGCGGCCGGAGCGGACACGTACTTCGAGTCCTGGCGGGCACCGCTCCGCGCCCGCTGCCCCGCTCCGCGCCCGTCCCGCCGTCCCCTTGTCCCGGGACCCCCTCAGAGGCAGCGGCGCGGGGCCCGGCGGGCAGGGTGCGGTGCGGAGCG